>CM076575.1:492019237-492578675 GCA_034641835.2 Pinus albicaulis
TTCTAATTCATTGTTGATTCGCATAGACCTATTCCTGAAGTATGGCAGAGTTGGTGGGAACAGGTAGGAATTTTCCTCAATGGACTGTTGGGCATTTAGATAGCCCCAACAGGAAAATTTTAAAAAATTTGTCTCTAAGCCCCCTTAAATGGGTTAATAGGAGCTTTTATAAAACCTGTTCATTACTTACACCTGTGTGTTAACCTTCATAGGAAATCTCTGGTTCTTATACACCCACTCAGCTATAGCCTTAAGACTGGACGCTCGTCAATTCAGGTAGACAGTCATAGCCTTAAGATCGGACGCTCGTCAAGTCAGGTAGATAGTCTTGAGAAGGTGGTGGCTTATTTTGATAGAGCATCTTTTCTTGAGAAGGTGGTGGCTTATTTTGATGGAGAATTATCTGAGAATGGAGATTGTGGTGGTGGAACAGTCTTATACATCAATGAAAAACATTCTATTAAAATTCAAAGTGGTTTTCAAAGTGGTTTGGGAAGGGTACAAACGAATATGCATAACTTCTACTTCTCTTTGCCATTGAAAAATATATATATTCTTTGTAGATTTTAGGTGATTCCATAATCATTGTAAACTAGTTTAATGGATTGCAATGATGTCACATTCACACACTCATTCATATCTTTGAGGAGGTTCTCTTGCTCAAACATCGTTTTAACCAGATTTCTTGTCGACATATTTATAAGGAGCGGAATAGTGAACCAAATTATTTTTCTTAGACTAACATTTCTCAGATTTTGAGAATTCTGAAAATCAAGGAGCAGCTAGAAGGTGTTATCACAAATTTCTTCCATAAAGGATAATTTTGTATCATACCCGATGAAAGCACATGCCGACGAGAGCAGCAGCAGCGCTAAAGGGAGCAACTGGAATGCCGACGAGAGCAGTAGTAGCGCTGAAGGGAGCAGCCGGAACGCGCAAACAGCAGCAACGCTAACACAAATTCACGGGAATAATGAAACAGGTAAACGAACAATCTTCGCGGGTGATTTATTTATAGAAATTAGTTTGGCCGAACTATTTTAAAAGATCAAGATGTCGATTCAGAGCAAAGAAATAAAGATCAAGGGAGCAAAATGAACGCCGATCAGAGCAAGAAGCTGCCTATGAGCAAATTAACCACACAACAAAGTTAACGCTAACACAAATTCACGCGGAATAATGAAACATGTAAACTAAAATCTTCACGGTGATTTATTTATAGAAATTAGTTCGCCGAACTATTTTAAAAGTCAAAGTTCGTCGAAATTTTGTTAAGAGTTCTACAAACTTTGTTGTCGGTTTTCCAATCTCCGACAAAAATATGTTTGCCCGCGCCTATCCGTGTGTCGGCCAATCTTAATCTGACTCAATAGTTCGATCAACTTCTAAGAAATTTTGGTCGTAATTATTGCGTAGTTTGGCCGAACTTTAGAAGAAGTTCGGCCAAACTATTGCCGAAAAGCTGCCCCGATTCTCACAAAAGTGTAACCCACTTCATGGGTTTTTCTCCCCAATATAACCATGAAAACCATTTGTCACTTGTATAGCATTTTATTTGCTTTCCACAAATTTTTTTGTTTTGATAATAGTTATAGATTTTTGTTAGCAAACAATAATTATAAATTCTTTTTCATAAATATATTAATAATGAAGGCTGAACCTAGCTACATTCTTCAACATCTAAGAGACACAAATGTATTGTGATATTTTTCCCTTCTTTCCAACCTAGTCCATCCTTCTAGAAAAATCCCTTTTAATGAAGCAAATATATCCATAGTGATCCACTGATATTTTTTCACCAACAACTATTCCATTTTGGACTTATATATCTCAAAACTATGCTCATTGAATTTATGCATCTATATCTTTAAACTACTCAACTATTTTATTTCACCATATGAATCAATTCGATATATCTCCCATTTTAATGGGGTCTATCACATTTCGAGAAAAACACATTAGCCATAAAAGTTTCCCATTGAAACCAAAAGTAATTTGATACAAAACATAGGTTTAACCTTATATAGTTAATTGTTTCAAATAGATTTTTAATAAAATGAAAAATATTCAATGTAAAACACATGCACATTAACATATAATTGTGATATTTTCCCTTCTTTCCAACTTAGTGGACATCCTTCTAGAAAAATCCCTTTTAATGAAGCATATATATCCATAGTGATCCACTGATATTTGTTCACAAACAACTATTCCATTTTGGACTTTTATATCTCAAAACTATGCTCATTGAATTTGTGCATCTATATTTTTAAACTACTTGAAACTATTTTATTACACCATAGGAATCATTTCGATATATCTCCCATTTTAATGGGGTCTATCACATTTTGAGAAAAACACATTAGCCATAAAAGTTTCCCATTGAAACCAAAAGTAATTTGATACAAAACATAGGTTTTAACCTTATATAGTTAATTGTTTCAAATAGATTCTTAATAAAATGAATTTTTTTCAATGTAAAACACATCATTAACATATAATTTACTTGAGAAACCCAAAACAAGAAAATCATTTTTTTATTAGTATATTAATTTTTAGACCATCAGACACACACACACACATATGTATGTATGTATATATGTATATATCCCACGACAATTATAAACTACTAATCCATTACCTTGGATCAGATAAAACTTTAGTTCTTTAACCGAAACTGTAGAACCATGGGGTAAACTACCATGCACTAGAAAAATGCTAAAAGAAAAAACCATGTGATGAAAACCATCATAAAGGGAGAATTTTTTTTCCCAAAAACTTTTTTGGGGCACTACCCCTGAACACCTGTGTGTGGGGAATTTTTCGTCTATATGAAACCCTAAAGTGGGGGTCCTTTCCTCCCATTTTATTCCCACCACTATGCTTAGAAAAATATATAGTGCATGGGGGTATTCACATAAAGAATATAACACATACCAAACATCCAATAATTCTCCTTAATGTGACCATCAATGTTGCAATGGTTAGAATTATTTCTACTACCCTTGCATGGATGTGTAGTGGCTATTTTATTCTTATCCTCCTATGTCCAGTTCTTATTCCCCTCCTTCAAAGCTTCTTGGTGCTATTTTTTCTTCAAACCACTTAAGTACCCTTTATTTTGGCCTATGGTTTCTAGATAATGTGCATATACACATGGCTCATACATTATCCTTAGCTTGGAAAGAATCACTTGTTTTTATAGATGGTTATATAGACCCCACATATACTTAAGGAGTAAATTTGGGCTCTTGGGAAAGATATCCAATAATATGACCATATTTTTGAACTTAGTACACTCTTATACACCCTTATGTCTACATAAAGTAGTGTGAGTGATTCCATAGGTCCTCTACACACTTCATAGGGTATAATTGGGACAGGTAGTGTTAACTTCTACAAGTTATATTGGCAGAGTCTGTAAAGGGCCAGGTAGCCTCTGGATCTCATCTTTTATGAAAGGTGACATATCTAGTAAATGCCCCTACAGTTAATCTCTGGAATAGATCTAAATAGAAGTTCTTCATTCTAATATCCATAAACCACAACCACTTTAAGTCAAATCGTGTACATGTGTCATTTCTCCCATAAACTCTTAAGGCAAACTTTAAAGCATGTGTCATTGGATTTCTCCCATTAACTTTAAAGCATGTGTCATTTCTCAAGGCTTTCTCCCATTAATTCAAGGCAAACTTTGAGGCCTAAAAATTGAAAGTAGCTTAACTTCCATAGGATAGGATCCCCCAAACTCAAATGGTGTAAAATGTAAAATGTTAAAAGTGGGGTGTTTTATGATGTAATGGATCTTAATAATCTAGATTGACATGGTTGTATTGAACTTCCGTAGGATAGTATCCCCCAAACTCAAGGTGAGTAAAATGTAAAATGTTAAAAGTGGAGTGTTTTATGATGTAATGGATCTTAATAATCTAGATTGACATGGTTGTATTTTATTAATGTACCTAAATTTACACCTTCCATGTTGCTTTATTCTTTTAAAATGTTAAAAGTGGAGTGTTTTAGGATGTAATGGATATAGATAATCTAGATTGTGTTAAATATGATGTAATGGATCTTAATAATCTAGATTGACATGGCTGTATTTTATTAATGTACCTAAATTTACACCCTCCATGTTGCTTTATTCTTGTAAAATGTTAAAAGTGGAGTGTATTAATGTACCTAAATTAACACCTTCCATGTTGCTTTATTATTTTAAAATGTTAAAAGTGGAGTGTTTTATGATGTAATGGATATAAATAATCTAGATTGACATGGCTACAATGATATGATGATAGTGTAGGTTGATGTTGAAGTTGTAAAATTCTTATACATATCAATTATTATAAATTATTAAACAATTTGATAAGTGCTAAATCATACTTCTTATTAAGGACATAACTAATTTATGATGATAGTGTAGGTTGATGTTGAAGTTGTAAAATTCTTGTACATATCAAGGATGAATGATAGTACAAGCCAAAAATGACATTATTATAAATTATTAAACAATTTGATAAGTGCTAAATCATACTTCTTATTAAGGACATAACTAATTTGTCATAACAAAACTCTGATATATAAGCACAATCTTCAATTCCATTGTTTTGTAGGTAAAGTACTATCTTCACATTAAAGAATTTTATAAGGTTACTCTAAAACTAAAGGCTTTCTCCCATTAATTAAAGGAAAACTTTAAAGCTTAAAAACTAAACCTAAAGTGGTCGAACTTCCATAGGATTTTAGTCTTTTTGTTGAGTGTTAACTTCTACAAGGTTCTATAGGCAGAGTCTGTAAAGGGCCAAGTAGTGTTAACTTCTATAAGTTCTAAAGGCAGAGTCTGTAAAGCACCAGGTAGCCTTTGGATCTCATCTTTTCTGAAAGGTGACATATCTAGTAAATGCCCCTACAGTCAATCTCTATAATAGATCTAAATAGAAGTTCTTTATTTTAATATCCATAAACCACAACAAATTTAAGGCAAACTGTGTACATGTGTCATTTCTCCCATAAATTCTTAGGCAAAGTTTTTAAAGCATGTGTCATGTTGGCTCTCTCCCATTAAATTTAAAGCATGTTTTTAGTAAGTGAATAAAATAATTTTGCAAACCATGTAAATTTCATTTCTCCCACAAACTAAAGACTCTCTCTCATTAATTCAAGGCAGAATTTAAGGCCTAAAAATTGAACCTAAAGTGGCTGAACTCTCATAGGATTTTGAACTTCCATAGGATTTTAGTCTATCTGTTGAGTGTTAACTTCTACAAGTTCTAAAGGCAGAGTTTGTAAAGGGCCAGGTAGCCTCTAGATCTCATCTTTTCTCAAAGGTGACATATCCAGTAAATGCCCCTACAGTCAATCTCTGGAACAGAAATAGAAGTTCTTCATTTTAATATCCATAAACCACTACCACTCTAAGGCAAACCTTGTACATGTGTCATTTCTCCCTTCTCCCATAAAATTTTAGGCAAACTTTAAGGCATGTGTCATTTCTATTTCATTTCTCCCACAAACTCATAAAGGTGTGATTTTTGACATAACTAGTTGTTTTAGTAAGTGCATAAAATAAATTTTCAAACCATGTAAATGCCATTTCTCCCACGAACTAAAGGCTTCCTCACATTAATTCAAGGCAAACTTTAAGGCCTAAAAACTGAACCTAAAGTGGCTAAACTCTCATAGGATAGTATCCACCAAACTCAAGGCTTTCCCCCATTAATTCAAGGCAAACGTTAAGGCCTAAAAACTAAACCTAAAGTGGCTAAAATTCCATAGGATTTCAGTTTGTTGGTTGAGTCTTAACTTATACAAGTTCTAAAGCAGTCTGTAAAGGGCTAGGTAGCCTCTAGATCTCATCCTTTCTTAAGCCATGTTATTTCTAGATGTGATTTATGCCTTTTAAGACAAACTTTCATGCAAACCATGCATGAACCATGTATATGTGCCATAAATCTCCTTTAAACTCTAGGCAATGCAATCTTTAACGCATCTCATTTCTAGATGTGAATTCTACCATAAAATTTAAGTCAAAATTTAAGATAAACCATGCACATGTTTTTTATATCATGCACATCTGTCATTTCTCCCATAAATTTGCAACAAATGTCAATTTAATATATTTTTATTGAATTTGTTTTTTTTCAGGGATAAAAAAGCCCACTAAATATGGTTGAAAAATGGAAATTATGCATAGATGTTTCTTGCTATCCCAATCCACGGAAAGCAGTGATTACATATGTGATTTCCAATATTGCGACTAGCAAATTCGTCCAAAGGAAAATGAATATACCGGGAAGAACAACAAAAAACGAAGCATATTATATTGCAATGATATAAGGCTTGGGAATAGCTATGGAGTATGGATCAAATGGAATTGTAGTTTTCACCAATTATGAAATTTTGTGCAACCAGATGAATGGTGTGTACCAAGTTAAGAAGGAGAGGCTAAAAGAAATGCATGGAATAGCAAACAATATTGTTAGCTAATTTCAATTTTTTTTAGTATAAGACATTGTACAAATGTGAATAAGATGTCTTTTGATCTATTACGTGGGGCAATGCCAATTCAAAATTCATATATCAAAGATGAATTAGAATTATATGGGGCAATGCCAATGCAAGATTCATCTCTCAAAGATGAATTAGTTTTGAGACGCTCTTCTTCAAAAATTCAAGATTCATCTCTCAAAAATGAATTAGTTTTGAGACACTCTTCTTCAAAAATTCAAGATTCGTCTTTCAAAGATGAATTAGTGTTGATATGCTCTCCTTCAAAATTTATTGATGGAAATTGTAACATATCTTGAATATGTGTGTGTTTTGTACTTATAAATGTGTCTTTTTTAATGACCATGTGTTTTTCTCAATTATATAACAAGTGTGCTCCCACCACACCATGTAAAGCGCAACTTGGTGAACTTCACATTTGCAACAAGTGGTGAACTTCACATTTTTATAAAATTAAAATGCGAGGACTTCAACAAATTTTTGTTTAAATGGAGTTTCATGCTTCATTTTTAATGACCATGTATTTTTTTCAATTTTATACCAAGTGTGCTCCCACCATGTAAAGCGCAATTTGGTGAACTTAACATTTTTATAATTTTTTTTTGCTTAAATTGAGTTTCACACATCAATTATTGCTTTGAAAGTTGTGTTTCACATTATTTGTGTACACTAAATTACATTAATTTTCTGAAATTTATTTTGAATTTATTTTAAATAGTAATTTAAAAAAATTATTGTAAATGTCCACTGTAGATATATATATCATGGAGGATGAACAACGAAGATCAACAGAATCCCATATCTCTATGAGAGAGGGGGACCAGGGATCGATGGATGTTCATGGTATTTAAATATAATCTTAAATATCCATACATATACATACATGTGTGTACATATGGAATTTATTTTTATCAATTTTGTGAGTTAAATTAGTTGTTAATAAGTTTCAGTTTTTATTTTTTAGGAGCCAAGAGGAGAAGGGTGTCTACTACATCAATGGATCATGCCCATGGTTCACGCAATCATGGTACGGTTCACACGATTTAATCAATGAATATGTACATGTATTTATATGTATGAATTTATTTTTGAATTAATTATAAATTCATATTTGTTTATGAAGCTTCTCTCTCGTCTCATGACTTTGGTGGTGGTTTAGATTCCCTTAGAGGGCCATCAATAAGTGCTGTCAGATTGCATGAAGGTGGTGATATGTATTCCTCCATAGGCCAATCAACAGATGGTCGTGTTGGTTCTCAGCAGGGTTGTTCTTGTTCTCAACAGTCTCAGGGTGGGCAAGATGCTAGCCAACCACATCGAGGTGGCCATCAATTTGAATATTTTTTTCATTCAATTTGTACAAAAAAAATTACACGTGTTTTTTTAATATACAAAATTTTATATATTGATGTAGAAACTGAAAATGTTGCTCCAAATGTTGCTAAAAAAAGATGTAGGTCAGAACGTGTCATTCAAGAAGAAGGTTTTTCACTAGCCATGACTTATCCGGTCGACATTTTTGATATACCTTGGGAAAAAAACATGCAGCAATGCACCTTAGAAAGGTGTCAACATCTTCATGAAAAATTGCAGAGAGATATCATGGCTTTGAATCTACCTGCTGAGAGTCGAAAAATCTTGGAAATTGTTACACACTCTTTAGGAGAACTAGTATATGTGTACTGAGAGCTTGGGCCAACGACTAATACTTTCGTAGAAGTCATGAGAAAAATAAAGGAAATAGTGATGGGTCCCGAATAATGGGAGGTTGTTAAACAAAGAGTTACAACAAAAATTTCCAAGTCTATGTTTAATTTCAAAGAAGGGCCGAAAAGAAAGATGTTGAAGGTACAATATTTCAAGCACCCTAATATAGCTCACTATTTGTATGATAGACACCTTGCGGCCTATGCAAGACTCCCATGGAACGACAAGGTTCTGCTATATTTTGTAAAATTATTTTATGCAGAATTCTTTTCACAAATGAAACCCAATTACAATGACCTTCCCTATGAATTTTTTGGTCCTAGGAAAGGTTGATTGTGTGACCGTAGGGGCGCTAGGCGTGATGTTGATTTTCCTCGCCCTGAACCACCCTTGGTTAGTCGACCTTTTCGTGTCGAAACTTTACGATCAGAGATGGAAGCTACTTCTCAAATAAGTCGAGAAGCAAGGGATGCCATCATTGACAATGGTCACAGTGGATTGGGTGGAGTTGATGCTTGTCTGAATCGAAAAAGAGCACATCAGAATGCACACGCTAATTTTTTGTATTATACAGATGAAGAGATTAACAACATGAGTGTTGAAGATCTCAAAACATATGCAAAGAATTGTCGCAATGGTTGGAAGGACCTAATTATTAATGAGGAATAGGGCATGGGAAAGGGATGTGTTAATGGTTAGGGTTCAATTATTTTAACACATGTACAATTTTTAATAAATACATATATACATACATTTGTTTGTATACATTAATCTAACAAAAATGTATCATTATATGTTAACACCATTTGCAGTTTTCACGGTTGATGAATGAAGAAAATGTTATTATCATGGTCGGAGCCTCTGGTTCAAACAATCAAGATGGGTCTCACCATCAATCATACTATCAAGATGGTTCTCACGATCAAGATATGTTGGAAAATTTTAGTGTTTTTTAAGTGAAAATGATGATGTACAATTATTTTTTGTCTACTATTATATATATCGAAACATGATGAGATATTTTTAAAATAAATAATTGTGCACACATGTACATGTACATATATATAATAAAATGTTTTAACAGATTCCGATTCCGTCCGATGTTTTTGGGATGGTGGTACCTTCTTCTTCTTTGGGAGATGTACCTTCTACTTCTTTAGGAGATGTGCCAAATCCACAATCACAAGTATGGACAATTTTTCACTTTTAAAATTTATGTTTTTAAGTTATATATTCCACCTCAAAAAGTTCCATTAAAAAATGAGATATATCTATATCTTGAGTTATTTTAATTTTTTTGAATTTTAGGTTTTTGGAGATTTTCTTTCTGAACCACTCTTAGGAGATGTGCCAAATCCGACAACACAAGTATTCAATTTTTCACTTAAATATATATATGTTTTTAAGTTATAAGTTATAAATTGTTTAGCTTAAAATTTTTATTATAAATTGAGATCTAGAGATTTTGAGTTATTTTAAATTTTTTGAATTTTAGGTTTTTGGAGATTTTCTTTTGGAGCCTCTCCTAGGAGATGTGCCAAATCCACCAGCAGAAGTATTGGATTTTTCACTTAAATATATGTTTTTAAGTTATAATTTATAAATTTAAGTTTAAAAGTTTTATTATAAATTGAGATCTTGATCTTGAGTTATTTTATACTTTTAAATTTTTTGAATTTTAGGTTTCTATAGAGGATTTCTTTTCTCCACGGACTCTAGCAATGGAGATAGGAACATCCACACCATTTCAACCATTTGAACAAGTTGTCTAACTTTTTTTTTAATATTATTGAAAATAAGTTTATATATGCATTTTCATTTGAAAATTTTTAATATATATATAATTGTACATGTATATTGTACAGTTTACTGTTAGAGATGTTCCTGTGGGGGAAGTTGTAGTGGACATGCAACAAATGGAGAGGGAACCTCATGAGGTATTGCATGATTTCTTTTTACATGAAGTTCTACATATTCTCACTCAATTTAAAACATCAAATTTAATGTTTGTACACATTGTGTACAAGTTCCCCATGATTCGCGGGATAGCTCGAGGATTGTGACTTTGCTGGGAGAGACACTACATCCATTTGTATTTAATGGATGATGCACATGCACTATTTGATGGATGATGCACATGCACACATGCAACATTATATTTTCAATAGATTTAGTCTTAAATTTACTTTTTTATATATAGTCTTATCTAGACGCAATCATATATAACTTGATACTTGTGAGATCTACAAATTTTGGACATATTTTATGTGAACTACATTTGGTACATGTGAATGTGACATATAATTCTTTTAAAACTTAAGTTTTGGATGGTTGAACTACACTTTGCATGTGAAGTAATGTTACAGTGTTATATATAATTTTTTTTTGTTTTTAAAACTCAAGTTTTGGATAGTTGAACTACATTTGGCATGTGATGTGAAGTAATGTTGTGTTAAATAATTTGTTTTGTTTTTAAAGTGTTATGGTTGAACTACATTTGGCATGTGAAGTAATGTTACTTGATACTTGATTATTGTGATCTATAATGTTTTGTTTTTATTACTCAAGTTTTGATACTTGTGATCTATAATGTTTTGTTTTTAAAACTCAAGTTTTGGATGGTTGAACTACATTCAGCATGTGAAGTAATGTTGTGTTATAATTTGTTTTATTTTTAAAAATTAAGTTCTGGATGGTTGAACTGCATTTGGAATGTGAATTAATGTTGTGATCTATATTAATGTTTTGCTTTTGAAAAACTCAAGTTTTGGATGGTTGAACTACATTTGGCATGTGAAGTAATGTTGTGTTATAATTTGTTTTGTTTTTAAAACTTAAGTTTTGGATGGTTGAACTACATTTGGCATGTCAAGTAATGTTGTGATATATAATGTTTTGTTAAATTAAAGCTTAAGTTTTGGATGGTTGATCTACATTTGGCATGTAATATAATGTTAAATGTTTTTATTCGATAGTTGAACTACAATTGGCATGGCATGTGAAGTAACGTTGTGATATAATCAAAAAGTTTTTAAAACTCAAGTTTTGGATGGTTGAACTACATTTGGCATGTGATTATGATATTATGTTTTGTTTTTAAAATTCAAGTTGTCTTTCTCCAAACAAACAAAAATTCACATGAATATATGTACATGTAGAAATGATTTTACACATGTTTGAATATATATGTTAAAACGATTGAAGTACAATACATATTGATGCATATATATATATATATAAACAATCATAAGATTATAGGTCTTGTTAGATGTGTCAAACAATCATAAAATTTTTAAAATGCATTCTATAATGTATATATATCCAGTACGTGCAACATTTTTCATCAATGCATGTATAGAAAAACTAATTTCAGTTAATTCCATTCTAGAACATATATATCCAATACGTGCAACATTTTTCATCAATGCACATAGAAAAAATACTTTCAGTTAATTACCTAGAACATGTATATATCCAGTACGTGCAACATTTTTCATCAATGCACATAGAAAAACTACTTTCAGTTAATTGCATTCTATAACATATATATCCAGTACTTGCAACATTTTTCATTAATGCACATACAAAAACAACTTTTAGTTTTAATTGCATTCTAGAACACACACACACACACGCATATATATCCAATACTTCTAGAACATATATATCCAGTACTTGCAACATTTTTCATCAATGCACATAGAAAAGCTACTTTCAGTGAATTGCATTCTAGAACATATATATATATATATATATATATATATATATATATCCAATACAAGCAACATTTTTCATCAATGCATGTATAGAAAAGCTAATTTCAGTTGATACTAGTGTGCATGTACCAAAACAATGTACATGTGCAAACACTTGCACAAATAACATAACAAGGCGGCTCAATTTTTCGTTGAGTTCTGGAAGTTCTAAAACATGAATCCAAAGAGAAGAAATTGTTGGGTATTTCAATCAAAAAAATTCCAATGGAATGCCATCTTCAATGATCCGTTCATGATCGGATTTTGGCATTTTCCTTTTCTTAATTTTCATTTTTTTCTTTGATTGAACCTCTATCAACGTTATGTATGTTGCACACACCAAGTGACTATATTGACAACTTATGACATTAGGTTCATAGTCTTCAAAGTAAGCAAAATCCCCACTTTGATTAGTTTGTCTAAAAAAATAACCTTTCAATATAATAGATCCTCTTTCATATGAAAACCCGTGATCATTATAGTTTTCTAATAATTTCATTTTTCGTTCAGTGCAACGCATCAAATAATACTTCACATTTTCACCGTTGTCAGTAGGTGCAATTACAGCAAAAACATCTCCTGCACAATCAAACAAACTTAACAAACTTATGTATTTAAATTTATTTCTAGATCTCCATCATTTGAAAGCAATTCAAATGTTACCTTCTCTAACAAGATCAGAAACTTGATCACCATCAAATGATATTGTAGTCTCTTTTGATTGCATTTCTTCAAACATTGCAACAGACGTTTTCCCCTTTGTATTTAGCTCTGTATGTTTCCAATATTTTACATACATTTGTTTTCACAAACGTCATTGGATTTTGTGTTGTCTATGCAAACATGACAAAAACAAGAATATTTTCTTTTATCCAATGCAAACACATTTGTGGACAACTTTGTTTTAATTGAATGCAATTTTTGAGTCCCTTTTATTGTTTCAACGTCATTTCCAATATGTCTATCTACATCTTCGATCCCAATATGCCAAAAAAACCTATATATGGAAAATTCAAAGAAGAATGTAAATATGATATCAAAAGACCATCAAAGATAATCATTGTGATAAATGTACACTGTTTAAAATTAGATATCCAATAAAAATTAAATTGAATGTACCTTCACACTTCCTTTGATCGGTTAGTCTCATGACTTAGAGCAACAATGCACCATTGAACAACTTCTTTAGCGTCCACACGTCGGTTTGCAGAGGGGTTCATTTGATTTCTTCGAAGTTCTCGTTTTATGCATGTCCCTGCACTGTCATGTTCTCCTTTTCCATGGCTAGTCTCAAAAAAATTCCAACAATGTTTAATGCAGATTTTCTTATGAAGACAACGCAACCAAAAGAATGATCGTGAAGATTTGAATTGACCTGCGCATCCATCTGACCATATCTAATGTTTATTTAATTTTATTCCACGACTTTTCAAGGAGTCATAAATATTTCCAAAACAGTATTGTACAAAATATGTATCATGTGTACGATCGTCACTAATATAAAAGTGATATTATTTAATAACATGTCGATTTTCACTTGTGCTTTCTATATGATCTACGTTTTGTTCAGCATGTCTATATAGAATATGGACGAGCATGGAGACTTGGTCAGAATGATAGTATTCACTCTGAATTTATTTTTGTGGAACAAATGTGTAGTTTTCTGCAAAATCAATTACTGACAAAATGGTCCCTGGTGGAAAAACTTCACGAGATTTTTTGAATTTCTAGTCATTCCATCGAGCTCTATGGGAATGCTTGGTGTATTTATAAATTTCTCCCTCAAACTTTCTCAAAAAATCTATCACAAAAAATTCTTCTTCTTGTAATTCAATTCTTTTAGCACTATTTGAATCTTGAATCGATGTATGGATATATTCATATCTCTTCCATTTCACTTTCATGTTCGACAATGATTGATCATTTATATCAGTACGATATTTGTTTTGAAATTTAGTCAAATTTTCACAATCATCGCATTTTTTACCACCAACACATTTCTTTTTGTAAAACAATTCATCGCTTTCTCTTTCACATAGAATTTGAGATATGAAATCACGGATAGTGGAAGGAGGAGGTGAATCTTTCCAAAATTTTCTACCAAAATTAAGGAATGTGTCATAATATAACTAAAATTCCACATGATAACGACAACAACAAGTGTCGCGTACGGTGATAGGTTTTACATACCATGGTTTTTGTTGAACAAAAGCACTGATTGAGACATAAATTTCACGATTCTCTTCTTTGAACTTGTTGAACAACTCTATCTGAGTGGTTTCCAAGAAGTGTTTTTCATGTTCTTTTACTGATTTCGTGTTATTCTTCTTCACATCACATCCCTTGCATTCGACGAAACAAGTGAATTTTTCTTCCAATATTCATATATTATTTTTTTAACATTTTCTCCAAGTCTATATTTGTATGGTTTCCTACAATTAGCTCTCCAACAAGCGAGTTCATGATTTACATCTATTTGCAACCGAAATTTCCGATGTTTGTGCAAAGTTTTTCGTGAGGTTCCTAATGCTCGTGCCATGGATTTTACCAAGCGATTCTCTTTACTACTTGATGAGACCACTGCCATATGTATTTCTTTACGTACAACTGAAACATTTTTCTATCTAGATATTCTAATTGAATTTATAGCAGTATTTATATTTTGTATCACATTTTCCTTCATTTTGTTATCTTTTTTTGATTTTCGAATGCCCAATAAAGTCGTAGCTTCTTTTAATTTCCTTAATGATAGGAGACCTTTCAACATTTGGGCTTGAACTGTCACATTTTCCTTTATGAAGTACGTATCAAAAATGCGTTTAACACGATATCGTATAACATGGTCAGCTCTTTTATCTCCATATGTGTGAGTGTCAACATTTTCTAACATCTCATCATCGACATTGATTTCATCTGTACATATTCGAATGAATAGTACATAATAAGTTTATATATTCAATAAATAACTAAATTAATAAATATATGTATAATTTCAATAATATTATGATAACACAACATATATATATATATATATATATGTATATATATATATATATATATATATATATATATATATATATATATATATATATATATATATATATATATATATATATATATATATATATACACCTTGTGATTCAATTTCTTCACTTGAATTTCTTTCAATATTTTCACCATCTTCAATCATTGGTTTAATATCTCTTTCACTTTCACTTTCAAAAATTTTTATCTCATCATCAATGTTTTGAGGAATATCTCTCTCTGTTTACATTGCAAAATATTTTTCAAATTAGTTCATCAAATAAAAATTAAGCTTCACATTTTACACTAGGAAAATTTTAAATATCAAACTCATAATATTTACATTTACATACCTACTTCAACTTCTAGTTGAGGTTGATTTTCCCTTTCAATATTTGAGAGTGCTTCTCTCTTTCTTTTGCGATATTCTCTTGTCTCTTCTCTACGTTCATCAAAGTCTATTATTCAATCATATTTTCTCGCGCAATTCCTTTTATTTCCCATGATAATAAAGTATGAGTTCAAAAAATTTCCTTCAAAAATTTAGACAAAAACTCAATTAAAAAAAGCATCACAAAAAATTTAATTTAAAAAAAAAAGAAATTAAAAATTTTGCAAAAAATACATATTTCAATCCAAAACACTTACTTTAAAAAATCTGAGAAAAAAATGTCTTATAAAAATGAAACGAAGCTCAAAATATTTCCTTCCAAGTCTTGCAAAAAAATTTCATTTAAAAAGTTAGAGAAAAACTCATTTTAAAAATTCATTATAAAAGATTTACTTCAACCCAAAACACGTACTCTAAAAAAATGTCACTTCAAAAAATACCTCCAAAAAATGTCCATTGAAAATTAATTCCAACTTCTTAAAAAATGCCACTTTAAAAAATACTTCAAAAAAACCTCTAAAAAAATATCACTTTAAAAAATACCTCCAAAAAATGTCCTTTGAATATTAAGCCTAAAAAGAGTCTTTTTGAATTTAAGCCTAAAAAGAGTCCTTTGAAAATTAAGCCCAAAACCTCTAAAAACAATGAAAATTAAGCCCAAAACTTCTAAAAACAAAATACCTTAAAACCAAAAAAAAAAAATTGAAAATTAAACCCAAAACCCTCTAAAAACAAAATACATCCAAAAAAATGTCCTTTGAAAATTAAGCCCAAAACTTCTAAAAACAAAATACTTAAAAAAAAACCAATGAAAATTAAGCCCAAAACTTCTAAAAACAAAATACCTTAAAAAAATAAACAATGAAAATTAAGCCCAAATCCTCTAAAAACAAAATACCTTAAAAAAAATGAAGCCCAAAAAACATCCAAAAAATGTATCACATACTTCCAAGAAATGTCCTTTAAATGTAATGTCTTTTGAATGTACCTCCAAGAAAAGTCCTTAAACCCAAAACAATCCTTTGCAAAAATGTCCTTTGAATGTACCTCCAAGAAAAGTCTTTAAACTCAAAACAATTCTTTGCAAAATCAGACCAAGACCTTTGCAAAATTCGACCAAATGTGCGAAATTATGCGAAAATAATGAATGCTTTTATATTGTCGTGAAATGTTTTTTTGGAGGGTCTTCGTTGTATTTTCCGGCCGATGGAAAGTTAGGTAAAAGTTCAGTCGAACTTTTATGTCGTTAGACTTAACGGGCCGTCGGCGCAAAAACAATTCGGCCGAACTTTTTTTAAGAGTTCGGCCAAATTAACACATCTGCAATTATGTAGAGCCAAGTTCTAAATACATATCTTCAACTTTGGACTGATTAAACTCCATGAAACATTTTGAATTAACTGTCGGAACCAAGACAAGCATTTTCAGAATTCAATCTACTTTCAGGAAATATAACTTTTATGGAATTTCATAAATATTTACTAATTTTAATTAATTTTGTAATAAAACAAGTGCAAACAATTTCTGAAGGTCATCATGATTCAGTGAAATCAATATTTTGTATCTTCCAAAATACAATGTAAAAAAATTGAAAAAATTATGGTGCATTACATTGGTCCGTCGTCTGTAATGGGTAGTTTTTAGATTTTTAGTTTATGACTTATACGTTAAAAAATTTCATGTGTCGCGAAACATATTCAAAATATGCAGTTTTTTCATACTGGATCAGTTCAACAAATTCTAGTAATAATGATATGCATCAGTTGGCTTTGTAAATATAACAAAACCGAAGTAGACTCTGTCTAGATTGTTGTAACACATTTTGTTTCTCAAAAACATAAAGTTTCAAATAATACAACAATGTGTATTAACATAACTTCTTATGAATCCTTTGATTGTTAAAAAACACACACTCAAAAAAACGCTAAGTTGACATATCAAATATGTATAAAAAATTTCCAAAAAATAAGTAATAGAAAGCTAATAAAATTTCTGACAACTTTTTTTTATCGTAAAATGAAATTCTAAACAAAAAAATTGTTTTGGCTTGCAGAAAGTTGAAGAACATAAAAAAATAAAAAAAAATTCTCAAAAAATGGCAAAAAGTGTAACCCAACTTCACATTTTCACCCAATTTAAAATGTAAAGACAGTAAAAGTCCTAAAATAAAAATCAAAGGACTTGAAAGAAAAAATATCAAAAAGAATATGAAAATGGACCCCAAACAAAAAGAGATAAAAATAAAACATGAAAGTGATGCAAATCCAAATGCCACTACTATTTATTTTTACTGCAAAAAATAAAGATTGTGTGAAACTTGTTAAAATGCCACAATCCATGAAGGTCAAATACCTTAATCTTGACCTCTCATGCTTTAAATTTTAATTTGTTAGGTAGAGAATAAAGATCTAGCCAAACAGTTTAATCTTGGAAGATCAGTAGTTAGGTAGAGAATAATAAGGAGCTCAACAATTTAATTTGAGCCCTTGGAAGAAATAAGGATATAATTAGTTAGTTTGTTGTTTTAAAAGAAAAATGAATAAGGGTTTCCAAGCTCAAATGCACCCATGTAAATGAAGAAAAAATGTTAGGGTAGCAGATGGGTAGGCAGAAGTAGTTTTTCACAAGAATGGATATAGGAATATTGGCCATTTCATTTACTAATTTCGCTTGTAAAAATACCTTCTTCCCCTTCATTTTATCCTTTTCTCCTTTTTCCCCCTTGCAAAAAGCCCATTTTACTAAGTTAAAAAACACATCTTACTTAAGAAAAGTGAAACCCTTTAACTAATTCCCCTTTTATTCAAAAATACCCAAAAAACCCAACAAATACTTTTATCCTAAGTATAAATGCTAAAATGTTATATCGAGACCCACTATGAAGAAATATATCCCTAATATCATTTTTTACACTATGCTTAGTGTATTTTACATCCCGCAAATTACATTTCATTCTATTAACATTAACCTAATGTATTAAATCCTTGTATTAACCTTTACCCTGTATTAATATAAATCCTTTATATATCATCCCCATCCCATATTTTTATTTAAACCTATGGTTTTATTTCCCACATGTTATATAATCCTGCATCCCATAGGTTAATATATTAAACCCCGCTTATATATACTGGTCCCACTTGCTTTATACCCCATTGGTTATATTATAAACCCCGACCATATAACACATTAACCAATCGCATAGTCTAAACCTCGGGCCCCACGCCTTTTACAACCCTACGATTCTATCACATCATCTCAGCCTTCCGATCTTCACTCACCAGATCCAACGGCTATTAAACCCTATCGCGCATTTCATTGCCCAATTGTTAACGCACCCCACACCTTGCGAAAAACACAGTTTTCGGGCTCTCCCTCACCTCTACGTGGCATCTTTCTATTTGATCGCACCATTCAAAATAATACAGCCAACCACCTAGAGCCTGCGAAAACCAGTGAACGATTTTCTCCCCGGCGCGCAAACCACCTATTCATTTGAAATGACCTCCCATTAATGCATTCACTGTTTGTTTAAAAAATGTATATAACCGCCCATTTGCACTCTTTTATCCTTTCTGTTACATTTTACACCAAAGAAACATTGTCGACCAGTTTTTACGCAACCAGGTCACATTGTCGACCATATTTCAAGCTTTTTCACCTGAATTCAAGACCTCTACTACTACAAGAAAATTTTAGAACTGAATTGAAGCTTATAAAGATTAGCAGGAGCTTCATAAATCTTTCTTCCACCTCAGAAACCCTCCTGCACAGAAAATCTTCATTTTTCCAGGTATTCCTCAAAAGAAAAGACCATATTCCTTGATCTAAAGAAGTAATACAGCTAATTGAATCATTTAGGAGCCTTAAGCAGACCAAGAAAGCCATGTTACTTCCAAAAATCACTTTCTACATACCCTAAGCTATCTTTTCACATATTATTAGGTTCAAAACTGTTTAAAACTACAGAGATTGAATAAACTGAAGAATTTTAAGCCTCTGTACACTTGAAGAAAACCTCATTGCCTTCTAGTCATTTCATAAAGACCCTAGACATATTTTGTAGAAACTCTAAGGTCTTGAGATTGCCTTTTATTACAGAAATTACAGTTTAAGTTAACTGAGCAAGTTTATACCTTTGCAAACAAAAGAATAAGCCCATGTTCTATCCAAATCCTTCTAGAAACTTGTTATAATTACTAGAGGTGCTCCTACAGGCCTTAATCAGTGTTTCTAAAGTCGAAAGAGTAATAAAATTGATAAATCAAGAAAATAAATGGCTTCCAAAAACATTGTACCTATCAATTCTCTACAACCCCCTGTTGTATATATAGAGCACATTCCATTAGCTGACACAAACTTCAAAATTATTGATACATTCACAGAATTTAACCTTCTTGAGCTCCACTACTGGAGCCAAGAAAAATCCATAGATCAGGCTGATGAAGTTTTCATCTGGGAGTCTAATTTACCAAAACATGTTGTCCCTCAAACCTTTCAGTGCCCAGAAGTGATTAGAATATGTCAATCCTGCTACTTCCCTGATCAGAGAGCTATAATAAACCTTGAAAAATAAATCCTATTTACCATTACTATTGAATCAATTAATCAAATGTTGCAGATATAGCCCAGGCCTGATGAAATCCCTTTATCCATTAAGGCCCTCACTCAGCTATACTTGAATCTCGACTTTCACAAGAGGTTCCAGATATTTCAAATTTTCATGCCATCTTCTGTAGAAATTCCCAAGATAAATCCTCCAAACCCTTCTGCAAAATTCTCTGAAAGGAAAAGACATATCATCTCCATGTTGTCTTTTATTCTTGGTTATTTTACAAATGAACATGTTGATGTTGTAGTATTATGTTTTTCATCTACTTTTACACCTGGTTAGCCTCCTTCTACCATTTTTTATTTTTCCCAATGCCTTGCTGATAGTATCCATGAGCAATTGGTCAAAATACCTTTTGAAGATGTTTTCAAATATTCATCACTCCTATTCCACGTGTTATTATACTTTTAGTCTGAGAAATTTAATATAAACCTTCAGAAGCTTGATGTGGAAGGAAACCCTCAATCAATCATCTTTTGGACCTCTTTGATAAGGAAAGACTCCAATGAGTTTACTTATACAGATTTTACTGATTATTTCATTCATCCTATGGTAAATTTGTTGAACAGCAGCATGCAGCCCAGAGTTAGTGAAGAGATTAAAAAGGTCCTCCAGTTGTCAGAACATAATAGGACAGGTGATTAGTATTTGTACCAAAATAACACTGAAATAAGAGTATAAAGATCAAGTCTGGTTCCATACAAACTGCCTAAATACCTCCCTATGAGGTTATTTTCCCTTGAATACATAAGGCAGATTCTTAATTCAGATGCAATTAATTTCTTAGCAGCAAAGAAGAAGACACAGTTCAAATTGAAAAATCAGGTTGGCCCTTTTATCTGTAACATAGAGATGCAGGTCCTAAGGCTGAAAAATGTTTACAGGAGTTTAAATTCAGTAAAATTTTCATGTGGCACTATGATCCCCTTGGATTGATAAGTAAAATGAGAATTAAGTACAAACTCACTCCATATGTACATGAAAAGAAACCAGAGATAGAGAAATTCTCCAATCAATCTGAATGGTTGGAGAATACCTTGGTAGAAGCATAGAAGCAAAGTGATACTAGTCAAACTTTGCAAACTCTAGCCCAAGAAGATAGAAATGTAAATAGAAATAGAGAGGAAGGATCATACACAACAGAGACCAAATTCAAATTGATATACAGTAAAAAGCCAAAGCTAAACCCTGCCAATAAAGAAGTGGAAACAATAGAGGTGATTGATACATAAATAGCAGCAAAAGACAATGCACCTCCTACAATAATTGAAGAAGAAAAAAAGCATACTACTTCAAAGACTCAGCTAATTCAGAAGTAGCACAATATGGAAGTTTCTTCATCTAAAAAAACAGCAGAAAAGGATATGGATATCAAATAAAGATACAAAGAAATCAAAGCCAGAAATGAAGAGATTAAAACTGAAATATATTCTCAATATCTGAAACAAACTCCTGGCATCCAGAATAGTCTACTTTCAGCCTTTGACTATAAGAATAAAAAGATGCAGATGACATTTCTTCAACCTACAGTTCAAACTCCTAAGTCATCCTTTGATTACAAAAAGACATATTTTGAAGTCTTGGCCTAGGATATTAATCCTCTGGACCAAATTTAGTTTCATAAGCAGGCATGGGAGATGATCTATTCTACAATGACCACCAAGGCCATGAGTGTACAGAAGTTGTAAAACACTCTTGCAAATATCAGAGATCAGCTCAAATTGGAAAAAGCTTCTTCACAGGAAAAAAATACTAGAATTAAATATTTGGAAGAACTAGTTATTGAATTAGGATATGATCCTAAAAATGTTAAAGTTGTAGAATAACTGATCAAGAAGAAAAATGCAGACATTGCTACATTAAAGAAGAAACTAAAGTTTCCCCCTACAGAACATCCTCAAGACAAGGAAGTCTTACAGGATACAAATCAGAAAGATTAGATGATGAATCTCATTTTACAGTTGACTGCTCAGATAAAGGAAATGGACAATGAAATGGACAATTTGGTCCAAGAGAAAAATGATAAAGAAGAAGAAATTCCAGTCATAGTGATTCATGTAGTTACTAATGTTGTACCTTCCACACTAGTTGAATCGCTGGCACCTACAGTCCCCATGGCTATAGCATTACCTGTCACTTCATCAACCACTTCATCCACAGAATCTTCAACTACAGCAGCACAGCATTCAGATGAAGCAAGCAAGTTGGTAAAATCTATACAGGATATGTCTATTCAAACTAATGAGATAAATAGACTTAAAGAACAGCTTAAAAGTCTTGAATATGAAAAGAAACTTGCCAAGATAATGCATAAAAATGAAGAACAAAGAGCCAACAGATTAAATGATTAGTTGAAGAAGTTAGAAAAAATATAACATTGAAAGAACCCATGGCTCAAATCAGAAAACGGCTATGGGCCAATATCATTGAAGCAGTCAATGATATTTGGCCATCAATCCAGGTTATATATGAGAAGAAAGATTTAGTCAAATCAGCAAAAGAAGCAATCCAGAAGATCAAATAAGAGCTTGGTAAGAAACCTGAAGAAGCTCTTGAAATCATCAAGTTTCTAAATTTTAAGAACAAGCAAGAGATAGAAGAAATTGGTATTAATGACAAAATAGAGACCATCCTAGAAGTTAGGAAGGTAACCTCTAAAAAGAATCAGATGATGCAGTTAGAGGAGAAACGCCAAAACATGGAGGTTTCCATTACCAGCTTTATGATGAAATTTGATGTCTTAAAGCAGAAAGGTCTTCCAAATCCATTAGTTATTCATGAAAAACTAATGAAGTAGGATGACTATGACAAGAAAATGAGAGAAGTTGCCAAAGATCAGGTTAATATTCCTACCTCACATGGTATTCCAACGGGGAAGGTAATCTATAAGAATTTGGAGAAATTGTTTTACCTACAGCATGAGGTGAAACACATATTTATCAACAAACCCACATTCTCAAAGTATACTAAAGCTGATGAGATTTGTAGAAGGATGATGAAGATAAAACTGGCAGAGGCTAAAATTTGGGAAAAATTAACTGATTTACTGTGAAATTGGATTGCAGTAAGCACAAAGAAATAAAAAAAAAAATAGAGCTTGTTATTTTTATATTCACAGTTATAGAGTATCAGTTCAAGGTCAAAGTTTAAAGTAAATCAAAAATTACAATGCAGAGATAAATCTACCAGCGGGAAAGACACCTCACTATCTAGCTGCAACCTTCGTTGAACAGTAAAGAGAGAAAGCAGTAACAAAATCAAGACAGGGAACAAGTAATTTCAATAAAAAAAGGACAGCTAGTATTAGTTAGAAAGTTATCACTATCTTCTTGCATGAAGATATTTCTTTTCATAAATAATTCCTAAGTTTGTTTTAGGATATTTGTAAAGAGTTTTTGTATAAATACTTATCATTTAGAAGTATTGAGTGTGGATGAATTGCTGAACATTTCTATAGTTGTACTATTCTGAACCTAAGGGTGATTGTACCAATTTCAAGTCAGCGGACTGGATTAAAGCAATAAAGCATCATATTACAAGATTCATGTGTTGGGCCACTACAGTGAAGTATTTTCACTTGTTTCCTTGTCAATTTCTTATGTTTTTCATTAATACTTGAATGGGTTCTAAATCTAAATGATAAATCAGGAATTGTTATTTCATAATATGTTAAAAGCACTATGTCTTGAACTATTTGTCATTTACATGTTTTCTACTGATATCTAGACTAAGGAACCCTTAATTTATCCCTAGTTTCAATTGAAATATGCCTTTTCACTCATTATCTGGATTTGAAAACCCTTAATTTCTCTCTTACCCCGATTGAAACCATTTTCACCATCAGCCTTGAAGATCTGAAGTAACTTAGCTATCTTGCCCTGTAAACATTTCCCTTTAGAACTTGATCCTGATCTGACTGCTTGACACATTGACTCCATTAACCCAATGGAATACAGACCTACATCTATCCATCTAAGTAAGTGATTTCACTACCAAATCAAATCAAAATCCAAAACCAATTTACCCTACATAACTAGCCTAAAAGCAAATACAATCAACAAAGATAAATCATATAGAGAGATCCCTCTCTGGGCATTATGAAGGCTAGATCCTAAGGCTTAAAAGTAGGTTTGTGGTTACCTATAATATTCTTTAAACTAAAATAAAAAATCTCACAACTTTTGAGAATTATTGGAATGATAACATACCGGCGACCATACTGGGGAACTAACCAATCCTCAGTGTTTAAAATTAATCTTAAAGGATATATTTTCACTTATCTTTTCACCTTAAGATTGTTTTAAAGAGTTGTGAGTATATTTTCATAAAAAACTATAATTCTAGCTTCCATAAGAGTCTACTAGACCAGGTCCAATCCAGATCCACAACCTACTGTCATAGTAGATAATCCTGACAGAATTGTAACGAAAAGTAAAAAAGTATAAAGTTCAGGTAACAATATTTCATTGATCAAAGCAAGTTCTCTTCCAAATAAATTATCAATTTTACAAGACATTCAATTTGATCCATCTTTTGAACAAACTTTGTTTAGAACTAAATCAAAAAGTGACATACATAATACTATAATAAATCATGCTTTCATTTCATTCATTAAAACTAAGCTGGTGACATACATAAAATCTCAATCTCCTTCTCAAGCCTTTCAACAGCTAATTCAAAGAAGTTGGTTTTACCTTCAGAGAAATCTTCGTAGATCTCAGACAATGAAGCACAGTCGTTGAGAAGACCTCATATATTTGAATATCCACAAAATGATCCCTGACTTATTTCACAACTTCACAAAATATAGGGTTTTCCACAGAGCCAGTCATCTTGTTTTATTACGTGACCTAATCAATGACCAGTGGAGGCGCCATGAATGTCTTGATATCCGGATTCATTTGTCAGTGGAGTCTTTAGATCAACCTAAACTGTGTGGAGTCGATTGGTGGATGATTTCAGCCTTGATATGCATCTGACCGCTGCCCACCATCAGCAATTAGATCTGAACTTTGATGATATTTCACAAGGAAGATCTGTCACCTCACTCCATACCAACCTCTATTTTATTGCCTCCATTCCAAGCTTGTGAAGAATTACTATTGTTGTAGTCATTTCTAATTGGTGAATCTGGACGTAGTGGGAATTGTATAGATGGTTGATTCAACCATTCTTGGTATCGTTCCTCTCCGATTTTTTCTCTTAATTCGGCCTTCTCTCGATTTTACATTGTCGTGGAGTGCAACAGAAGATGGTAGGTAGGTCGCTCATCATCACTAGAATCCTAATAATTTCAAAAAAAAAAAATTGATCGTGATTAGTACAAAATCTATGATAACAATTAGTAAGCACGTCAAAATGCATGATTAATTGGTTTGATGTTGAAATAATTACATTAATATACCAAACAATTATTATTACCATCATTCTCCCAGGATTGTGGCTAGAAGATGCAATGTTACAATTGGCAGGGTGAAGCGGTTGTCCATTTTCATATACCAAATGCGCCTTGCGGTATGTTTCTCCTGATAAGAGCTTCCAACATTTTGGAGTTGTTTGAATATTTTGTGCATCTGAACTTGATTCTAAATCTGCATGAACCTACAAATTTGTATACACTAATTTTATTAAGTTGATTAACATGGATAAAAAAAAAAAATTCAATTAGATAATGAAAATATAAATAAAATCTGAAGTAAATATTACGTCTCGGGATGGATAGGGAGAACTCTGCGATGGACTTTGAGAAATATTATGGAACGAGCTGGATTTTGAAGAATTTTCCATTCGATATAATTATGATATTTTCTCCCTGCATTCGAGAAAAATCAACAATAAATTTTGGTGTACACACCTAAAGTAATTTCGGTGCCTTAAAAATGGACTTACTGTTATCGGTGCTAATGTACAATTAACCGCATCATTGCGTTTTACTGACTGCGCACCAGTGATGTGTTATTAATTGACGCATCGATGCCGAATAGCCACAAATAAAAAAAGCGCAACTTAATATTTTTTAAGTGAAAAAAAAATGGTAAATTGAAAAATGGGCGGAAAATTATTTTCGAAAATGTAATTTCATAAAACAATTCTTTAAATAGTAAAAACTTTTCATGATTTCATTATTTTTGCAAAAAAAATCAGGGAGATATTTGCACGAGAGACATACCTAGAGCAAGAGAGCACGAGAGCACGGTGGAGTAGAGAAATACTTTCGAATATAACTATTCAAACAATCATAATTCCAAACCTCTGGTGAATCAAACCTTGTACAATAGAATTTCAAACCATCTGGTGATTAAATTTTACTATAATAATTGTTTTTTTTTACATTTTCTGTTTGATTTAATACATGGTAAGTAAAAATTTTAAATTTTTCTATTCATTTAAAAAAAAAAAAAAACAAACAAACAAAACAAAAAACAAAAAAAAACCATTCTTATGCTAAACCCTTGATTCTTTTTGTTTTTTCCCTTGCTTCTTCATGTTTCTGTGACTTCAGAATTAGGGCTTTTCATTTTAGATTTATAGGGTTTGTATTGCTCTATATATATAGACTTATGACATCTAACCCGCGGGACGACTTGCAAAGTCAGATCTCAATCCATGTCCACCCTTGTGTGAATTTTTAAAAAACAGAATTTTTTTAATCGGTGCACCCTATGTAAAATAGTGCACCGGTGCGCTATTTTATCATAGTGCATCACGCACATACTATTTGACAAAACAAATTTTTATTTTATGTCTGTGTTAATCAGTGCACTGGTTAACATATAATGCACCGGGTCTCCCTGTTTATAGAGAGCAGCGTACGGTGGTCTTCTATTTTCTCGGTGTGTTTATAAGAACATGACGCACCGCCCCCTCCACGACATCATTTTCTACAAAAAATACACTATAGGGTTTTTATTAATTTTTTTGTGTTAATCAATGTGTTGGAACTTATAACACACCGGTTCTCCTTGTTGACATAGAGCACCGTACGGTGTTTCTACTGTTTTGGCGGTGCGTTTATAAGAACATGTCGCACCGACGTCGGTGTGTACTTCTTGAAAGGTGCACCGTTTTCTTGAATTTTTTTTTTACCTGAAAATTTTGTGATTTATTTATAAAATATATTAATGAATGGTATGGTACAATTTTCATATTGATAAAGAAATGACTGGCAAGAGATCAAGTAACAAAAATACTGATAGCACATCGAGAAAAGAAAAAAATGCAAGTTCTTTGTGAATTCTTTACAAAAATTATTATTTTTGAACTATATGTAAGTTTAACTAATATGTATTGTTTAGATTGTATCATGTAGCACCACAAATGATGAAGCTCGATAAGATTATTTCTGATCTAGGATTAGAAGAGCATAAAATCTTGATACAAAAATTGCAGAAGGATGAATCAGATGAATGAAAAAATATTATCGACCCAATATGAGTTTCTTTTTTTAATTTTCATTAATAATATACTTAAAAATATTAGATAACATGTTTCAAACAATCTATTAATTCACATATGTTTAATGTTCTACAGGGACCAGCAACTTAGAAAATGAATGTTGTTCTAAGAAAAGAAAAAAAATAGAACATGCAAATGAAAATGAATTGCTCCTTAGCTCATCTGGAGTGGTGTTGGAGGTTAACGAAAGGGGGGGGGCTTTTACAAAAATCAATCCAATGATTCCAAGAATCAAATTTTATCTAAACTACAGGATGAGTTTCCAGAGAATTGGTCAATGAAACATGTCATATTTTTAATAGCAAAAACGTACAACAGCAAAAAAGGAGGAATGAAAAATTAATATTCCTTTCAATGTTTTTCTAGAATTATATGTATACATTACTAGAAAGAAATCATTTATAAAGATCACTTTTGTTATATTTACTTTTCATATTTCAATATAAAAATTAAATAGTTTATTGTCATGTTACATTTTTAGGAAGATTATGAAAATATCAAAGGATAAATGAGTTGATATCATAAATATGCCAGTAGGAATGTCCAAAAAGGTGTACAAGGAGATGGTCAAAGAAATGGACATAATTGCATCACACGAGGAGCCATATGAACAACAACATGCTTCAAATGTAATATGTAATCATTGAATTTTTCGATTAGGTACAATAAATAAACAATTTAGCATTCAATATTAATTTTCAAGTATTTTCCTGCAGAAAAGGAAAAAATGGAACCCATTCAGCACATAAAACAGGACGACAAGGAAGAAAAGGGTTGATATCCAAGTTTGTGAGTAATTGTTTCTTCATTATTACAACTTAACTAGATTTCATTTTTGTATATTTTAAGTTTTTTTACAACAATCATCATGGAATGTCTTCAAACATGTGCCAACATACAAATAAGAACCATCAGACGAATTGATTGACATTGTGTTAAATATGGGTTGTCAGTATATGTTGGCATATCATAAATTAATTGTGGAATTTGTAAGCATATTTTGATATTGTTTTACTTAGCTCCATCTATAATTAATAGAACAAAAAACGATTTTATATTAAATATATGATTTGTTATGGGATATAAAACTTGCAGGAAACAAAATATGGAACTGCGCCAACAAATAAAATGTTGAAAGATGGCATGAAATGTTATGAAATCATCTCCAAAGATAGAAGAAAAGAGAGATCAACACCTTAGAAATAGCCACTTCAAGAGGGCAACCTCCAATACATTACATAAATAAAAAATTCTTGGATGATACAAATGACCAAAACCTCCTTCTATATATAGGAGTCCATGGGCCCACAATATAATCCTAGTTGACCTAACAATAATAATGTAAGGGCACAATAATAACAATATTGGGGTTACAGGGGTACAACAATAACAATAAGGGGGCTACACTAATAACAATAAGGGACAAAACTAGTAATATAGGGACCTAACATGCCCCTCTCCTTCAAAGAAGTGTTGTCCTCAACGCTTGAGTAGCTCTCGGTGCTTCTGTATAAAATTATCATCCTCCCATGTAGAATCTTCAGTGGGTAAGTTCTTCCATTTGATGAGATACTCTGAAATTGATCGATTTCGTAGCTGTCGAGTTCTTGTTTCTGTGACCACTTCAGGTTCCAATATGATTTTTCCTTCTTCATCAAGTTCTGGAAATATTGTTTGAACTAGAATATTTTCACCTATAACCTTCTTTAAGCATGAAACATGGAAAACTGGATGCACTTGCAAAGAAGCAAGAAGCTCCAATTTGTATGCCATAGTACCAATCTTTTGCAACACCTTGTAAGGACCATAGTACTTTGGCGATTATTTATTATCCTTCTTAGCTTGCTTGAGGGACATTTGTTTGTATGGTTGTAGCCGTAAAAATACCCAATCTCCTACATCAAAACTTCTCTCGCTGCGATGTTGATTTTCCTGTTGTTTCATTCGATTTTGTGCCAAATTCAGGTTATCCTTTAAGAGTTGGAGAACTTCTTGCTGATGCTCGATGTGATCTTCCACTGCTTGAACCTTCAAATTTTCCCTTAAAGATGATGTGATCGATGGTGGATGATATCCATAAAGTGCCATAAATGGGGTCATTTTTGCTGCGGTATGGAAGGAAGTGTTATACCACCATTCAGCGAGAGGTAACCACTTGACCCATTGTGTTTGTTTATCAGATACAAAACAACGAAGATATCCTTCCAAACATTGATTTACTATCTCAGTTTGACCATCAGATTGAGGATGATAAGATGAGCTATGAGCTAATTGAGTACCCAAACAAGAAAATAACTCCGTCCAAAAATTTCCAGTAAAAATGGGATCTCTGTCGCTCACAATAACCCTTGGGTTTTCATGTAGCTTTTGAATTGTGTCCATAAATGTAGTAGCAACTGTACTTGCTTTAAATGGATGAGATAATGCACAAAAGTGTGCATACTTGGTAAGTCTATCAACTACCACCATGATGACACTCTTTCCTTTGGACTTAGGTAAATCTGTGATAAAATCCATTGAAATCTCCTCCCAACGTTGACTTGGAATGGATAAAGGTTGTAGAAGTCCCGGGGTCTTAATTGTTTCCACTTTATTCTGCTGGCAAACCAAACATTCCGCCACAAACTTTTGAATATCAGATTTAAGGCCATCCCAAAAAATTATTTCTTCACCCTGTGGTAAGTTTTTAAAAATCCCGAGTGTCCTCCTAAAGGAGAAGTGTGCAATTCCAGAAGAATCTTTTGTTTTAGTTGGGAATTCTTACAAAGATATAAGCGATCTTTGTACCATAAGGAATCATTTTTCCAACTAAATGTATCATATTTACTAGGATCTTGCTACAACTTTTGAATGAGTGTCCATACATCTTTTTCCTTCTTCCATTCATCTCTTGCTTCGGTAATCCAATCTGGTTGGATAATAGAAATGGCACAAAGCAATGATTTCACCTCTTCATTCTTTCTTGAAAGTGCATCTGCAACAACATTAAGCTTTCCTTTTTTGTAGATTATTTCAAAGTCATAACCCAACATCTTTGTGACCCATTTTTGCTGCTCTTCTGATGATAGTCTTTGTTCCAAAAAGTGTTTAAGACTATCATGATCAGTTTTTACCTTGAAGTGTCTTCCCATTAGGTAAGTTCGCCATTTCTTTAGTGCATGTATTATTGCTAACATTTCCTTCTCATAAATAGGTTTCTGTAAATACTTTCCTTTGATTGGACGACTTTCAAAAGCAATGGGTCTTCCTTCCTGCATTAAAACTGCACCAATTCCATTTCCTGAGGCATCACATTCCACAATAAAGGTTTTTGTGAAGTCTGGCGTAGCTAAGACCGGTGCTAGGCACATTGCCTCTTTATGATGTTCAAAGGCCTTAGTTGCTTCAGGAGTCCATGAAAATGCATCTTTCTTCAATAATGTTGTTAGAGGTGCTGCTATTCTCCCATAATTCTTAACAAACTTACGATAATACCCTATTAACCTGAGAAATCCTCGCAACTGCTTTATGGTCGTGGGGACTTTCCATTCCTTAATGGCTTTAATTTTGTTAGGGTCTACTTTAACACCCTCGTGAGATATAATATGACCCAGATATTCCACCTCTTGTACTCCAAAGAAACATTTGGATGTTTTTTCATGTAATTGTTTCTCCTGCAATAGTTTGAGCACCCTGTCAACATGTTCAACATGATCCTTCCAAGACCTGCTGTAGATTAGTATATCATCAAAAATACTAGCACAAATTTTCTAAGGAAGGGTTTGAAAATGGAATTCATCAACCCTTGAAATGTAGAAGGTGCATTGGTAAGGCCAAAAGGCATGACCAAAAATTCATAATGACCTCATGAGTTCGAAATGTTGTTTTTGGAATATCTTCAGTCTTCATTCTAATTTGATGATATCCTGAACGAAGATCCAACTTGGTAAAATAAATTGCTCCATGTAATTCATCCAATAATTCATCAATCACAGGAATGGGAAATTTATCTCTAATGGTGAGCTTATTGAGCTCCCTATAATCCGGACACATTCGCCATGATCCATCCTTCTTGTGTACCAATACTACAGGAGCAGAGAAACAACTTTGACTAGGTTGAATTATACCTGCCTCTAACATTTCTGCAATCATGCGTTCAATTTCGCTCTTTTGGAAGTAAGGATATCTATAAGGCCGGATGTTTGGAGGAACACTTCCTGGAATCAAATGAATAGCATGATCATGATCACGAATAGGTGGGAGTCCTTTGGGAGTTCCAAACACCTTGGAATGATTGTCCAAGACTTGTTGGAGATCTGCAGAAATAGATGATTTTGATGTCGGAACTTCTAGTGAGCATAATTGTGCAATTACGCCTCGTTGTTCTTTATTTAGAAGCTTTGTCATGACATTAGAGCTTGTTATCCTTCCTGGCTTCCCTTCAATACCCCGTAATTCGACTTCCTTTCCTTCTGAAAAAAATTTCAAGAAAAGTTCTTGAAAATTAAAAGCTACCGTCCCCAAAGATTGTAACCATTGTACTTCTAGTACAACATCAGCACCTCCCATAGGAATGGAAAGCATTGGACTATTCAATACATATTCCCCCATGGTTAGCTTGATATTATGGCATTTTCCAGAGCAATTTATAGTTCCTCCATTTGCAACCATCACTTGACATTTTGGTGCTTGGTATAGGAAACAATTCAATTCCTTGGCTACCTTACAATGAATAAAATTATGGGTACTACCCAAATCAATCAACACTATTACCTTTTTCTTCTTGATATGTCCTTCTATGTTAAAATTTTAAGGAGTGGTAATTCTTGCCAATGCATTACACGATATGGTCGGACTCATTTGTTCCTCTTCTAGGGTTGGTTCCAGGTGTATATCCTCTTCTTTTGAATATTCTTGTTGATTTTCTTCTTTCTCTTCACAATCTATGTAAAATAATTTCTTCTCAGAGCACTTATGACCTTTAGGGTATTTTCTATCGCAAATTTAGCAAAGCCCTTTTGCTCTTTTTTCTTCCAATTATTGTGGTGTCAACCTTGTATGTTGTGGAATTCTAGGAGTAGCAACACTTCCATATTTATATATGTGAGTGGTAGGCTTCCTTGTCGCCATAATTTTACATTCAATTTTTCTTGCCGACCTGAATGCCTTTTCCAATGAATCAGGTTCCCAAACATGAACTTCATGTTGGATGTTAACCTTTAAAGTCCCTATGAAGACATCAATCATGTGTTCCTATGGAATATCAGTTACCCTTATATTCAACTTTTGGAAGTCCTCAATGTGATCCACCACTGAACCCTTTTGTTTGAGATTTATCAATTGGCTAAAGAAAGTGTTGCTTTTTGTATCCTTATAATGTGCTATCATTTCCTCTGTAAAATTGACCAAGTGACAATTTGTTTGCGGGAGCAAAGCCATCGATACCATACAAATGTATTTTGTTCTAAATGTAAAGTTGCAATGCATACCTTTTGTGTGTTTTGCACATTATTGAGATCAAAATATTTCTCCATCTATAGTATCCATGTTACGGGATCCTTGCCATCAAACTTCCTCATATCCATCTTTGGAATATGGTGGTTCTTCCATCCAACATTAGAGTTTATGAAATCACGATTAACATTTATTTTATTCTCATCATGAGTTTCCTCTACTATATTTTTGCCATTAGGAAACATTTCTTGTATCAACTTTGCAAAACCTTCGATGTCTAATTTTAGATCATTCTTCATGTTTTCCATGTTGTCTTTCATTTTTTCATCGATCTTAGCTTCCATGTCATCCATCTTAGCTTCCATGCCAACTTCCATGCCATCCATCTTAGCTTCCAAACCATTTATCTTATCTTCCACGCCTTTTTTCAAACCATCCATCTTAGTTTCCACGCCTTCTTCAAAACTTCCATTTCATTTTTTGTTGCCCTTTGCGATAGCGAAATTTGGTGCACTTGCTCTTGTAATTTTGATATCTCATTTTGCATTTCTTCGTCTTCATGAGCCATAGTAGAGCCTTCTAAAGGCATAATGGGTGTTGAATTATTTTTAGGGGGAATTTAGAACCCAATACTGATATCTATTCTTGCATATGCCCTTGGAATAAATTCAAACTAATTTTTTCAAACGAGACTTATGTAATTCGAAAATAATACACACCTTTTTCTTGCTTTTGAGGTGCTGATATTGAAACTGAATTATCTCTATGATTTCCGAACTTTAATATTTGAAATTGGACCCTATAGTAGCCCTCTAAATCCTCTTTCAAATTCCAGAGGTCTAACCTAATTTGGATTCTTCAAGGCAAAGTTATGCCAAATATCCCACAATGACCTAATTATGGATTGGTTCAGTAGAGCGACCTTGTACAGCGTGCCATGTGTCATTGTTTCCTCCTTCAGCTCTAAAATTGATATACAGGAAACTACAGACCGTGTGCATGCGGCCACATTTTACATAATTCTAATCCAATGCTCAGAGATAGAGTTATGACAATTTTCCCACGGTCACCTCTTTGAGATGAATTTCGAGAGCCCGAAAAATCCCTAACTTCCATAGACCCTATCTCCGAAATATTGCGAATAAAGCTCTGAAATTTTTCCACGATGTTCCTAAGGATTGTGGCTTCTCTTTGTAAAAATTTCAGCTTCTGAACCCTCGTATAAAAAAAGTTATAGCGAAAATTCCATGATGACCTGTTTAGGTTAAATTAGGAGCCTACAAAAATCCCTAACTTTCACAGATCATATCTCTGAAAATATTGCGAACCAAGATCTGAAATTTTTCCATGACGTTCCTCAAGATTTAGGCTTCCCTCTGTAAAAATTTCAGCTTCTGACCCTTCATAGAAAAAACGTTATAGCGAAAATTCCATGATGACCTATTTGGAGCAGCGAAACCCTAGAATCCAAAGCTTTGATACCAAATGTTATGAAACCAGCTCCAAAAATAGAAGAAACGAGAGATCAACTCCTTAGAAATAGCCACTTAGAGGGGGAAACCTCTAATACATTACATAAATGAACAATTCTTGGATGATACAAATGACCAAAACCTCCTTCTATATATAGGAGTCTAGGGTCCACAATATAATCCTAGCCAACCTAATAATAATAATGTAAGGGCGCAATAATAACAATAGTGGGGTTACAGGGGTACAAAAATAACAATAAGGGGGCTACACTAATAACAATAAGGGATTAAACTAGTAATATAGGGACCTAACATGAAATTTTTTTTCTAAATAATGTGTATAGTTCATGACTCAATTCTTGTTATGGTACGTCATTTCTTTTCGATTTACATTGATGTATATATCTTGATGATCCAGGTGGCTCCAGAGACACACACAGGACAAAGAGGTTTTATGAAAGCTCAAAAATCAAAGTGGCAGAAATGTGGCAAACTCAATGTCAAGTTGAATATCTTGTCCTCCTAATCACAACGGTGTGAACGGTTCGTCAAACCGAGTTCAGATGTGAAAGTTAGAGCTGATCAAAGTTTTTGGGTTAACTGGGTGATGTGGCAGGTTAAGTAGGCGGCAATTTGGAAGTTTACCGACGACTAGATTCCAGCCAATTCCTGCCAAACTCCAAGAAAATTTGTGGGACTTTTTATTTGTCTTCCTCGGCCCTAAAACCGAATTTTATAACATGGGTAGATTGTTATTAAAAACAAAACAAAAAATATAAATGAGGGGTGGCGGGCCATGAACCCCGCCACCCCACCACCACATAATCCACATATATAACCAATGGTTATTTTGGAGGTGGGTTGTCAACCCCACCACCCTTGCAATTTTACAATAAACATACATAATGGCGATCAATACAGTTGGGTCAGGCCGCATGGAACGGACCCGCCCACCGCAATGTTACACCATATACACTTCATGGAGCCAGGTTCGGGTCAGGTCGGGCCGCATGGAGCCGACCTGCCCACCACCCATAACAAATTTTCAATATTTAATGTTAAAAAAGGGAGGGGCGGGATTTGATCCCTGTTATGAACCTAATTCATAACTTAAGTATTAAATATAGTCATTAATAGAATAACATAGAATAAATGTAATTACTGAATAATCAATTAGGATTATGTTAAATAGTCATTAGGTTAATGAAAAGGCATGTCTAAAAGACATGCCCATTCGTGAAAAGGTACCTGCGTGGGTATAAAAGCGGGACCTCATTGTAATCATTCAATCATGTCATATCATATCAATAAAATATTATTATTATAAATACCTCTTGTGTATTTTTATAATTAAAGCTATTTCTGCTATCCAAGTCAACAAGCTGCAAGTCTTACTGCTACAGTAACCAAATCTCCAACTTCCGTTGTTACAGTGGTATCAGAGCCAGGTTGAGGACAGGTTGAAGGAATGGCACACAGCGTCATTCTACAAGCCTACGAACGTAGTTTACAAGCTCGAGCACATTATTTACCATATAATGTGCCATTACGTGAAAATCCCAAACTAATTAGGAAAATTCTCGAGAAGGTTCAGCACTTAGATAAGTTATGTGCAGAATTTTCTGCAATAGTCCATAATAAAAAAGATGAAAAATGCGGTAATAATGAGAAAGCAGTCAATTATGCAAAGGGGAAATCAAGTAAAACATCCATGGAAAAGTCAACCAAATATATTCCCCCACCAATGCGTAATAAAAGTAAAAAGGTAGAGAATTTTTGGAAATGTGGAGACATATACTTCATAGGACATAAATGTGCACTTTATACGAGAAATATCATTGCGAGCAACAATAAAAAAACACAAAAAGATGAAGTTGATGTGGATAAGGGTGAAGAAGTTGAAGAAGAAAATGTTGATCAGAATAATGACTATAAAAAAATTATTACCAATCAAGATGGTGAAGAAGCAGAACAACATGACGTTGGAGAAGATGTAATAGATAATTATGATATCAATCAAGATAAGGATCGTGTCATGCAGACCATGCAAAGTCTAGGATTTCCAATGGAGGGGATCACCCCACAGAACACCTTGCAAGGCCAGTTTCAAGAGCAGTACTTAAATGCAAACGGTCATCCGTTATCAGTTATTCTTCAAAATCAGGCTCCTGCCCAAGGTCAAGCCCAGATGCCAACATTGTCCCAGCCTCATGCCCAAGGCCAAGTGGCAAATCAGCAAGCTGCAGTAAATCAATAGGCAGTTTACCAAACTCGACATTTGCAGTCTGGGTCACATCAATCCCCATTTCAAACTAACCAGCAGGCTTCTTTTCATTTGGGTCAACCTCAGGTAAACCAAGTGCACCAGCATGGTGGTAACCCTGGATCACATTTGGCAAGGATCCAACATCTTGGCCAAATTCAGGCAAGAGCACAGAACCCATTATTCCAGGGCCTAAAGATTGGAGGGCGGCACTTATTGCATTGATCACCCAGTGCCCCTGTAAACTATGTTGGCAACAGTGTTGATGCAGGAGTACGAAGTCAAATGCTAGCAGCTGTTGCCTCTCGGTGTCTTGAGATTCTTATGCTTTATATTCAAGATCAGAGAGATCGACCACAGGATAATGGCATAGGATTTTGGAGGAAGCTTGTTCAGGAGTATTTTGTTCCGGGAGCAACGAAGCAGTGGTGCTTATCAAGCTACAGCTCTTCTCAAATGAGTAGGAATGCGCAAGGCCTGTTTCCGATGGATTATTGGTTCTGCAACATATGTGGGATGCAGCCTGGGCGAGGATTTGAATATAGTACAGACGTCCTGCCGAGACTTTTCAAGATCAAGTACGACAATGGTCTTTTGGAGGAACTTTTATGTCTTGATATAGCTGAAGAGAGCTACATGGTTCCACCAGGAAAATGGGTATTAGAGTTTCCACGTGCAGTTCATGAGTCTATATTTCCAGAGCTGAGGGTGGTGTGGTATGGAAGGTTGAGAGTCACATTCAATAGTTCTCTGAAGATATTATCCTAGAAATTCTGTGCTAGACTGCATGATGAAGTTGTCCCTCGGAAGAATCTTCTTCAGCAGGCGCATCAGTTATCAGACTTAGTAATGGAGGCTGAAAAGGAAGGTTCTGACAGGGATGCATCAAATTTGAAGCCATGTAACGCGTTCATTGTTTGTGCAAAGCAGTTGAAGTCAAAGTTGGACAACTCAGAAAGAGAAAAGGGTGATGTTGAGTCTGCGTTCATAATTGTAGGATGGACAGTCATCTCATTTAGATGGTTAACAGTCGTTGTGTATTTTCCAAGAAATGTTAAGTACTTGCTTTACTTGGAGGATTCTTCATTAGATAATATTCCAGAAGAGTTTCTGGATACTCTGATGAACGATTTCGCTTACGATCCCATTCGACTGCCCTTAAGTGAAGACCCTGCGCAAATTCTTTACAACCGGAGGACGCTCGAAAAGATTTGGGACGGCAAACAAATCACCCTTAACCCTTACGCGCGCCAGCCCTTCAACATTTGCAATGTTATCCCACAGACTGAGCTGAAGCAACAGATGCGGCAATACGTCATTGAAAACAACAAAAAACACCTTGAGGTCATTCCCGCGGATTACATTGAAGCCTTAAGCTCAACAGATATGCAATGTTTTTTGAATGGATTGGTAATAGCTGTTGAGCAGTGTTTGCAGCACAGCGGTAGAAGCTATGACATGGAAACAGAGGCCAGCTGGAAGGTGCTGTGGCAGAAATTGAATCTGGTCCGTCTTTATTGCCAATACAATGCAGAAAACAGGGATACTTTGTTGTCGGTCAAGGGATACGAATACTTGTTGAAAGTAACAAATCCTAGCTATGGGGCCGTTCATAATAATACGCACCAAATTTCTGTTCGATGTATGTGTATTTTATTGGAAGCAATTCCACACCTTAATTATCGGGACAGCTTGTTAGCTGCAGTTATTCCGCACATGAGCTCCATTGAGGATTTAACCAGGAGACTAAGTTGTGTTGCCATAAGATCATTGTTTTTGAATGAGGAAAGGCATCATGGCGTAAATACTTCAAACAGTTGTTCCCTGCATTGTTCCACACTGGAATCAAAATTTTACATGTTTCATTATTCCCATTCGCAGAAATCGTGCCCTTCCGTGAACCAAAATAAAGAAATCCCATCCCATCGTCAATCCGAGCCGAAATACAAAAATTCCCTGCAAGCTTTGAAGCCCTCCGCCATGTCTGCCGAGGCTCAAATTTTCCCCACCACCAAGCAACGTAGCCAGTCCAAGCCTCAAAGGACGTAATGTGTTCCGACGACTGTTCATGACAAGTGTTAAGGTTCATAATAAAAAAATTTCGTGGAGACGTTGATGGGCAGACGTGTGTTTATTAGGTGTGATGGTTAAAAAAAAAAACGGACGGGTTTGATCCATATATATATATTATATATGTTATATAGTTACAACTATTATAATATAACATATATATAGTTTATATTTATAATAAATTATTATAAATAAATAAAAAGAAATATTAATTTAATTAATTAAAATTACTATTTAATTAATTAAATTAATGAAAAAAAAATTATATATATATAAGGAGTTAAATACCAAATCTATATATTCAAGTTCCATCTTAAGGAAGGAAAAAAGTTACTATTAGAAGAAAAAGAAAAAAAACGAGAATATGGATTTAGGACAATGTTAAAAGCACAAGGAAGGTACCAGTGATTTAAGACATGCTTAGCATATAAATTCAAGTAAAGGGAAGTGTCGAGAAGTTAAGCTTTGAGGACAAAGCTTTTCGAAGAAGGAGGCAATGTTATGAACCTAATTCATAACTTAAGTATTAAATATAGTCATTAATAGAATAACATAGAATAAATGTAATTACTGAATAATCAATTAGGATTATGTTAAATATTCATTAGGTTAATGAAAAGGCATGTCTAAAAGACATGCCCATTCGTGAAAAGGTACCTGCGTGGGTATAAAAGCGGGACCTCATTGTAATCATTCAATCATGTCATATCATATCAATAAAATATTATTATTATAAATACCTCTTGTGTATTTTTATAATTAAAGCTATTTCTGCTATCCAAGTCAACAAGCTGCAAGTCTTACTACAACCAAATCTCCAACTTTCGATGTTACAATCCCCCAAGCTCTCCTCCTCCATTTTCAGATCTAACCAATACACACTCAACCTCGACCTTGGTTAGTCCGACAGCAATCTTTATATAAACTATTCATTTCACTAGTACGTGGGGAAGACCAAGAGTGGCACGGAGTTCAAGGTGGGCGACGGAACCCTAAGCCTTTTCCAGGGGCAGTGGAACTATGATCTGAGCCAATTTCCAGAGGGCCTAGTATTGTTCAGAGTCCAAATTGGACAAATTTTATATGGATTCTGCACCTCTTGGTGATAGGAATCTGATGGTGTTGTCTGTTTCTGCAACAGAGGTCTCAATTTCACGACCATTTTCCAAATTGGAGGTATAAGGGTGTAATTTTAAATTGATTCTTGTACTTCCCTTTTATTTTTCCACTTAATGAAAGAGGGCCTCTCCACTAACCGAGCAGGGCCCGGAGACGTAGTCCCTCTTGGACGAACTCCGTTATTAATTTCTTGTATTATTTGCATGATTTTACGTGATGTTGTCTTCTTGTTTCAAGCCTTTTAAGTTTCATGGTCAAGATTCAATTTTACATGTAATTATTTATTCCATCTCGAAGCTAAATATTTTGGATCAAGTGGTATCAGAGCAGGTCTTTGTAGATGAGAATTGCATGATTGTATGTTAAACAGAAACAGGTTCCGAAGAGGCGAAGGGAAACTAAAGTTTTTTGATCCCGAAGCGGGACGTGCGCATCGAAGAAGAAACATGGATGATGATGCTAGAAATGAGGAGGATAAAAACTTCCACAAAACATTCTACACAATGGCAGATCGGGTCAAGAAGTTGTTCTCAAGGCTTGAGAAAATAGAAACAGAAGGGGAGAATGCCTCAGAGGGTTCAGCGCATGGAAATGATGGAGGGGATCCACCTCCTTCTCCTTCTGCGAGTGAAAGTTCATCTTCTTCTTCTCACCATCATCATAGGAATTCAAGAAATGCATCTAAGAAACATTTCTTGTCTGGTGGGAGAGAAAATTGCAAGGCAGCAAAAATTTGGGTAACCTTCTCTTCTCGTGGCCAAATTTTGTTTCTGAATTAAGAAACCAATTTTACCCTCTGGGATATAAGCAAAAGGCATTAATGGAATGGCAACACCTAAGGCAAGGAAGAGGTCAAAATGTGCAAGACTTCACCAAAGAATTTAGGAAACAAACATTGAATTTGGGCATTCCATTAGATTCGTTGGATATCGTAACTAAGTACATCGATTCCTTACATCACTACATAAGACATTCATTATTATTGTTTGAGACTACTACCATTGATGGGGCCAGTGTGAAGGCCATGCATCTAGAAAGCAGGGGGGTGCATGAACAGAATGACCACCCAAAAAGAGTCGCAACATCCAAGAGAACAGGAGAAAAACCCTCTTGTACACGTTGTGAGAAAGAAGGATGTGACGAAGAAAGTTGTTGGAAACTGCACCCTAAGTTGAGACCTGAGAGGAATGACAAAAGGGGGAAGCAGAAGACTGCTACCACCGTGCAAAAAAACCAGATTCTGAATCAGAGGAAGATGAGAAGGTCACAGTTGTGGGATTCTCATGAGGTAGACCAATTGACCTAGGGTCCGATTTTGGCGATGAAATGAAGCTTGCAGCTCTTGGGATCGCAGCAGGAGGACCCATAGACTTGGTTTCCGATTCGGCGATGAAACAAACATTTCAACAGACATTGCACCAAATATGAACAGGACACTCAATGTGGCATGGTTCCAAGAACTTTGTTGGGAAAAATACTGAGAGGGGGGGGTGAATCACTATTTAGAATGTTCTGATAACTTTAAAATTTTCTTTGCAAAATACCATACACGACTTTAATGAAACCAACTCGCGTATACACGCGCATATGCTAAAATAAACTTGCGTATACTGATATGATTGAATTTTTAGAAAACTTTTAGAAACATTATTTAACTAAGTTTATCAGTTATGCATATGTTAGTTAAACAATAAGTATGAGCAGTAAGAGCAAGATAACAGATCATAAGAGCATCACACATGAACACCGGGATTTTAAGTGGAAACCCAATTCGAGAGAAAACCACCGCTGTTGTCATCTCTGTCTTCAATATTTATTATATCGAAAAAATTTTACAATATTGTATTGATGCAGACTTATATCAGCATGCAAGCATCTACCCGCAGAAGGCTACAACCTTCTCTCATTTTCCAGCTGCTACTGGAAGGGAGCTACAACCCCCTAATCTCGTTTACCAGCCACTACTGGAAGGGAGCTTCAACCCCCTGATCAAAACACCAACTGCTACTGGCAGGAAGCTTCTACTTCCATACTAAAAGCTTCAACCCTCAGAACCACTGCAGACCATGTTCCATCAATTTTCATAATGGACCCCACAACTTCAACTCAACTCATCAAACATATGATCAATAATAAACTTAACCCAAACTTCAATCAGAACAGTGAGAAAATTGTAACCAGAACAGAGAAATAACCCATACTTCAGAATAAATATGCAGGTACAAAACTCAACCCTGAACATTCATCATCTAAAAATGCATACGCTACTTTGCTTCACTGAACCCGCATGTATACGCGCTTTCCTTCACACCAACCTGTGTATAGATCTGTGAGCAGTGCTTTCCAGAAAATGATCTGGATCAGAATCAGATCTGAGTCATTCAGTTAGATAAATTTTCAGAATTGCAGGACCCTTGATCAGTCAGTCATCATAACACATATTTTCTTACTCATTGATCATATTTGTTCATAGTCTTAGCAGCATATACAACAATTAAGCAACCCAGATCTTCATGAAAACTTCATTAACAAATAGCATAAAAATAGCAGGAATAATAGAAAAACCTCTGCAATAAGCTTCAGAAAACCCTAACTTCCATTGCACCTTTTATGAAGCAAACCCGCGTATATATGCACTTTTACTGAGACGAACTAGCGTATAGATCTGTACATATATAAAAAATTTAGAATGAACCAGATCCATAGAACTTACCCACATTTCTTCACTTAGCTTCAGAAAAATTGCGCCAGGGCATAGATCTAATCATCTCTTCAATGGATCATGCAATAGTATAGTCATTACAAGTCTAGAGAACTTGATCCATCAATTTACCCAAGGGTGCATCATAACTTCATATTTATCAATAAAACAGAATTCATCCCATATAGAACCACTTCAGAGAGAATTATTTCGTTATAGCCCTTACACATGCACTCTTTTGCACTATGATCTTCTTCTCCTTATATAGATTTAGCCTTTACCAATACCATGAGACAAAACCACATAACAGCCTATGGTATTCTTGGACGGAATCAAATAGACAGCTCAGCGCTCAATATTGTGGGCTAATACCATGGTAATGCCCCTTGGTATCAAACCTGTTGAAGCGCAAAATGCATATGCGACTTGGAACGTGCTTATCCGCGTGTATACGTGACTTCATCTTTACAAACCCGCGTATATATCCTGTAATATGAAAATTATCAATTCTTCTGTCACTTCTTTTGTTGGATGTTACCCATTGCTTCTAATAGACTTCTGAGCTTCTACTGAAGATATATATTCCAGGATTATCATAGAGTTTCCATCAAGGACAACATCATAATTAAAAGGAATCATAATGCCAACAATCTCCCCCTTTGGGCTTGATGGCAACCATGATGGTGTTTGATCATTACAATCAGATAGATACATTAATCATAACCTTTATTCAAACACCAAACACTACTCTCCCCCTTTGACATCAAGGGCAAAGGGCAGATCAAGACCATTCTCCCCCTGAGTTCATGTTGAGTCTTCAGACATATTTTCAATGAAGTACAGGACTTTATACTTACATCAATGATCCAACCAAGTGGAAATACATATTTGACTTGACTACCCAAACAAGTGGGTTTACAAATTTGAAGGAGTCCTTACATGACTAAATATAGAAATTTTACATCATAGGTCTCGACATGACCTTTTCATCAAATTATAGATATAACTACCTATGACCAAAACCAAAGAATCTCAAACATGAGATCATAACACAGCAACCAATCAGAATGCCAACAATGCATCATTTTCCACAAGACAAGTGCTCCCCCTTAGCTTGTGCATCCTGAACATCTTCAACAACCAAATCATCAAAGCATCTTTATAAATGTGAGAGAATGATACAGAAAGATGAATACTGGAACAACAACAGAGATTACTCGTCAACACCGCAACTGTTCTGAATGTTGACCCGAAGGATATCTGTCAGCAAAACCCATACGCGGTTTTATGCACAGAAACTCGCATATATACGCGATTCTACCTTATGAAACCCACGTATCAAAATTAATCTTCTGAAATTAAGCAGATCTTATTTGAGAGGCAGAGACCACTCCCATATTTTGTCTGAGATATTCGAATGCTTCCCTGGGAAGAGGTTTCGTGAATATATCAGCAACTTGTTTTTTGGATGGAACATACTCCAATTTAACCTTTTGTTCAAGCACTTGTTCACGTAAGAAGTGATACTTGATAGGAATGTGCTTGGTATTGGAATGCATAATAGGATTCTTTGAGATACTAATGTCACTTGTATTATCACACAAAATGGAGATGGGAGGTGAACATTTGATTTGAATGTCTTGTAAATTCTGCATCATCCAAAGTAGTTGTGTGCAACATGATGCAGCAGCCACATATTCTGCTTCTGATGTAGATAAGGCAATATAACTTTGTTTCTTGCTGAAGCATGATACTAATAGAGACCCAACATAGAATGCACCACCACTAGTGCTTTTTCGATCATCAACATTTCCAGCCCAATCTGCATCTGTGTAAGCATGAAGAGTGAGATCAGCATTCCTTGGATACCATAGACCAAAGTCTTGAGTCCCATGAAGATATTTGAATATTATTTTGACAGCCTAAAGATGTGACTCCTTTGGATTAGCTTGGAATCGTCCAACAATCCCAACTGCATGCATGATGTATGGTCTTGTCCCGGTTAGATAAAGCAGACTTCCAATCATGGATCTATATTCAGGTTGATTTACCATGGGAGAATCATCATGAGAACTGAGGTTACATCCAGTTACCATGGGTGCACTCACAGGCTTGCATTCTTCCATACCATATTTCTTCAAGATTTGCTTAAGATCTTTTGCTTGTGATAAGAATATGCCATCTGGTGCTTGTTGCACTTTTAAGCCAAGAAAAAATGTTAGTTCCCCAAGTAAAGACATTTCAAATTCTTATTGCATAACAGAAGCGAATTTCTAACTCATGGACTCTTCATTGCTACCAAAAATGATGTCATCAACATATACAACTACAATCAACAGTTTATCATTCTTTGTTTTTGTATATAAGTTACTATTAGCAGTTCCCTTTGTAAAACCTTGTTGATGCAGATATTTGTCAAGACGATAGTACCATGCCTGAGGAGCTTGTTTGAGACCATATAAAGCCTTTTTAAGTTTACAAACAAGTTTTTCATCATTCCCAGTATGAATCCCTCTGGTTGTTCTATATAAACTTCTTCTTCTAGATCACCATTGAGAAAGGAAGATTTAACATCCATTTGATAAACTTTGATTTGTTGAAAACTTGAAAAAGCAAGTCTTCAAATTCTAGCTACAGGAGCAAATGTTTCTTCAAAGTCTATACCTTCTTGTTGAGCGCACCCTTTACAAACAAGTCTAGCCTTGTTTCTTATAACATCTCCATTTTCATTTAACTTGTTTTTGAATATCCATTTTGTTCCAATCACATTTTTATCATGAGGTCTTGGAACCAATTCCCATGTATGATTCTTTTTAATCTGATCAAGTTCTTCATTCATGGCTTGAATCCAACATTCATTTTTACTAGCTTGATTGACATTATGTGGTTCAACAGTAGATAGAAATGCCAGATAGCTAGGAGATCCTACAAGAGTTCTTCTCGTTTGGACACCTGATCCCTTTTCTCCCAAAATTTGAGATTCTGGATGATTCTTTTGTACATACCTGGATGGAGCCTTTTCAGATAGATCTTCTTCTAACGCTTCATTGGGTTCACCTTCTATATTGTTGCTATTTGATGCAGGAGGATATCCCTCATCATCATCTTCATTTGTTGTTGTTGTTTCCTTTTTGGGGGCTGAGAGAGACTCATCAATTACCACATCAATACATTTAACAATATTCCGAAGTCTTTTGTTGTAACATTTATATGCTTTACTTCTAGAAGAGTAACCAAGAAATATTCCTTCGTCGGCTCTAGGTTCAAACTTTCCAAGTTTTTCATCATTGTTCTTGATAAAACACTTGCTTCCAAAAACTCTAAAATGTTTTACAGTGGGAATATTTCCATACCAGAGTTCATAGGGGGTTTTATCACTGTTGACCTGAACATGAGCCTTGTTCAAAATATTTACCGCTGTATGTGTTGCTTCTCCCCAAAAAGTATCGGGAGTTTCAGATTCATCAAGCATAGCCTGAGCCATTTGTTGAACTGTTATTTTCATCCTTTCTGCCACTCCATTTTTTTGTAGGGTTCCAGCTACTGAAAACTATCTTTTTATCCCATGATGTTCACAAAAGTCAAAGAATTCATCTGATATATATTCTCCTTCTCAGTCAGATCTGAGACATTTGATTTTTATATCAAATTCATTTTCAACCAAAGCTTTGAAGATCTTAAATTTTTCAAATGCTTCATCTTTATGTTTCAGTAAATCGATCCAACACATTCTAGAGAATTCATCAATCAATAAAATATAATATAGTTATCCACGAGTTGAATTTTTACTTACAGGACCACATAGATCAGTATGTATAAGTTCAAGAGGCTTACTTGCTGATCCTTCTTTAGCATTGAATTGCACCCTGGTTTGCTTACCAAATTGGCATGATTTGCATATGGTACTTTCAGGTGGAGTGATGTTGGGAAGATCACGAACTGCTTTGAGTCTGCTGGATTTGCTTATTTGAGAGAAGCTCAAATGTCCCAACCTTCTGTACTATAACCAATTTTCTGAACATTTTCTCAAGTAGCATTGTGTTTGACTGCCTTTCAGTACATACAGATTGCTTGGTGTTCTAGTTCCTTTTATTATTGTTTTTCCTGTGTCAAGTTCACGTACAACACATTCTTTTGAACTAAAGACAACTTCATTTCCTTGATCACACATTTAACTCACACTCAACATATTATGCTTTAGTCCATCCACATACATAACATTGTTAGCTTTCACTCTTTCTTTTAGAAAAACAGAACCTTTTCCTTTACTGACGGTAGGAGAATCATTTCCGATGGTAACATTCTTTTCTTTCTCTAAAGCATTGTATGAAAGGAGTTTATTTCTATCACCTGCCATGTGTTTTGAGCATCCACTATCAATTTACCATTGATTCTCTTCCCCTTCTGCAAATAAAGCTATGCCACAGTTCTCAACCTGTAAGTCCTTCTTTCTCCATACCTTGGAACTTGAAGGCATATGCTCTTTTGGCTGAAGTTTTCTCCTGCATTCAGATTCTTCATGACCAAAGTTATTGTAATAAGCACATTCAATTTCATTTTGAAGAGGAGAAATTTTTTTATAAGTATTATTCTTTATTCCAGTCTCATTTCTTTGCTTTCTTGCTTCTTTGGTCATTATGGTTTTGTATCCAACACATTAAACATCTTTATGGCCAAAATTATGACATGAGAAACATTGTCCATTGAAGAAGAAATTTCTGCGATCATGAAACCTTATATTGTTTACCTGTTGATTGAAATCTCTGTTATTGTTATTCCTATTATTGAATTGGTCATATTTACCTATGAAGTTTCTTTGTTATTTTTTTGCATGACAGAGTGTTGTAGGTTGGTTTTTGCTACATTTAGATAGCTTGGTGCTTAAGATTGAGAGGATTCTCTAATATATCCAAGACCTATCTTTATAAAAGGAGAGCGTTGAACCTTGATAATTTCATCTAAGGTTTCAGATCCTTTAGCAAATCTAAGATTTAAAGTTTTCACTTTCTCAATTTCCTTTCTTAGACTTACTATTTCACATTCTAATTTCTCATTGTGCTTCTCCTTTTCTATAAGCTAATTCTTTAGAGTATCTATGGAAATTTTGTTTTCTTCCAAGCATATCTTCAAATGATTTATTTCTTCAAGAAAATCATTGTCTTCTAAAGCATCCATAAAAGTATCTTTAGTCTCATTAGTTTCTTTTTCAAAAGCCATGAGTAGTCTAATATCTTGATCAGATTCTCCTTCTTCACTAGTAGATAAACCATCACTATCTTCATGAGTATAATAGCTTTTTCTATTGATAAACCGTTTCTTATTTCCTTTATCCATTTCCTTTCCCTTTTCATGACTATATTTATAGGGACACTTAGCAGCATAATGACCAACTCTTCCACAAGCAAAACATTTAAAGGGAAGCTTACCTCTGAACCTTCCAGTGCCAAGTTGTAGCTTCTTTAAAAAAATTATCTCATCTTATTTTGAAACATACCCTAATCCTTCTTGTGCTTCTTCCTCCTTTCGTTTTGCAGCAGCTCTGAAGACAGCTTCTTTCACTTCAGATGGACCTCCTTTTCTCATTTCACAAGCAGTCAGAATCCCATGAAGTTGAACAACCGTAAGAGTTTTCAGATCATGTTTCTCCTCAATAGCAGACACTTTTGACTCGAATTTGGAAGTTAGAGATCTTAAAAAAATTTCTACCAAAGTAGTGTCAGTTATGGTTTCACCCAAATTTCTCATACGATTTAAAATATCATCTAGACGTAAAAATATATTGGCAATGCTTTCTTCATTATGCATCCTAAAATTTTCATATTGAATTCTAAGAGTTTGGAGTTTAGCACTTTTTACCTTGGTATCACCTTCATAGCTTAGAATGATTTTGTCCCATATCTCCTTGTTGTATTCAACTGCATGACTTTGAAAAATTCTGATTCAGTCAGACTTCCTAATAATGCATTGACCGCCTTTGCATTAGTTTCATAGTTCTTTCTTGTTGTTGCATCTGTTGGAACTGAGGTTGGATATTGATAACCTCCTTCAACTATAGCCCATACATCTGCTCCAAGAGACTGAAGATAATTTCTAGTCCTTGTCTTCCAAAAGATTAAATTGTTGTCGTTGAATAGGGGAGGCCTCATAGATGTTGTCCCATCTTGATTTCTCATCTTATTTGATCTTCCTTCTAGCGGCTGAGCTTCTTCAGAAGGACCTGCTCTGATACCAATTGTTGGGAAAAATATTGAGGGGGGGGGGGTGAATCAGTATTTAGAATGTTCTGATAACTTTAAAATTTTCTTTGCAGAATACCATATGCGACTTTAATGAACCCAACTCACGTATACATGCGCATATGCTAAAAGAAACTTGCGTATACTGATATGATTGAATTGTTAGAAAACTTTCAGAAACAGTATTTAACTCAGTTTATCAGTTATGCATCTATTAGTTAAACATTAATTATGAGCAGTAACAGCAAGATAACAGATCACAAGAGCATCACACAGGAACACCAGGATTTTAGGTGGAAACCTAATTCAGGAGAAAACCACCGTTGTTGTCGTCTATGTCTTCAATATTTATTATATGGAAAATTGTTTACAATATTGTACTGATGTAGACTCATATCAGCACACAGGCATATACCTGCAGAAGGCTACAACCTTCTCTTGTTTTCCAGCTGCTACTGGAAGGGAGATACAGCCCCCTAATCTCGTTTACCAGCCACTACTGGAAGGGAGTTTCAACCCCCTGATCAGAACACCAGCTGTTACTGGCAGGAAGCTTCTACTTCCATACTGAAGGCTTCAATCCTCAGAACCACTGCAGACCACGTTTCATCAATTTTCATACTGGATCCCATAGCTTCAACTCAACTCATCAAACATATGATCAATAATAAACTTAACCCAAACTTCAATCAGAACATTGTAACCAGAACACAGAAATAACCCAGACTTCAAAATAAATATGCAGATACAAAACTCAACCCTAAACATTCATCATCTTAAAATGCATATGATACTTTGCTTCACTGAACCCACGTGTATACGTGCTTTCCTTCACACCAACCTGTGTATATCTCTATGAGCAGTGTTTTCCAGAAAATGATCTGGCTCATAATCAGATCTGAGTCATTCAGTCAGATAAATTTTTAGAATTGCAGGACCCTTGATCAGTCAGTCATCATAACACATATTTTCTTACTCATTGATAAGATTTGTTCATAATCATCTTAGTAGCATATACAGCAATTAAGCAACCCAGATCTTCATGAAAACTTCATTGACAGACTGCAGAAAAATAGCAGGAATAACATAAAAACCTCTACAATAAGCTTCAAAAAACCCTAACTTCCATACGCGCTTTTACTAAGACGAACTAGCGTATAGATATGTAAATATATAAACTTTGTAGAATGAACCAAATCCATAGAACTTACCCACATTTCTTCACTTAGCTTCAGAAAACTTGTGCCAGGTCATATATCTAATCATCTCTTCAATGGATCATGCAATAGTATGGTCATTACAAGTCTAGAGAACTTGATCCATCAATTTACCAAAGGGTGCATCATAAATTCAGATTTATCTATAAAACAGAATTCATCCCATACAGAACCACTTCAGAGAGAAGTATTTTGTTATAGCCCTTACACATGCACCCTTTTGCACTATGATATTCTTCTCCTTATATAGATTTAGCGTTTACCAATACCATGAGACAAAACCACACAGCAGCCTATGGTATTCTTAGACGGAATCAAATAGACAACTCAGCGCTCATTATTGTGGGCTAATACCATGGTAATTCCCCTTGGTATCAAACCTTTTCAAGCACAAAATGCATACGCGACTTAGAATGTGCTTATTCGCGTGTATATGCGACTTCGTCTTTACAAACCCGCGTATATATCCTATAATATCAAAATTATCAATTCTTTTGTCACTTCTTTTTCTGGAAATTACCCACTGCTTCTTATAGACTTCTGAGCTTCTACTGAAGATATATATTCCAGGATTATTAGAAAGTTTCCATTAAGGACAACATAATAATACAAAGGAATCATAATGCCAACAAACTTGAGGATATCAACCAAAGTATCCAAGCAGATAATATTGAGCTAAGGAGACTCCTATAGGGAGAAAAGAAGGAAAAACAAAGGTTACTACACAAGTTACAAGGTAAGGATAAGGCCTTGGAAAATTTGCGACATAACCAACCAGAGGTAAAAATCAACCCTTCAATTTCATGTACTTTTCATGATGATGATTTCACTGCTTTTGAAAAATATACTACAGGAATCGGGTTCAAACTTCTGAAGAAAATGGGGTATCAGAGAAAGGGCCTTGGCATCAATGGCCAAGGCATCGTAAACCCCATCAAAGTCAAGGAATTTCCTCGTCATGCAGGGCTCGGATATGTCAGGACGGAAGTTGGAGAAAGCTCCAACACATCTAGTGACCAGCTAACGACAGACGATGAGATCACTTTCTCACATTCCAGCGATAGTGAGGGTTCCATGAACACTTATCGGAGGAACACCTGGGGAAAGTGCTCCAAGGTGACTCAGAAGGTTTGGAGGAAAAATGATTGTTGTAGTTGTTGCAACAAGGTGGGACACCAACAAGCCACATGTCCGATAACCCATGCCCTGAAAGCATCGATAGGGGAGCCGACTGGTGAAAATTTTCAACAAATGAATCCACCACATTCATGGTGGTTTTCCTTATTAAGTAATAGATGTTTTTCCTAGAGGTAATAGTTTTTTATGGCCACAGTTTGTAAATCATGCGTTGCAAGTAAATGTAAAATCGATGATGTATTCCCTATCACTTCAAAACGCAACGATGATCTTTTGGCCTTTCCTTATGAATACTTAAGGTATTGGTTTTTATTATGTAATCCTTGACCAATGAGTGTGTGCTATAAACTATTGGAAAGAGAGGGGTTCTTGAGTCACGTGTGGTTTGTACATGTTTTCAAATGATGTACTATATTTGCATGTAGATGATGGAAAGTGTGGTTTGGAAAGGGAACAAGTAATGTGTTCGGTGTGTTAATGCTTTTGGTGGACCAAAAGCTCCTTAGTGTGGAGGAATCATCCAGGTGGCCCCAAAGACACACATAGGACAAAGAGAGCTTATGAAAGCTCAAAAATCAAAGTGGCATAAATGTGGCAAACTCAGTGTCAAGTTAAAGATCTCTTCATCTTGATCACAACGGTGTGAACAGTTCATCAGAGTTCGTATGTGAAAGTTAGAGTTGTTTCAAGTTTTTGGGTTGTCTGGGTGATGTGGTAGGTTAAGGAGGCAGTAATTTGGAAGTTTACCGGCGACCGAATTCCGGCCAGTTTTGGCCAAACTCCAGGAAAAAATCGTGGGACTGTTTATTTGTCTTCTTCGGCCTTAAAACCAAATTTTATAACATGGGAATATTGTTATTAAAAACAAAACAAAAAATATAAATGAGGGGTGGCGGGCCACAAACCCCACTAACCCACCACCACATAATCTGCATATATAACCAAAGGTTGTTTTGGGGGCGGGTTGTCAACCCTTCCACCCCCACAATGTTACTATAAACATATAATGGCAGTCAACATGGTTGGGTCGAGCCGCGTGGAGTGGACCCGCCCACCATAACGTTACACCATATACACTGCACAGATTCGGGGTCAGGTCGGGTCGTGCCACGTGGAGCGGACCCTCCCACCACCCATAACAAATTTTCAATATTCAATGTTAAAAAAGGGAGGGGTGGGATTTGATCCCCTGACCTCTCCTCCTCCATTTTCGGATCTAACCAATACACCCTCAACCTCAACCTTGGTTACTCCGCTATCAATTTTTATATAAACTCTTCATTTCACTAGTATGGGGGGGAGACCAGGAGCGGCACGGAGTTTGAGGTGGGCAGCGGAACCCTGAGCCTTTTTCAGGGGCCGTGGAACCATGATCTGAGCCAATTTCCAGATAGCCGGAATTGGCTAGAGTCCAAATTGGACAAATTTATATGGATTCTACACCTCTCGGCGATAGGAATATGATGGTTTTGTCTATTTCTGCAACAAGGGTCTCCATTTCACGGCCATTTTCCAGATTAGAGGTATAAGGGTGCAATTGTAAATTGATGCCTATACTTTCCTTTTATTTTGCCACTTAATGAAAGACGGCCTCCACACTGAGCGAGCGGGACCTAGAGATGTAGTCCCTCCTAGATCAACTCCGTTATCAAGTTACTGTCTTCTTTGAATAATTTTACATGCTTCTCTCTTCTTGTTTCATACGTTTTAATTTTCATGGTCAAGATGCAATTTTACATGTAATTCTTTATTCCATATCAAAGCTAAATATTTTGGATCATTTAATATTGCAATTTTCATTATTCTCGCCAATGTATATACACTCATTATAGTTTATTTTTATGTTTGTAGATGGAAGGTGAAGAAGAGAAAAAAATCAACACTGTGAACAAAACACTCCTCGAAATAACCCAAGTCATGGAAGTAGCTCGAGCAATGACAGCAATTCAAGCGAAGAATGATGATCAATATGTTTGGATATCAGAGCAAGGTGTTGTATTTTTTGAAATATTTTTTTGTGAAATTAGACATTTTGTTTAATGTAATGGACATAGTGTCCCAATTGAAAGAAAAAGGGATACCAATAAATGTCCCATTTTGGATGACAAAGAGTGTTTTATTCATATACATAAAATGAAATATGTTTTAATTTATTATATTGCGTTCTCCATTGTCGCTATGAAATGTAACACCACTGATTAAATATTATAATGAAGAGATGTGAAATCTGATGATATGATATAAAAAATTAATCCAAACATCATATTCAAATGCTGCTACACAGTATTTAGTCACCATCCCTGCAATCCCCATTCCGAACATTGAAGGACCATTTCAGTGACCCCTGTCTACTCTCATACATTTCCATGAATGTCATTGCATCCATTGACATGTTAAGAACACAATATATGTTGATCATTCCTCAATTAGACCCTCAAAAACCTATGCTTTTGGGTAGGCACTAGTAGGTAGTTATGTCCTCGCGCCCATGGACAAATTTACACTGACCCTCGCGTTGTGGTCCGTTTGTCTCTAAAGAGCACATGCGCCGAGCTGCTTTTGGAAAGTTTTTAAAAATATAAACGAAGCTTCCATGATTCAACAGCTTCGTGAGTGGATTAATGGTTGTTTTTTCGACTGGATCAAGTCGTGTTTCTCCCTTTGGCCTATTAGTTCCTACAAATGTGCAACTTCCCAAAGGGATAGACCTCTCCTCCACCTTATGTGGATCCCAAACCTCCTCCTCCTCTGTTATAAATTATTCTTCCTCACATTGATTCAGCTGGCTAAACAGTCAATAATTATAGTTGGTGTGTTGAAGAGAGCATAGAAGAATCCATTGTTGTGAGGGAGAGTTTAAGCCCACTGCCTCATTGAGCCGAACGACGAACCAGTGCTTGGAGACATGCCCGAATGAACTCATCGATGAGGTCTACAACATCAAGGCGTAGGTTGTTGATCTAAAATGGGTGGATAAATTTTTATGCTTTGCAAGCACCTCCCTCTCAGTTAAACAAATAAAGACCTAGCTTATACTTGACTGTGCGGAATTGAATTCTTGATTCAAGTGTATGTGTTTTAAAATTGTTTTAATGCTTAAAGTGTGAGGATTTAAAAAAATAAATTTTGCTGATATTAAGCATGTATAGAAACCATAAAGTGCATCAAATAATCATCAAAACATAACAGCAAATGTAATAAAGGATTTCACCCGAATGTCATGGGCTACGTCTCCTTGAGCTCTTGTCAATTGACTTGCCTCTTTGGGATTATGATGGATAATTTATTTTAAAATTTAATTACTCAAATCCAATGGTTATTTGGACTATACCATTGGGTTTAGAATACCATCATACCCCTAGAATGGTTGTTATCTCTCTGGAAATGGATCTCGGCTCCCTTAGACTTGACCTCTTATGTCGGTGCCCTTAAGCTTCCTTGAGCTTCTCTATGGAACTAACTCCTTAAGAAATTATTTTCTGTCCCTGAAACCTTTTCTAATGTCTCCATCATATATCATACATCCAAAATATATTGGTCATTTGCTCCAAATGAGCTCTAGCTCACCAATTTAGGCCTCCATCCCCTGGTGGCCCTAGGCTGCCCAAAACTTCCCTGTGGCTTATTCAACTCTATAAGTCTCCAAAAGGCTCTGAAAATCCATCCAATGGATTCATAATGTCTAAAGTAGTCAGAATAGACTATTCACTTGCTAAAAAAGGCCTTTGGCTGCTCTATTTATGCCCCCAACACCTAGTGGCACCCTGTGGCTCTAGGCTCACTGAAAACTTCCCTGAAGCATATCGGCCTTTAGAAGTCTCCAAAATATTCTTCAAATCCTTCCTTTGGATTCATAAGGTTCACAATAGTCAGAATAGACTATATTTTTGTTGAGAAATGCCTCTAGATGCCCTGGCTAGGCCTCATTCTCCTGCTGGCCCCTGCTGGCCCTTGTGGCCCTTGCAACTTATCTAAAAAAAAATCACACACAGAAGTAATCTGATGTCTCTGAAAACCTCACCAATGGCTCTGTAATGTCCAAGATAGTCGAAATTTACTATTCACACTCTCAGAATGGTCGAATAATGCTCAAGATAGAGCATAATCAATTTTTGTCCAGTAACCCCTAGGAAAACTCCACTAATTGTGGAGGACTTCAGTTAGATGGAGTTAGAATAGAGAAAACCGCACAAATGGCATGTTTTTCCAAAAACCCCATCGAAATAAACCATGGAATTTATCGTTGGTGGTTGGGTGGCCACATGCCAACCCAAACCACACTTACAACCCGCAACCATTGGCGGAAACCATGCCCAGAACTGTGGTTGAAATGTGGTTTAAACTCTAGTTTAACATTGTCGGGGTTAACATAACCATTACCTAACTGACCCCGCAGAGTATTGTGGCCATGTGACATACCATTCGGTGACGGTTGCAAATTTGGAGGTTAATATAAATGTCGGAGGAAACTACGGCATGTGACAACACATATTGAAATCATGGCAAAGACTACGGGTATTAACCGTCGGCTTAAATTGTTTGATGTTTCGTTTAAACATTGACGTGTGACCATACCATGACCGTTGGTGGATTTGTATCGGCACCTGTTCCTCGGTGCTAAGTCCATATGGGGAGGTGTTGGCGCAAGGGGCTGGCCCCTCTGCTCCCCCGCATATAAAATAGTTAAACAATAAATATGTCGTTGATCCGTTGTATGGTAAGAACCATCGTGTGGTGTGTTGGCACGCGGGCGCACTAACCGAGGAGAGGTCTAGGGTTTGAGCCCTACGGACCCAATCCAAAATTTTGATATACCACTAAGGGGACACGTGGCTGCCAAGTGCAGCAAATAAGCATCAACATATAAAGCAAATGTAATAAAGGAGTTCACCTGAATGTCGTGAGCTACGTCTCCTTAAGCCTATGTCAACTGACTTGGCTCTTTGGGATTATGATGGAAAATTTCTTTTACAAGTTACTAACTCAACTCCAACGGTTATTTGGACTGTACCATTGGGTTTAGAATACCATCATACCTCTGGAATGGTTGCTATCTCTCTGAAGATGGACCTAGGCTCCCTTAGACTTAACCTCTTCTGTCAGTGCCCTTAAGTTTCCCTCAGCTTCTCTGTGGCACTGACTCCTTAAGAAATCCTTTTCTATCCCTAAAACCTTTTCTACTGTCTCCAGCATATATCAAACATCCAAAATAGACTGATCATTATCTCCAAATGAGCTTTGGCTCCCAATCTAGGCCTCCAATCCCTGGTGACCCTAGGCTGCCCGAAACTTACCTGTGGCTCCTTCAGCTCTCGAAGTCTCCAAAAGGCTCTGAAAATCACTCCAATGGATTCAGAATGTCCAAAATAGTCACAATAGACTATTCACTTGCTGAAAAAGGCCTCTGATTACTCTGGTTATGCCCCCAACACCTGGTGGCACCCTGTGGCTCTGGGCTCACTGAAAATTTCCCTGAAGCATCTCGGCCTTCAGAAGTCTCCAAAAGCTTTTGAAAATCCTTCCATTGGATTCAAAAGGTTAAAAATAGTCATAATAGACTATTGGTTTGCTGAGAAAGGCCTTTGGCTTCCCTGGATAGGCCTCATTCTCCTGCTGGCCCATGGTGGCCCTTGTGGCCCTTGGAAATTCTATGAAGAAAAATCAAGCTCATAAGTCCTATGATGGCTTTTAAAACCTCACCAATGGCTTTGGAATGTCCAATATAGTCAAAATTGACTATTCACACTCTTAGAATGGTTGAGTAATGCTCAAGATAGAGCATAATCAATTTTGCCCAATTTCACCTAAAACAGCTCCACTAATTTTTGGGCCCACTACGAGCTATATTTCCAAATATAGCAATCCACCTAAATTTAAGGGCGCACTATAAATACCGCCAGTCTAACCATTAGCATTAAATGTTATGGGTAGGGATGGCCACATGCGCACCCCTAACCTGGACCTGACCGTAACGATCAGCGGAAACCACATAGATAACTATGGGTTTGAAATGCGGAAACTTCGGTTTAAAGTCCTCTCAACGCTAACGGTCGAAGTTAAAAAACCACGGCGGAGATTTAAACATGTGACAGGTTATAACAACTGTTTGCTATTGGTGTTAAGCCCTTGGGTTAGGTCCTCGGATGCTCTTGTCCTCCTATCAAGAACTGTGTCTTCCTTGAGCTCAACCAGAAATTTCTGGCGAGAAATCTTCAATTGAAGGTATTTGAACATCATGTCCTTGATCATAAATCAAAGGTGGCTCAAAAGAACGTAATTTTTCAACAGAAATACATACATGATTGAAATCTGCATATGTACAAATGAATGTATGTCTTACTGGGTCAAGCAGTCAAACCACTTCTTACCAAGCCACTTCCATGGCGATTTTTCTTGTTGAAAATATTCTTCTTGTGAAACATCTGGTCTCACATCAATAATGGAATATTTGGTTCCATTTTCACCAGTCTTTTTATCTTCTTGCTTCATGTGCTTGGGATGATTGGTTGGATGTAATGTCCAACATTGGGCAATGACATGTCCCTTCGTCTGGTAATGTGTGCTAGTCTTTTACATATTTTGCTCAAGTTGCCTTTGCTTCGACTATTTCCTGTATGCCTTCATCCTCTTCCAGCATTTTGAACTTCATGGTTACACAAACCACAATAGGATCAACAACTCTTTCTTCCATTCATGCATGCATATTTTCCATACTTAATATGAACATAATCAACGAGACTATGGGAAGAATTCTACCTCAAATGTTGCTTTGCATGTCCACCTTTTTTACCTTCTTGAGGAGATGAACTTGAAGAGGTTCTAGCTTTATTTTGAAGACCAACATCAATGTTCATGTCTTGATAGTTGTCTGAACTCTCTTACTCGCCATAAGCTACATGTCTACAAACATCTTGCTGCAACATAGGCTTCAAACAATGGAAATCAACTTGAAAACAAACTTGACATGTTTGTGGGTTTGAACTTGCAACAAAATTTGTTTTTGGAGTTGTCTCAAATGCCTTCATGGTTGTAGAGTTTTCGCCATAAGATTGAACATAACCGAGACAAAACTTCTTAGGCCTTCCCTCAACCAAAATAGGATCAATCATGCCTTGTGCATGTTTGCTTAGACCCTTGCCTTCACAGCCCATTTTTAACATCAAATTGGACCCTATACCTCTTCTGTGTTTTTCAAATGAACCTACACAGCTTTCTGAAGAGAAAATTTGTTGGAACAGGGTCCCCTAGCTGCGTTTTGATATGTTCCAAAGCTTCATTTTTTATATTTTTTGTAGTAATTGTTCTTGTGTAGGGGCTTTGGGGTGATTCAAAGCCCCCAATGTATTGTAATGGGTCAAAGGGTAGACCTAGAGTCTGCAAACCACGGTTTTCGGACCATAAGATAGCGCAGGCTATGATGATATAAATAGATGGATAGTTTGAGTCTAAAAGTAAGTAAGATTGATGCTACGTACTAATTGTTGAGATCTGTTTTGGGTAGTTTTGGGTAAGGACTCCTGCTGGCTGTGTGCGGGAAGATCCTCAGTCCTGCTCTGTGTGGACCTGGCTGGTTGTGTGCACGGGATGTGACTTGGGTTTATAACTGGTTTTTGGATGTTAATGAATGCGAAATCTATTGAAGTATCTTTATGCTATCTAAACTAGTTGTGTTTATTACTGAAGTACCTCTGTTTTATTTGAATAAGTTGCGATTGTATCTGTGATATATGAATTAACTACGATTGTGATGTTTTGTGGTGATAATTTTTGATGCGCACGTGGATGCGAATGTGTTGACCAGATATGTAAATAATAGTAGTTTGGTTTATGTTTACATGCTGATTATACTGTTAAGGGCTCGATAATAGACTTGTTTCTGTGCGAACTTGATAGAACTCCACGAGATCTACCTTAATTACCTACTCTCTCCCAGGGTGTGGAAACCTGGTTCTAGCACCCACCCATACTACTTTGGGTGAGACCTTGGCCTACGAAAGTAGGTCATTTCCGAAAGGACCAGTAGTATAGGGGTTTATTGGAAAACCTTAACTCCGAACCTGGGTCAGGACCCTTGAAGCCAACAAATGGTTCCATTGCCAGGACCGGGAGCATTTTGAGAGAGAGATCGGGTAATGCCACGAAGCCATTGGAGACCTGAGAAATTGGAGCTCGAAGACTGGTTTGAAAGACATATTCAAGAATTTTCTGTAAAGGAGAATCGCAGTATGAAGCTAACAACTAAGAAGTGGAAGAACAAATATATTTTCACCGAAGTATATGAAATTGTATTTGTAAATTTTGCGCACGAGATCCAGGAGTTGCTAGCGAGGCTAGTACAATTCCAGACGTGTTGGAAAGACGATCAGGTTACGCAGTGAACTCCGGAATTGATTCAATAGTTGGAGAAGCCTGACAACACAATCACCCGCATGGTAGATCATTGGGTGGATAGTGTGCTAGGAGGATTTGTAACGGAATTAGCAGTCGATCATTTTTGTATCCTACTCTAAGGTGGAGCAGAGCTTCTTCAAGGGATTCTGAGATAAGTTCTTACAAAAATTGTCGTTGCTAATTAAAATATTACTGTGTGAAAAGGGAGTTTTGTGTAGCCACACTGAATGAATGACCTCTGATCAGAGTGAGAGTACAACATGAAGTGGTAAGTACTACCGAGCCAATCAAGAAGGGGATAGATCCATCTACAGCCCATTAAGAGAGTCGGTTGCGCACGCAAGAACTAGTCCTCCAGCTACACCACCTTCGAGTCAACATAAGGGCAAGAACTCCCCCACACCTCCGCCACCACCGGAAGAAGATATGGGTGCACACATGAAGCTGCCCACCATCGGTGAGAGACTAAGATATGGACCGATTTTTTGGCTCCTAGCTGAACCGTGATGACCCGCACGTGGCTAGCAATGTTGTAAAGAGGGCGCAAACTATCCCTCGCTCAAGCAGTGTGCCCAGTTTGCAGATGGAAAATAGGCCAAAGATGATGGATCCATCTATTCAAGAGATTAAGAATGCTTTAAAACAACAGTTTCAGAAGCCTAAGTCCTATGCTCAATTGGTGGTTGACTTGAAATACTTTAGACAAGGAACCATTGAGTTAGTATGGGAGGCTGATCAGTGGCTAAAGAAGGTTATCAGAGATGGCAAATTTCAATATGATGATAGAAAACAAAAGGAATGGTTCATCGCCATGCTATTACCTCACTTGCGCGGACCTATGGGTCAGCAAGCGATTGAGACGCAAGAGAAATCCTTGGAGATTGCTATGAAGCTAGAAGTTGCGCCAAGAGACGATGCCCAATTTGGGGTACAATAGATCCAGGGACAACTGGAAGCAATGAACCTCGAAATCAAGAATTTGCGGAAAGAGCGAGGAAAAGAAGCTGGCCTGGACGTATGCTGCATAAGATGCAGGGTGTTAGGCCACACCAAGGATCAGTGCCCTCTGCTGATGGACTACATGCAGGCTGGGGAGCCCAACCCATTGCGCCCTAAAGAGGCTGCGGGACCAAGAGGTCCCACGTTATGGTGCGCTGACTATTGCGTAGTTGGACTACATGATACCAACCACTGCCCCCGTCTTGGTGCTTATGTTCCAGAGTTGAAGCAACAATGGTGCCGATTCTGCTCATTGTGGGACATGATAAACACAACTGCCAGAAATATGACTTAATGATAGACCGAGGAAACCTGTCAATGGTATAGGCTGACCCTTATTCACCACTATCTCCCTCGGGACGAGGAGGTTCCCCCGCCAGAGGTTTGGGGGGGGGGGGAAGAGGTGGAAGCGCAGGTTGGGGAAGAGGGAAATTGAACTGTTATAACTGTGGAGAAGTAGGGCACTTCGCAAGGGACTGTCCGAACCCTGCACGACATTATTGCAGATATTGTAGACAATTGGATCATGTGATCGAAGATTGTCCAGCAATGATAGCAAAAATGCAGGAAAAAAAATAGACGCCAACGCATAATGTGCAAAGGGTTAAGGTAGAACTGCGTGATGAGGGACCTAGTATTAATGTCATAACGCGCAGCGGGATGGCTACTGGAGGATCTGAGGAAAAAGCTGCGGCTGAGCCCCTTATCCGAAAAGCTGCTATCAAGAAGGAAAGCTTGGACCTACAGAAGGAGAAAGAAACCTTAATAGAAGCTCGCAAAGACTTTACCAAGGATGAGGCATCTAACCCTAAGGCTCCAACAAACCTAAAAGCAGACGGTGAAGTTAAACCATTCCTACAGGCATGTATGAAGTTGCTACGCAACCAGAAGGCAGTAGAGAATCTTCAAGCACTTATAGACAGCGGCGCAGAAAAAACTGACCCTCCAGCAGAAGTTAAAGATGTCCACAAGCTTTACAAGCATAAGAAACGCACTGGTTGGGAAATGCGGATAACTGCGCAGATTGGCGATTATGAAATGGATTAGGTCATCCTGGATCTGGGATCCGATGCGAATGTCCTGCCCAAAAAGACATGACAGAGGATGGGTGAACCTAAGCTGGAATGGTCTACTATACAGCTGCGCATGGCTAACCAACAGAAGATTAGACCGTTGGGGAGACTGTCAAATATTATGGTAGATATCGTAGGGGTTAAGGTATACACAGATTTTGAGGTAACTAAAATTGTGGAAGATGCGGACCCTTATCCTATGCTCCTGGGACTGGATTGGGCTATAGACATGGGAGGCATTATCAACTTGAAGAAAAGGAGCATGGTTTTTGAGAATGAGGGAACGAGAGTAATAGTCCCTCTAGACCCAGTAGAAGGAGAACGATATACAGAACCTGTCTGCAAAGAAGACAATGTGGATCATATCTATAACCTAATCGCCCAGGACGGGGATTGGATTAATCCTACAACTGATGGCGTGCTTTGATGGGAGAAAGACAGTGAATGACTCTCTGACTTCAACAAGGAGATCGAAAATTAGCAGAATCGGTTACATGATGTATCTGCGCTACGGTGTCTTAGGATCGCAAAGAGCTTCCGGTGTATCTCCTCAGAGGTAAGAGAGATGCCGTACTTTAATGGTTTTGGTAGTATTAGAAATTTTCTTAAAGCATTGGAAGCAGAAGTCCCAAGGGAGCAAAGAATGTGGGCGCTTGACCAAGCCATGCGCGCGACCCCTTCGCGGTGGTGGGAAACTCATAAGGGGACGTTCCAGGATTGGGAGGAATGTCACAAGATGATGATCCTATGGTTTGAACCTCTGGTTCACCTATGAGTGGAGAATTTTATTGGCCAAGGGGACCCACGCAAGCACTTGGCCACATGGATGGAGGTGTGGTGAAAAAGGACTGAGGATGAATGGTTCCACCTTTTCATTCATGTCTTGGGGAAAATACCCACTGCATGGTATTTGGATGCAGAGCTACATCAGCGTACCGACCACTGGGAGACCCTGAGAGACAATTTTGTGGGAACATTTGGATTGATAGGTGGAACTAAGGCATTAGATACAGCCCTGTAGGACATAGATGCCCTCGTATTTGATGAATCATGCCCTCGTGTGGAGTATGGGGCACCAGCTTGGGATATGTAGATGCAGGATATTGCTCACTGCCGCAATCTATCAATGGAGGAATGTGACGAAGACCCGCAAAATATCGCTATCCCAAAATTGGAGGGAGAACGCACAGTTGTTGGACCCCCACTGCAGACCGTCGATGCGACCAAGCCTCTTAACCTAAGAAAAGTCAACATTGGCACAAAAGAACAACCTAAGCTAGCTAAGATTGGGGACTATTGGGATAATGATACCGTTGGGAAAGTCACAGAGCTTCTCATGGAGTACCAGGACCTATTTCCTATGAAATTCTCAGAACTCAAGGGTATTACAGGGGACATGGGGGTCATGCACATCACTTTAAAACTAGATGTGTGCATTGTCAAGTAGCGACCTTACCGCTTGAACCCCAAGTATAAGTAGAAAGTTGGGGAAGAAATTGACAAAATGCTAGTTGCAGGTATCATCGAACCAGTGGAATAGTCAAATTGGGTAAGCCCTATGGTGGTTCAAGAGAAAAAGACGAAAGGAGAAATAATAATATGTGTCGACCTGCGCAAATTGAATGATGCCTGTGTACATGATCCCTTCCCTACGCCATTCTTTGATGAAATTCTCAATAGTGTGGGAGGGCAGGAAGCATACTCGTTCACTGATGAGTTTTCGGGCTACCATCAAATCAGGATCGTACCAGAAGATCACAGAAAAAACTACGTGTGCCATCGAATGGGGATCCTTCCAGTACACCGTTTGGGCTAAAAAATTCCCCTGCCATATTTTCGTGGGTAGTGGTCGCAGTATTGAAGGAGTTCATCCATAAGTTCTTGGAGGTATATTTTGATGATTGGATAGTATTTGGATTGGTAAAGAAGCACGTCTCGAACCTGCACATGATGTTGGACGCCTGTTGAAAGCACCAGATTTCCCTAAATATTAAGAAGTGCATATTCTGCGTACCTTTCAGGATCTTGTTGGGTCACATAGTCCACAAATAGGTGTTGGACGGATAAGTCATTATTGCAGCATAAGACAGACTTCCCAAGTGTCCTACTAACATTTCAAAGGAATGTCGTACAACTAAATCTTAACATCTTCTAATATATTGCGATTTATAATTGGAATGTTATAAAGGCTAACGATCCTACCTTGATCCAACATTGTCAAGAGTAATCCTTCGCTCACTCCGAAAGAGTTTCCTTCGAAGATCTCAAATCATAAACAGCATACATCAAATAGCACTTGCATAGCATATATTCATAAATCATATCTATTATGGTGATCAAGGAATCCATAAAATAAACCAATCAATTGACAAAGCTTATTGAGAAAAAAAAATTTACTTGTATTAACTTTGAATAAGAAGAGCCTACAGCCGTGTCTCACGGATACAGGCTGTGTCTTCCGTGGTCCGAAATGTGTTTCTTTTCTCTAATAAGCCTTGAACTCTTCTAACCGAGATACACACAGGAAGTATGTAATCCTTCCCACATGAAATCTCAGCTAAAAGGGTCTAAGTTTCAACAGCACTTCGCCTCCAACAATACTAAAACTTCAACTCATCCATTGTTAACCCCTTGAGGCTTCCCTATGCCTCTTTTTATAGTGGAGAAGAGGAGTTTACAGCTCCATACAAGAAAGGATAGAATCCTCCTTCAAAGGTATTAGTTCCTTACATCAAGGGGTTAGCTCCTTATTGGATGGGATGCATGAACATGAAAGGAGCGGACTTTCCACCACAGGAATGTTTCTAGAAGCTTCCAAAAATGACTTAAACTGAGCTTCTAGATTTTACGTGCGCCTTTTTTATCTTTTATAGGGGTCCGCACTTTTAATGAATAAACAGTGCATTTGGCTCCGCAGGATTTATAGCCAAAAGGTGCAGGACCACAAGCAAAACTAGGATAAAGTGCGGTACCAGAGTTTTAAGACTTTTATGAGATTTTCTCTTAGTTTTAAGGCTTGAATTTGGGAACTTTGATAATGTGGACTTCCAAGGGAGTACTAAAATTTCATGGTGACAAATTTCAGTGTAACAAATTGCCCCCTAAAGTGCGAATTCTGAGAATATTCGAAGAGTGATGTGCTTTATCATTTCAAGGATCAGCCTCTGGACACCCCAGTCAGAACCTTGTAAAAACATTCAATGCAACACATACATATATATATCATCGCTGAGGTAGGCATTCCCATACTCAGATCAAAACTAACTAACTTGTTCTGATACAGAAATGATTTTAATATTACATCAATAGTGTAGACACAGCATGGACACAACCATCTGTAATGAATCGTCTACTGCATAATGAATAATAAAACTCCTCACAGCCTGGATGGTGGAAACTAGATCCAGGGTCTTGATTTCTGCTTCCCGAACTAGTACGATTCTATTCATGCGATTAAATGTGTTGAAGTCAAACATGGTAGAAACCAATTAATTACCAATCAATGATGTGAACTGTTAACAAGTGTGAGAGAAAACACCAATAATGACAATGGCTCTCAAAGTACTCAGTACAATCCACGAAATGCGAATATGTGATCTGAAGTCGAACATTTCACGGAATCGTTCGATCGAAGGTCAATGATGTAACATGTCGTCGAAGGCAAAAAACCTGCCATTATGGCATGCAGATTCCAAGGTACTGATGGATTCTAGATCAACTTCCTAGATGATAAGCTATCGTTGATAGAAAGTGATCCATCGTAAGCAAGCTCACGACCTGAAACCATAGATCATGTTTTGAAGAAATTTTTTGCAAGGATTGACTCAGAGATGGTCAACGCGAATGGAGACAAGTGTTTTCAGATGAATGGTTTGTTTGAATATCCTCTTAAACACATAACGACACTGCAGATGGTTTGGTGACAGTTGCCCTAAGCTAATACCCAGAAATCGGTTGAAGACTTTCAATGTGGTTTGATTAACTGCTATTCAAAGGATTTCCCAACCCAGGTAGAAGTGCGACAAAAAGTTTCGTGTTCAAGAGTGGTGTAATTCTTTTTCAAATCGAAGTGTAACAAACGAATCTATTTTTCTCTCTTTTCCCCCACCATTTCTGGCAAGTACCTCTTTATTTTTGACAAGCTTGAGGAGGATAACATTTTCTTGTTTATAAGCTCATCCTTCGGATGAGTCCAACTTATTTTAAAATCGAACCCTAAGAAGGAGTGGTCCATTCCTGTTTGTAATCGACAGGTCCTTTAATGTTAAATTTTAACGAGTCCAATATAGGGGAAACTCGGTGCTTTTCATTTTTAGGGAGTCATAAGAAAAAACTTAAGAAAAATCCATGGGTGTTATTTTTCGTAAATTAAGTCCCTTAGGCCCGAAAAAGGATAAAATAATGCAAGAGAGAACTCTATTGACCATGATTAGTCAACGTATACCTTTTTTGTAAATAGTCCATTTCAGTCCAAAAAAGGGATAAACTTATATCGAAAGGACGACCGTTCATTTACTTCAACGAGTTTGAATAGTCAAGTACTCGGTGATCTTTTCATATTTAGAGAGTCTAAAAAGGGCTTAAAAGAGGACTCCATGGTTTCGCTTTTTCGTAAAATTTAAAGAGCTCGAAAAAGTGATAAAAGTTTACTCTTCGTCAAAAATGACCATTTTTCCTAAAAAATCCTTTACTCTGCACAAAAACTCGAAAAATTAAACATACCTGTTTCAATAATAAAAATATTTTGAAAAACTGATTTTTAAAGTGAAAAATAAACAAATTTAAAATTCATCTATTCAAAAAAACTTATAAAAAAGAGTTTTTCAAGTTCATTTTTACCATTTGAATTTGGAGTGAAGTTTTTAGAGCTTTGGGCAAAAAACGCTTCAGATAAGATTCTGGGCAGACCGACCATCGAAATTGAAAATTTTCTGTTTCAGGTAATCCAAAACTCCTTATCTTGCATTTCATCCGTTCAATTTTTAAATTTTGGGTCAAAATTTCATTTTTGGGAGGAAAATATGCCGAAAAATTCACCCTCGGGGGTCCGCACCTAATGCATTAGGTACCTGTGGACCCCGACATTTTTATATAAAAAAAAAATGTCGGGGCCCCGCACTTTTAACACAAGTCCCGTGCGTATCTACGCACTGTCCCTGAGCATAAAGTGTGGAGGCACCGTGGCAAATTAAAAAACATATTTTCTTCCTAAATTACCCAAATTTTTTGCTTGAAAATGATTCTAATCCTTCATTTTACTTGTTGTAGGATATCTACAATGTTCATTTGGCGAGAACGAGAGCACGAAGAGGTAGATGAAGCAGCGATCATTCATCAACCTACTTTGAATGCTTTAAGAGCATGCGGGCTTTACAAATTTTGGGCTATCAGTGGCATGAGAGCTCAGGCGGATCTTCTTACTTGGCTGGTAAGAAAATGGGACGTTCAAGACCACTTCTTCGTGATCGGAGGACATCGGCTCGATATTGAGCTGGAGGATATTTATTTTTTGACCGGTTTGTCCAGGAGAGGCGAACCACTATCTCTATTTGGGACTAGGCCAAGTGGCCAGTTTGTCGCCAGCCTCCAATTAGAGTTCTGTAATGATGAAGCCAATCCCAGGGACAAACGAATTGACATTAAAACTATCATCCGTCTCGAGCTAAAATTCATTGCTCTTACTGTTGTCAAGTTGTGTGGAAGTGCATATTTCCATGTAGCCACCGGATCTCAGATGTGCATAGCAGTAGACTGCTTTCGAGGCACCATATTCAACTGGTGCAAGGCAGTGTTGGAAAATGTGAAAGGCCAACTTACCAGAGCAAAGAATGGGAAGCTAAAAAACTTTAGATATGGGTCCATTGTAGTCACCTTTACTCTAGAGAGGATCCCCATGTTAGCCCCACAGCATATTCCTGTTGATGTTGGTCGACCTCGAGAGCCTAGGATGGTTCGTTGGGTTGCTTTGATGGCCCGCAACAGTGAGGGTGGGGAGATTGTGAGATTTCCCTCTACATATTTTCGTTGGCTGGAACGCCAACTTTTTGTTATAGAGGATTTTCCTTATGCTGGCATGGACTTTCATGGCGACCAGGAGATTCCCCTTCCTCCAGGAACTCAGTGAGATGAGTCAGGTAAAAAATATCTTTTGACATGTTCTAATTTATAATTTTTATTTTGTTTTTAAAATCGTCCAAAACTGATAACAAAAATTTCAAATGCAGATGTGGGTCTGAGTCGACCAGCCATTCTCCACCCCTTTGACCAGAGGCAAAGGGATGCAGCACCACCACCACCACCCCCACAGGATCAGACTGCAGAGATCCTGACTGATTTAGAGCACCATTTGGAGCGGCTCACTATAGATATTCCTGAGACTACTATAGATGATATCCCGCTACGTCTACAGAGATATGTTATAGGTGTTCCTGGACCATTCAGGAGGTTTTTGACTAGGGCGGCATGAGCAGTGGTGTACTATCATGATCATCACCACGGATAGTGGATGATTGATTTGTAGACCCATTTTTTGTATCACTTTTTTCCGATTACAAGGTGTTTTGAGCCTATGATCGAAGATGATGTATTATTGAACACTACATCTATAATATGATATACTATTATTTCCAGTTACTTGTCCAATCATGTTTATCGAATGTTGATTTATTACTTTGTTATTGCAAATGTCTGTTTATAACAATAGAAGCAATTGTGTCTGCTAATGTATTTAAACTTCTTGGAATGTGTTGATACTCAATATAATCGAACTCTCATTCCAAGAGACGAACCCTTAAAAATAATCTTAATAATACTGGATTTCTAATGGCATATACTCAATTTAACTATAATACAACGAGTTCAGAATCTAACTTAACGATCAAACTCCGAATTCCAAATGAAATGGATTCCGATAATAATTCAATAACTACAATATATTCGGCAATATTGTTCGTCGTTTGAACGATACTTACCCCATGCATCGATACTAACTCATTAGTGGGTGAGTAAATAACCCAAGCTGCGGAAGAGATGTTCTGTGTACTACGATAAGCGCCATCAGCAAAACCAGTATATCTTTGAAAGGACGTCGACATCTGCGATAAAAGTATCCAGATAAGCAGGAAAAAATAGTAAGAGCACACCTAAGCAAGGCACACGTTTCTAATCTATAGCACACCAGCTAGAAAGTAACTAATATACAGAGAATATCTCAACAAAAAAATCAAGTGTAATATATCTTCAAGTAAAGTCCATTTCTGGGTTTACCTAAAGAGACCCCGTCAAAATCAATCAATTCAGAGGCCCCTTTTGTAAGCTGTCGCTTGACAATATAAGGACCATGCCACATGGGTTCAAATTTCCCAGCCCCTATTTTATCACTGGATTGATCATAAATCAAAACTAGGTCTCATTCTAAAAAATTATGAGGGGTAGCACTTCTATCATACTAAGCTTTCATTATTTTCTCATGAGACTCGGTAGCTTATGCAGCGGTGCGCCGATTCTCATCTAATTGAGCCAAGTATAAAAAAAAATTCTCCTCTTCAGAAGTGTCTGGTAATAACTCTATGGCTAGTTGGAGTGACGGTATCTCGCATTCAATGGGTAGTACCGCTTCTAAACCGTAAACCAGTTGAAAAGGGGTAAAACATGTCGATGTTTTTACTGAATTTCGATATGCCCAAAGTGCTGAAAAGAGCATGGTATGCCAATTCGACTTATGAATTCCAATGATTCGTTTGATCATGGTAACTAAAACTTTATTAATACCATTGGCCTGCGGATAATATGGAGTAGAACTGGCATGGCGCAGGCCAAGCTGGTCTGTTAACTCGGTCATCATGATATTCCGAAAATGGCTCCCGTGATCAGAAATTATCGCTTGGGGTACACCGAAACAAGCAATCACATGATTGAATACAAAAGTAGCTGCAGTTTTTCCGTCTGCCACAAATGTAGGCATCGCCTCGGCCCATTTGGTAAAATAATCTACTGCTAGAATAATATAACCATGCCCCCTGGCCGATTAAGGGTTACATGTAATGAAGTTAATGCCCCATTTTGAAAAAGGACCGACAGCAATTATAGGGTGAAGAGAAGCAGGTGGTGCATGCATTTTCCGATCGAATATTTGACAGTTATGACATTTTCGGACCACGTAAATACAATCTTTAAACATGGACGACCATAAATATCTAGCGCGCAATATCTTTTGGGTTGTGGCGTACCCAGACATATGACCGCCACATGCTCCAGAGTGACAGTCATTTAAAACCTTTTTGGCTTCCTCGTGGGTTAGACAACGTCGAAAAATTGAATCCGCACCACGACGATATAGTGTGTCACCGATAATATGGTATTGTTGAGATTGGAAACGTATTTTTTGTCATTGCGACTGTGCAATCTCAGGCCAAAAAGATTGGGTCTGAAGATAAACAATAATATCTCTATACCAAGGATCAATGGTACTAATAAGAGACAAGGATTCGTCCGCAATTGGTTTTTCTGCCACAATTTCTGTATCAGTACTTGGGAAATCACACATAAGTTCAGCAAATATCAATGATTTCTTTGATTTGGATTTTTCAAATTCCAAATCAAACTCCTGCAGGATAACAATCCATTTGGAGTATTTTCCCCCCAGCAGTTTTTTGGTCAAGATGTACATCATAGGGTTACAATCATAGATCACTTCGTTTTGCGTAAAAGTATGTAGTGACGAAAATTTTGGACAGCTTGAACAGCTACCAAGGCCAATTTCTCCACATTTGAGTATTTGATTTCAGTCGGATGCAAGTTCTAACTAAGATAGTAAATCACATGTTCACTATGGAACTCATCTTCCTGAACTAAAACCATCCCTATCGTGGAATTGGAAGCAGTGAGGTACAAAAAGTAATCTTGGTTGTAGTTGGGAGGATGCAGTAACGGTGCATGGGTCAGCACGTTTTTCAGAGCATCAAAAGATCTATCAGCGACCTCGTCCCAAAAGAAAGGAATGTTCTGTTTCAACAACCTAGTGAAACCTTTCGTTAACTCAGCGTAGTTAGGAATGAATCATCATAAAAAGTTTGCTTTCCCTTGCAAACTTTGGAGTTGGCGAAGAGTAAAAGGAGGAGACAAATTGATTATTGCTTCAACCTTCGATGGATCAACATGAATGCCTGCCTTTGAGACAATAAATCCCAGTAATCGTCCGGATTGTACGCAGAAGACACATTTGTGAGGATTCAGTCGAATCTTATAGTGCCTACATCATATAAATATGGCTCGTAAATGAGTAATATGATCTACTCTGCGTGAAGAGTGAGCAGGAAAATCATCGAGGTAAGGTTGCACAATGTGCTTAATGTCGTGAAATGTGTAAGACATGGCCCTTTGAAAAGTGGTGCCAGCATTCTTAAGGCCAAAAGGTAGTTTGCGATAAGAAAAAGTCCCCCATGGACAAATGAAAGTTGTTTTAGGCTGATCTGCAGGGAGTATGTTTATTTGATTGTAGCCGGAAAATCCATCCATGAAAGAGAACATTTCACTTCCAACATAATCGTCGATAATTTGATCGATGTAAGGGGTTGGATAATTGTCTTTTAGACAAGCTTTATTTATATCCCTATAGTCGATACATACTCTTATTGTTCCTTGTTTTTTATTAACCGAGACAATATTAGATACCCAGTTCATTAATGGGATCAGATAAATAAAACCTGCACGAAGTAATTTTTCAACTTCGGCTTTAATAGCGGTAGTTTTTCTTGGATGTATCTGACATATTCTTTGTCTAACAGGTTTAACATCTGGGTATGTCTTAATTTCGTGAAAAACAATTGACGGATCGATTCCTGGCATTTCTTAATATGACCAGGCAAAAATGTCGCGGAATTCCTGAAATAGGGCTTTATAGGCTTGGATTTCATCTGGAGTACAAGAAGCACCTATATGAATGTTTTCAACAATTCTAGGTTTAGCTGAAATGTCAAGAGGAACCGTTGCAAAAATATTTTCTAAATTCAATTCAGAATCAACGTGTGAGACAGGATTATGAGGTTATTTGACGTAATCAGTGGTAAAAATTGAGGAAAAATCATTTTCAAAATGATCGAGATCAGGTAAAAATGAAGACCTGTGATGAAGATCTTCCCATGGTAACTCATCTACCGACAAGAATTCATGAAAATGTTCATCAGTATTGAATACTTGTTGAACAGGATCCGGAATTGGTGTCGAAGCTAAACTCAATATTGAAAATGACTCTTGATTGATCACATTCACTGGATCAGAGTCGGTTGAAGGAGTATCAGAAAATGACTGTACGTGCTGATATGCTAACTCAAAAGGACTCAAAGGCGTCGGGCCATCGAATGAATCCAATTCTGATTCTGAAGGTACTATCCAAGGATCATCAAAGGACATAGTACTCGATGTAATCATATTGATATTAACAATAGGAGTTTGTACGTTGGGAGGAGGCAGGGAAAAAGTTCCCAGTAAACCAGAATCTTTAACTAAACCTACTCCAACATCTTTGTATGGGATAGTCATTTTTCCGATATGTTGGATGCTATCAGTAGAGGCTAAGTCGGATGAATAATATGAGAGCTGATCTATATTAACGATCTTTCTTTTATGAGGAAACATGATGAGATGAAAGATCAATGATACAACAGCAGTCATAGCATAATACCAACTACGACCCAGGAGAAGGTTGTAATCCAGAGGGGCATCAACCACTTCCACATCTAGATTAACCATTTTTCCTTCGACCTCTATTGGCAGATCTTGTAAAATACCATATGGATGAAAACCTCTTTCGTCAAAAGCTTTGAGAATAGTTGGTAATTAGTTAATTGTTGGAGAACCAAGTGATTTCCAACATTTAATCGACACAATACACGTAGAAGCTCCTTCATCAACAACAGTACGAAAAATTCACTTGTTTTTTACTATTACAGGAATCTGAAAAGCCATTTGATGAGGTAGGAGGGGTGTAAAATTCTCTAAATCGAAGATCATGAGGTTCAAATCCTGGAGATCTATAGCTCCTAAGGCTAACAAAAGTAATTTTCTTTGGGCTGGGCATGATTACAATACTTCCAAAGCCGACATTGCTGAAGGGGAAATCGCCAAATCTTCAACAATATTGTAATTCTGAGCAGCTCTCGCATGTGGATTGAAAGTTGATTTATGAAGTACACCTTTGGCAGGCGGTTTAATCACTAAGTCAAGATTTTTTTTCTCAATTTGTAATGGATCAGAAACTGAAGGAGATGTATTCGATGCAGAGTTGGAAGTTTCTGCTTCTTTTCCAATATTTTTACTACCATAATCTTGCGATCGCGTCGCAACCATGAAAATATCCTCAACCGGATTGGAGGAAGATCCAACCATGGTTCTATCTTGAGTGGGAAATGGATCCTTCAAGACAGCAGGTATAGGCGAACCCTTAATGAATTTTAATACCTCGGCCCTATGCGGGCACTCTTTTGTGAAATGATCCTGGTCACAGATGAGACAAGGATATCGAGGTTTGTGTTTTTCGTCAGTCGGTTCAGTCGTATTGTTTTTCTCTTTTGAAGTTTTTTTCTTTTTATTCTTACCTTTCTTCTTACCACCAGTTTTAGATTTGGTTGTAGATGACTCTACAATGTGAATATCGGCAGAAGCTTCTTGGGAAGAATCTCCTTTGGGTGAACCGGGAAAGTGATAATAGGAGAAGTAGTCTTGGAACACTTCTTCTTACTTTTACCAGTGCTAACTGAACCAATTACACCATCAGCGGCATGAGAGCCTAAAGGAGTTGCAGTTAACTGACCAGGTCTTGGTGGATCGGGGATTTTATCATACAGAGTACCCGACTGAGTATATACAAGGTCAAGGTACTAAGCTTGAGCAATGACTAGCTCTTCCATAACAACGCCTCCTTTGGCCACATCTTCAGTAATTTTGGGAAATAACGATTTAATAAACCATTCATGAATATGATCAGATATGTACGTAGACGTAGACTGTTTCAATGAAGTTAGCAATTCTATGCCATCGTCGTATCTAACAGGCAACTGAAAATGGGTTAAGAAATCAGTAGCTAGCATGTTAAAATTATTAAAAGAGCCACGTGGTAACTCAATGTACCATTTGGCAGCTAGACCAATGAGAGTTCTTTGGAAAAGATGTAATCGAATCGAATCATCGACTAACGAATTGGATGCGCACCAGAGGTGATAAGTCATAACGTGATTAGAAGGGTCCTCTCCTGACTTACCTTTGAATTTCAAAATATCACTGGGCAACTTGTTAGGCATCAGCGGCCAATATGGAAGATAAAAAAATGGGATCGTTCGTAAGGTGCGATAGATCCGGTAAATCTAAAGTTGCTATGAATGGTAATCGATGACTAGGGTCTTAATAACCTTGTGTGATCAAACCAGTGCCAGGAGGACGATATCTAAGATAGCCTAGAATTGGATGTGCATTTTGAATCGTGTAACCTCCTGGGTAACCAGGATTAACCGGACCATACTGGGGTTGTTGAGGTATTTGATAAGTATACCCAGGGTACGGCTGATACTGATACGCTGGATTTTGTGTGTTTTGACCGGTTTGATACTATCCCTGATACAGTTGATAAGTAAACTGTGGTTGACTAGACACAATTGTACTTGTACCAGCTTGTCTCGCAGGCATCTGGACCGAAGTCTGAGCTGTAGGTCCTGACTGTGGCACAGAGACTTGTGGAATTTGCACTGATGCGGGGATAGAAGAAACTGGAGCTACATATACTCCAGAAACAGGTATTGTAGGATGAACAGAAGTTGCAGTAGTTGCAGCAGTTTGAGGTAGAGTCTGAGGTGTACTAGGCCTAGGTTGTTGAACAGAACCAGGTGCAGGGACTTGAACAGTAGGCTGGATAGGTTGCTTGGTTGGACCAGAAACCAAAGGTTGTCCACATTGATTAGGTAACTGCACATTAGGTTGCATAGTCTGTTGAATTTGAAATGGATTCCACACCATGTTCATTCTGGGATATTGACCCGTAGAAGGTTGTGCATATGAAGGACCATAGCCTGGTTGAACGTAGGGTTGATAATTAAGTGGTAAATTTCCAGCTCCTTGTAAAAATGATTGACCGGGAGGTGGTTGGAAACCTTGAGTTGGGTATTGACCTTGAGGTTGATAACCCTGAGGCACGTACTGAATCTGGGGTTGATAAGGACCCTCAGGAATATACTAAGTCTGGGGTTGACCTTGGGGTATGTACTATCCTTGAGGTTGATAACTTTGAGGTATGTACTGTCCTTGAGGTTGTTCTCCAGGTAAATAATACTGTCCCACAGTTTGTCTTGGTAAAAAATTACCTTGAGGTTGGCCCCCAGATGGTAACTGACTACCTTGAGGTTGCCCCCCGAGCGGTAACTAACTACCTTGATGTTGAGGATTTGGAATATTACCAGACATCATAAAAATTTGCTATGTGTTTAACGTTTCAGTTTTAGCTCCATTAATACCATATGATAACACTTGTTCAATTGGTCGAGGAGTTGCTCCTGAGAAAGTACCAGAGAGTGACTGGTACCCCGAAGGAACAGAAGGACCACCTTATAAAAATGTTTCCAGTGATTGGGAAAACATAGATGACTCACCTGACATAATCGATGAAGGATAATAACCTACTGGTGTAGGATGAAAAGGAATTTGGGGTGGTGAAAAACTAAGACCTGGATTTTCTAAAAAATCTATCAATGATAAATACCAAGCGTCACTTCTAAAAGGACTGTAGAATATTGATTCACGCTCCCTAAGATTCAAAGTCTGTTGGTTTTCGGGAAGAGTTATGTCTTCGTCTGGACCGACAAGTTCTTCAAAAGATATGAGGTCAGAAGGAAGATGTTCAATAATGATATTTCTTACCCTAGGTGAACTGGGATCACTAGAAGTTGGAGTAACAAATCCTGAAGATGGTTCCAAAACAGCAGGTTCAGTGTCAGGCTCAGAAATTTCAGGTTCTTCAGCTAATTCACTGGAAGGATAAATACTACCAGTAACTTTGGAAACTGAAATTGGCTCTTGAATATGCTCTGTTGTTTGTAATTGATAATCATGATGAACAACTATAGATGAATCTCCGGCTTCTGTTGATCTAATTCTACTGTCACTAGGCGATACTAGAGCTCGCAGCCCTTCAATTTGGCTTGGTGTATACTCAGGAGGCTTCCCCTGAAGTCTGCGTGATTGTCTCGGTAATTCAGCCACGATTAAAAATTATTAATCACACGTAAACAAATAAAATTTCAATAAAAACTCCTAGAGACACTAAGGAAACAAACAAATGAATCACACGCCTAAAAATCTAGGAGATCAATCCACACACAAACAGTAACTTCCCACACTAAAAGCACTAGTTGGTGATGAAATCCAACATCGTCGTATTTAATGTAGAAAGAGCAGTTGGAACAGTTACCCCGACAACCTACTTAATGAAACAGACCGGTGCAAGTTTCTCCACTTAAACCATCTCGAGTGAAGATAACCCTCCAGAGAGTCCAAGTGAGTCAAGTCGACGTCTGCTCCAGGTATAGTGGGATCTTTCCACCACCGTCACCTTAGGAAAAAACCGTAAGATTATGGTCACTATGGTTACCAACAGGGACTAATATACCTGGGGGAACAGTCTACAGTCCGACATATGCGCAAGGGCAGAGTAACAAAGCTCAATCCCCTTGAAAGCTCCTTGACATAATCCAAGGTATACCGACAAGTGACCCCAGGCTCCTCGACAATGATCTATCCGAGGTTTACCGTTGTTAATACGCGCATATCTTCTATCGTTCCCAATGAGATAGAATTGATTATCCCACTAGTTCAAATATGACCTCGTGCTTGACTCCTTTAAGAGGAGCTTCCCAAAGCATACAAGCAACTATTGGATTTTTTCCTACCGAAAGATCAACTACTTGTTTGTTTTAACTCTCTTGGAGAGTTAATTACTCCCTACTCCAAGACACTAGCCTAAGCTATATTGGTGAAAAATGCCCTAGAAATATAAAAATTACTAGATTGATTTTAATTTAAGCATTGATTTTAAAAAGTTGTTTCTTAGGAAAATAGGTGCGAAAGTGAAACTGATGATATGATAGTGACCCGACTCAAAATCATACTAAAAAATGCATCTATTATGAGAAACAATTTGTTTTCTTTCAATGAATTCTATCTAAAGGAAGAGTTGAGAAATGCAATCTTTTAAAAACAAACCTTTCCTTCAAACAAGAATAAATGAAAAGAAATATAATTTCAAAGAGAACTCAAAATTATCTATTGCTCAACAAGAAATCCCTTTTTACTAAAAACACTATTTTTGAGATCTAAAAACTCTAAGACTGAATCTGAATTAAAACTTCAAATATTTTAAGGATGTCTTACCTATTTTGTGATCTAACTAAGAAATTCTTTGCTTGAATCAGAAAGAACTCGAAAAAACATCCAATTTTCGTTTTTAAGTGAAATTCCAAACTTATTAACAAAAGTTTTATAAAGATTTTCAAATGATAGAAATGGGATCTAAGTCTCATACAACAATTTCTGCTATGATGTCAGACTCAACAAGAAAACAAGGGAATACCAGTGATCTAAAGGTACACCAAGGTTTCTAATATTTGAGCGGGATAAAAGACAAAGTAAAATTCATTATACCATGCAGATCTTTAAGAAAATCAGTCCAAACAAAATGCTAAAATAAACTCTTAACCAAGGCTTTCTGACAGAAGACACAGGTCTGGGTAATCACTGAGATTCAAATAAACTAATCCAAAAAAGAAGATTTTTAAGATTTTCAAAAATTTTGACAGGGTCCGCAGGACTTAATGCAAAACAGTGCGGTCCTGCACTGTGGATACAGGAAAAGTGCGAACTCACCCGCACTGTCTCTAAAGGAAAAGAGCGGACACAGGAAAACTAGAGAAAAAAACAAAAAAATCTCAATCACTTTCAAAAGGATTCTACAGGGATAAACTACCCAAGCTAGTATAAATCAATCAAACTCAGAAAAAGTAAACTCACAAGTCAAAAATAAAAGAAATAAGAATTCAAAATCCTTCCCCAGTGGAGTCGCCATTTTGTTGGACGGATAAGTCGTTCTTGCAGACAAGACAGACCTCTCAAGTGTCCTATGGATAGCTAGCAACAAACAGACAACTAAATCTATCTTTCTCTAAATATATTACGATTTATAATTAAATGCTATAAAGGCTTAACGATCCTACCTTTGATCCAACACTTGTTCGTAGTAGTAATCCTTCAGTCGCCAGAAAGATTTGCCTTCAAATATCTGCAATCACAAACAATCAAACATCAAATAGCACCTGCATAGCATATATTCATAAATCATATCTATTATGGTGATCAAGGAATCCATAAAATAAACCAATCAATTGACAGCTTATTGAGAAAAAAGAATTTACTTGTATTAACTTTGAATAAGAATAGCCTTACAACCGTGTCCGCCTTGATGTTGTACAGGTCTTCCTGGGGTCCAGAACAGGCATTTCCTTTACTATGACAAGCCTCGAACTCTTCCAACCGAGATACATACAGGTATGTAATCCTTCCCACATAAAATCTTAGCTAAAAGGTTCTAAGTTTCAACAGCACTTCGACTCCAATAATACTAAAAACTTCAACTCGTCAGTTGTAACCCCTTGAGGCTACTCTATGCCTCTTTTTATAGTGAAAGAGAGGAAGTTACAACACCATACAAGAAGGGATAGAATCCTCCTTCAAAGGGATTAGCTCCTTATATCAAGGGGTTAGCTCCTTATTGGATTGGATGCATGAACATGAAAGGAGCGGACTTTCCATCGCAGGAATGTTTCTAGAAGCTTCCAAAAATGAATTTAACTGAGCTTCTAGATTTTACTTGCGCCTTTTTCAATCTTTTACAGGGGTCTGCACTCTTAATAAACAGAAAGTGCATTTGGCTACGCATGATTTATATCCAAAAAGTGCGGGACCGCAGGCAATACTAAGAGAAAGTGTGGAGCCAGAGTTTTAAGGATTTTATGAGCTTTTCTCTTAGTTTCAAGGCTTGACTTTAGGAACTTGGATATTATAGACTTCCAAGGGAGTACTAAAATGTCATGGTGAAAAATTTTAGTGTAACAGCAGGGACTGATGGTTGACCCTTCCAAGGTAGCAGTTATCATCAACTTTGCAGTCCCTACAACTAAGAAACAGCTGCACTCCATCCTCGGGCACACGGGCTACTACAGGAAGTTCATTCAAGGGTATGCACTGATCACGGCACCCATGGAGAAGTTGCTAAAGAATGAAGTTTTGTTCTCTTGGGACGCGGAGTGTCAGAAGAGCTTTGAGCTACTCAAGGAAAAGATGGTCTCTGCACCTATACTCATATTTCCTGATTGGGCAAAGCTTTTCCATGTCCATGTAGATGCCTCAGGGATCACCCTGGGGGTTGTCCTCACGCAGCCCAGGGAGGGAGACATTGATCACCCGGTTGCGTTTGCTAGTAGAAAAATCTCTAGTGTGGAGCGTAACTACTCCACTACTAAGCGTGAGGGGTTGGCCATGGTATATGCCCTGCAAAAATACCGGCATTACCTGCTGGGAGGGCACTTTAAGATGTTCACGGATCACTCAACATTGAAGTACCTAGTCAATAAGCCTGTGTTTGGGGGGAATATTTGCTTATGGTTATTGTTGTTTCAAGAATATGACTTTGAGATCATTGTGAAGCCGGGGAAACTAAATGCCAGACCAAACCACTTGTCCTGAATCGAGAATGGTGAAGAACCGACCAACCTAGAAGAAGGATTGCCTGATGCGCAACTATTTTCTATTAAGGTGGTTGATGCGCACTTTTCCGATATCATTCAATTCTTAACTACGGGAATGGCACCTGTAGAATATTCAGTACAAAAACAAAAAAGAGCTGGTAACCCGCGCAGCGAACTTTAACATCATAGCAAGCCACTTGTCTAAGCTGGGAGCTGATGAGGTACTGCGAAGATACGTTCTGGAGCATGAAAGATAAGCCATTCTAGCAGAGGCCCATGAAGGCATAGCAGGAGGTCGCTACGCAGGGAAAGCGATGGCACAGAATATTTTAAGAGCTGGGCTATGGTGGCCCACACTGCATAGTGACTCTTACGACTATTCCAAAGCCTGCGACACATGCCAAAGGACAAGAAGACCGTGGCGCAGGGATGAAATTCCCTTACAACCACAGATGGCCCTGCATGCGTTTGATAAATGGGCAATCGACTTCGTTGGGCCCATCAACCCACAAGGTAACAAGACAGGTGCCCGCTACATCATCATTGCGACTGATTATGTAGCCAGATGGGTGGAGGCGCAAGTTGTGAAGGATTGTACTGCAGATACTGTTGCGCACTTTATTTTTGAAAATATTCTCACCAGGTTTGGCTATCTAAAGATCTTGATGAGCGATAAAGGTACACATTTTGTTAATGAAACAATACAAGCTTTGACTGAAGAATTTTGAATCCACCATGCAAAAAGTACCCCATATCACCTGTAGGAAAATGGAACGGTAGAAGCTTTTAATAAAATCCTAGAACAAGCGCTGACTAAGATTTGTAATGTTGATCGAAGCGATTGGGACGTGTGCATCCCATCGTTCCTTTGGGTCTATCGAACCACATGCAAGAAATTGACTAGGATAACACCGTTTCGGATGGTTTATGGAAAGAAGGGCATTATTCCCATGGAGTATACTATTCCTAGCTTGCGCATCGCAGCCTTTACGAACATGGCAGAGCCTGATATCATGGAGGAACGCTTAGCGCAGCCAGTCGCCTTGGAGGAAGATCGATTCATTGCTAACTTTCATCAGCAAGTTCAAAAGGCTCGGGAAAAAGCATGGCATGATAAACATATTCAACAGAAGATATTTTCAGAGGGAGAATTGGTCCTGTTATACGATAGCCAATTTGCGAAACACCCAGGGAAGTTCCGTCAGCACTGGTTGTGCCCCTATATGGTAAAGGAAATCACTGACGGAGGAGTTGTCCGGTTAGCTACATTGCGCGGTGACATTTTACCAGGATATGTGAATGGAATTTGTCTCAAACTGTACCGGATCAAATGACTATATGGCCAGAGTAGCTGTATTGGGAGGAATATATGCAAGCCAGAGAAAACACGCAGGCAGGCCCATTATACACGCATAGGTTGATCGTCGGTCAGGAAGCTCGGGGAGGTGCGCTAGCAGCACAGGGGTCGACCGCAGGTCTGGAAGCCTGGGGAGGTGTGCTGGAAGCACAGGGGTAATACACAGCTGTGAAAACTAGCCGTTGGAACAGTACCGCTGGTAAAAAGAAAAATTTACCGTTTAAAGGAGCGGGAAATCGGAAATTAATGCGGCAATTTCTGAAGATTTTTTACCGTTTCCTTGATGGTAAGTTTCAGATAAGTATCATCCAACCATTGGTCACTATCCAAAGCTATAAATAGAGGAGAGTAGCTCTGAATTGGGTTCCGCATGTGCTGAAAATATTGTGCCTTGAGAATTTCCATAACTATTGTGCTTTTTTCATGTCTGGGCGTGCTACCCCCTCTAATAGTAGTAACCCCGAGTTCGTCTCCAAGAAAGAATGACTGCGACCAATCCCGCTGAATCATCGCAGACCGTGGCCTCTACGGAGCCTGCATCCGATGAAGTATTGGAGGTCACCCCCGAATTTGAAGAAATCATATCCACACCAACCAAGGGGAAGTAGGTGGAGAAAAAGAAGAGTAAAGGGAAGGGCCAGGAGCAAGGGTAGGGGAGGGCCACGAAATGAGTTGGGGGGAAGCCGCGCACCTCCCCCTGGAATGTGCAATCCCCCCGAACGGTGCCTAAGGCACATTTGCCTAACCCGAAAAAGAGACCTTTGTCTATGCAGAAAGAAGTGCGGCTCGCTGCCCCAATCACGTGGCTACAACCCTATGTTCAACCCCAAAGGCCTTTAGTGCACATGCCTAAGAATCTCGAGGGTCTGTGCTCCTATATGAAAATGCCCCTAATTCTGGGAGAAGTCCCCATAATTGGATAAGCATATGATAAGCTTTCCTTGATCAGGTTTGATGATCACGACCTTGCCAACCTGAGGGCCTTCCCAGAATTGGCACCTGAGTTGTACCTCGAAAGAGTACTTAAGGACGACGTGCTAAGGGTTGTATCAATGCCACGGGCGCGCAGGTTTAAAAAATCTGGATTACTGGGTTTGTTGCAGATACCTCACTTTGGCCGATACAATGTAACTGACCAAGTCGTGGGACAGCTGCTAGCCCTGATCCATGATGGCAGCTTGTGGATCCAAGACCACATTCCCCTCGATGCTGCTCTGATTCACCGCATCACTGATCTACCCATGGAGGGGGTTGAATCACATGGAGCGTGTCAGCAAGAAGTACGAGTAATAGATCGCTGACAAGGTGCGAGAAGACTACAATTTCGAGCGCAATACCAGAGGATTCATAACTAAGAGCTTGTTGGATGCCGCGAAAAAGGGGTCTGCTTTAACTAGTCACAGTTCCTCTGCAATGAGATTTTGGAAAATGTGCGCAAGGCCCAGTATCACGGGAGGGTGTTCTTCTACTCTTGGTTGTTGCTCTTAATTGTGTTGGTTGCGTGGGAAGCCCCTGAAGGATCTTTCCTCCCTAAGATTGAACCAGACATGTGTGAAGGGGCGCAGTAAGCGAACTTATAGGATTCAAAGGATGAGCAACGAATTAAGGAGAAAAAAAAAATTTGGATGCTATTTCAGAGCGTGCTCATCGCAGCTATTCACTCCCGGCCACGCTTGTCAGCAGCAGTCTATGACAAATATAAGAGCATGGCAGCATTTCAGGTCACAATGCACAATGTACAGATTCGGGGCCGTAAGGATCCAGTTTGGATGTCGCTGCCTTACATGGTCGCTGATGAGGAAATCAACCAGCTCATCGCCACTTGGCCACTGCACTAGAGGTTGGGATTCAAATCTGGTGTGGCTGACACCATTGGTACAAGCAGAGCCCCGAAGACCACCCCACCTGATACCGCCAAGAATGCAGAAGGACGTGGCTTGGAAGACTTTGCCAGGACGAAGGATGCAGCAAAGGGCGCGAAGCAGGAATCGCAACAAGACATGGACACAGAGGGTCTAGATGGGCAGGGTACTGATTCCCCACGTGGCACAAAACGGACAGCCGAACCTCTCAAGGGCCATCAAACAATGCGGTGGGCTACGAGGCCCGGTAGGGAGACTAAAGTTACCTTGACAGAGGAATATTTGGAGAAAATCGCAGATGCAGTCACCCTCGCCTTAGATGGCTTGCTTTGGAAGAGCAGCAAAAGGTCGCAGTCACCGCATTACAGTCTGAGCTCCAAGCTCTACATCTTAAGGCCGATACCCTGTAGACAAGCATGGTTCAAGCGAGGTTGCCTCCCGCAACCAGCACAGAGTTGATCGTCATGACTGAGAGCCGCCTCTGCCCCCTGCCAGGCGCAGCACTCACCCTGAGTCCACCTGCCTTATGTGTGCAAGTCCAGGCCTGCGCAGAAGTACATCTGGACTTGGCCCGGCTTTCACACGAACCATTGCACGTCCTCCATACATCCCTCTTTGAGGAAATCCAGCACAGAGGCTGTTAGGTGCAACAGCAGCTCAGTACAGTCGAGCAGAAAATAGTTGAAAAAACCACCGAGGCGTCTTAGGCACAGGTTGCGTACATTCTTGGTACCACACAGTAGACTATGCACCGATGTGACTGAAGACATCCCGGCCTCTGCGACCCCCCAAGCCAAGATTGAGGGACTCCTCGCAGCCCTGAAGGCTTCTAGGACCGAGATCTAGAATGTCAAGACCGAGATGGAGCAGCATATTGCTATGTTGCAGGCCAAATTACAGCTAGAAAATCTGCCTGAGGTACGAGCCCAGAGAGTTGCGCTGGTCACAAAAGCCACGAATACCATTACAGCTCAGATTTCTCAGGGCGAAGAATTTCTTGAGATAGTTATGCAGTTGTGGTCTAAGGTGCAGTGAGACCCTCTTCTGCACAAATTTACTCAAAAACCGCGCCAGAAGGAGGAAGAATTTGAGCAACTGGAAGCTACTATGCCCACTATGATCCCCGCTCAATGGCTGGCACGTCTACGAGCCACCCATGTGCTCAGAGATGACCTGGAAGAGCTTCACCACAAGAAGAAGGTTCTGAGTGACCACCTCAAGTCGTGGGCCGATGAAGCCCTTGAGCTATCTCAGGACGTGGATGTTGCAGTCAAACAGCTGAATCAGACCCTGGAAAGTGTCACTGCTGCTACTGAAGGCCCAACTTCACATAAGTTGGTGGATATTGCACAGAACGCTTCTACGCAAAGCAAAGGAGTGTTTCCCCCTCTGGTCAATGCCATTAAGCAGCTCCCGGATAAGATGCAAACCCCATGGCCACAGTGACTCGGGACGAGTCACAAGATTGTGTTGGGGGCATGTTGGAACAGGTTCCCCTAGCTGCATTTTGATATGTTCCAAAGCTGCATTTTTTATATATTTTTGTAGTAATTGGTCTTGCACAAGGGCTTTGGGGTGGGTCAAAGCCCCCAATGTATTGTAATAGGTCAAAGGGTAGACCTAGAGTCTGCAAACCACATTTTGCGGACCACAGGATAGCGTAGGCTATGATGATATAAATAGATGGATAGTTTGAGTCTAAAAGTAAGTAAGTAAGATTGATGCTACGTATGAACTGTTGAGATCTGTTTTGGGTAGTTTTGGGTAAGGACTCCTGCTGGCTATGTGCACGGAGATCCTCAATCCTACTGTGTGCAGACCCCGCTGGCTATGCACATGATCTGTGACTTGGGTTTGTAGCTGGGTTTTTGGATGTTAATGAATGCGAAATCTATTGAAGTATCTTTATGGTATCTGAACTGGTTGTGTTTATTACTGAAGTACCTCTTTGTTATTTGAATAAGCTGTGATTGTATCTGTGATATACGAATTAGCTGCGATTGTGATATTCTATGGATATAATTGTTGATGTGCACCTGGATTCGAATGTGTTGACCAGATTTTTTAATAATAGTATCTCGGTTTATGTTCACATGCTAATTATATTGTTAAGGGCTTGATAATAGGCTTGTTTCTGTGCGAACCTAATAGAACTCGACGAGATCTTCCTTAATTACCTACTCTCTCCCAGGGTGCGGAAACCTGGTTCCAGCACCCACCCATACTACTTCGTGTGAGACCTTGGCCTGTGAAAGTAAGTCATTACTGAAAGGGCCAATAGTATAGGGGTTTGTTGGCAAACCTTAACTCCGAACCTGGATCAGGACCCCTGAAGCCAACAAAATTGAAGACAAATTTGAGTGATTTACCTCTGCTTCACGCATGTGTTTGGTTAAGGCCTCTTGGGCATGATGGAGCTGCATCTCATGCATTATTTGAAGAAGTCATTATTTCTCTTGCTTCATAGCAACCAATTGCTCATGAAGTCTAGTGATTTCCTTTCCATCTTCATACAGAATTTGCACCATATCCTTCAGGATGCAGAAGTCCCGCTTCATCTCTTCATCGAAGAGTCTTGTAAAAGAGGAGGATTTAGAAACCTCACTTGATGAAGTTGTCATCATTATGTAAAATGAATTAAATAACTTCAACGATAATTCACAAAGCTTCAAAAACAATTGACAAATCTTCTTAACAATATGGCTGTAGATTCAAGCTCTTCTCTGTAGCTTGTACCTCTTTTTCAAGCAGCCTCTTTTGCAAACAATCCCTCTTGTGATTCAAGGGTTTCCTTAAGGTCCTTTGGGTAAGGAGAATGCTTTCAGCCTTCTTCCTTCATGTCCTCTTCTTGACTTAGCTAACAGTATCTCCCCTTCGCCTCTAGCAAACTCAAACTTGTAAGCATCATTCAATTTGCAAACAGTTAAATTCTTTGCACTCTTAAACACCCCTTCAAGTCAAACAAGCAACTTAGTGCTCTACTAAGCAAGCAACCTAGAGCTCTGATACCACCCGATCTAAAATGGGTGGATAAATTTTTATGCTTTGCAAGCACCTCCCACTCAGTTAAAAAAATTAATATCTAGCTTATACCTGACTATGCGGAATTGAATTCTTGATTCAGGTGTATGTGTTTAAAACTATTTTAACTCTTTATGTGTGAGGAACTAAACATTTGTTTTTTCTAATATTAAACATTTACAGCAAATCCTCTTCAGAAAGATGTGTTTTTCAGAGCCATCAGAGGACTTATGAGCATGATTTTGCTTCAGAGAAGTTCCAAGGGCCACCAGGGCCACGAGGGGCCAACAGGAGAATGAGGCCTAGCCAGGGAAGCCAGAGGCCTTCCTCAGCAAACCAATAGTCTATTCTGAATATTTTGAACCGTATAAATCTAATGGAAGGATTTTTAGAATATTTTGGAGACTTTTGAAGGCTGAGATGCTTCAGGGAATTTTTCAGTGAGCCTAGAGCCACAGGGTGCCACCAGGTGTTGGGGGCATAACCAAAGCAACCAGAGGCATTTTTCAGCAAGTGAATAGTCTATTGTAACTATTTTTGACATTCTTAATCCAATGGAAGGATTTTCAAAGCCTTTTGGGGACTTCTAGAGCCAAAGAAGCCACAGGGAAGTTTTGGGCAGCCCAGGGCCAACATGAGTTGGAGGCCTAGATTGGGAATCCAGAGCTCATTTTGAGAAAATAGAAAAGGTTTCAGGGACTAAAAATGATTTCTTAAGGATTTAGTGCCACAGAGAAGCTCAGGGAAGCTTAAGGGCACCGACAGAAGAGGTCAAGTCTAAGGGATCCTAGGTCCATCTTTAGAGAGATAGCGGCCATTACAGGGGTATGATGGTATAATAAACCCAATGGTACAGTCCAAATAACCATTGGAGTTGAGTTAGTAACTTGTAAAAGAAAATTTCCATCATAATCCCAAATACATAGGCTCAAGCAGACGTAGCCCACGACATTCGGGTGAACTCCTTTATTAAATTTGTTGTTATGTGTTGATGCTTATTGGTTGCACTTTATGGTTGTTTTACATGCTTAATATCAGCAAAAATAAATCTTTAATTCCTCGCACATAAAGAGTTAAAATAGTTTTAAACACATACATCTGAATCAAGAATTTAATTCTGCACAGTTAAGTATAAGCTAGATCTTAATTTGTTTAACTGAGTGGGAGGTGCTTGCAAAGCATAAAAATTTATCCACCCATTTCATATCAGGTGGTATCAGAGCACTATGTTGCTTTCTTGACAGAGCACTAGGTTTCATGTTTGACTTGAAAGGGTGTTTAACAATGCAAATAATTTAACTGTTTGAAAATTGACTAATGCTTACAAGTTTGAGTTTGCTAGAGGTGAAGGGGAGCTACTAATAGCTAAGTCCAGAAGAGTACAAGAAGGAAGAAGGTTGAAAGCATTCTCCTTACCCAAAGGACCTCAAGGCAACCCTTGAAGCACAAGAGGGATTTTTTGCAAAAGAGGCTACTTGAAGAAGAGATACAAGCTACAAAAAAGAGCTTGAATATACAGCCATATTGTTTAGAATCTTTGTTAAATATTTCTTAAGCTTTGTGAATTTTTTTTGAAGTTCTTTAATTCATTTACATAATTATGAAAACTTCTTTAAGTGAGGTTTCAACATCCTCCTTTACAAGACTCTTTTATGAAGAGATGAAACAAGACTTCTATATGATGCAACTTCTATATGAAGATGGAAACGAAAGCACTAGACTTCATGAGCAATTGGTTGCTATGAAGCAAGAGAAAGAAGGACTTCTTCAAAGAATGCATGATATGGAGATGTAGCTCTATCATGCCCAAGAGGCCTTAACCAAGAACATGCTTGAAGCAGAGGTAAATCACTCAAATTTGTCTTCAAAATCCTCTTCAGATAGATGTGTAGGTTCATTTGAAATCACACTAGAGGTATAGGGTCCAAGTTGATGTTAAAAATTGGCTATGAAGGCAAGGGTCAAGGCAAACATGCACAAGGCATGATTGACCCTATTTTGGTTGAGGAAAGGCCTAAGAAGTTTGTTCTAGGATATGTTCAATCTTATGGTGAAAACTCTACAACCATGAAGGAATTTGAGACAACTCCAAGGAGAAATTTTGTTACAAGTTCAAACCCACAAACATGTCAAGTTTGTTTTCAAGTTGATTTCCATTGTTTGAAGCCTATGTTGCAACAAGATGTTTGTAGACATGCAGCTTATGGCGAGCAAGAGAGATCTGACAACTATCAAGACATGAACACTGATGTTGGTCTTAAAAAGAAAGTTGGAACCTCTTCAAGTTCATCTCCTCAAGAAGGTAAAAAAGATGGACATGCAAAGCAACATTTGAGGTATAATTCTTCCCGTATTGAAGTTGATTATGTTTATGTTAAGCATGAAAAATTTGCATGCATGAATGGAAGAAAGAGTTGTTGTTCTTATTGTGGTATGTTTAACCATGAAGTTTCAAAATCCTGGAAGGAGATGAAGGCATATAGGAAATAGTTGAGGCGAATGAAACTTGCTCAAAAGATGCAAAAGACTTACACACATTGCCAGAAAAAGGGACATGTCATTGCCCAATGTTGGACATTGCATCCAAACAATCATCCTAAGCACATGAAGCAAGAGGATAAAAAGACTAGTGTGAATGGAACCAAAGATTCCACCATTGATGTGAGACCAGATGTTTCACAAGAAGAATATTTTCAGCAGTAAAAATCGCCATGGAAGTGGCTTGGTAGAAAGTGGATTGACTTCTTAACTCAGTAAGACATACATTCATTTGTACATATGCAAATTTTAGTCATGTATGCATTTCTATTGAAAACTTACGTTTGTGTGAGATAACTTTGATCGATGATCAAGGAAGCGATGTTCAGCTACCTTCAATTGAAGATTTCTCGCCATAAATTTCTGGATGAGCTCAAAGAAGATACAGTTCTTGATAGGAGGACAAGAGTATCAAAGAGGGGAAGTGTTGACTACCTTCGAGTTTGGGGCTCAAAGACACTAAGCCAAGCAAGGCAAAGTGGATGGAGGTTTGAAAGGTGAGGGTGCTATACTCTCATCTATTAAATAGGTAATCAATATTTTGGGGTGCAAAAGATTCCTAATGGGGAGGAGTGATCAGATTTGGATCAGGACCTAAGTGATAGCTCAAATTTCAAAGTGTTCAAAAGTGTGTCAAACCTGAGCGACCGAATATATCTCGTCTTCCTGATTCTGGTGCCGTGAACGATTCGAAAAACTGACACTATATGAAGAATTTATCACATTTTGAAAAGTCGAGTAAACTGCAATTTTTGACAATTGACCAGGGTTGACTAGGCATTTGTACAGTCAGCAAAAAGAATATTCCTGGAATATTCCCTAGAATAACCTTACGGGCTAGTTAGATGTTGACAAGTTTTCAATTGTTATTGGGCGTAAGGTTTTGTGGACCAATGAAAAGGTGCCACGTGGCCAGCTCTGAGGCCGCCACATGGCCCTTGAATAGTGTTGTAAAAAAATTAGTGGAGTTGTTTTAGGTGAAATTGGGAAAAATTGATTATGCTCTATATTGAGCTTTACTCAACCATTCTGAGAGTGTGAATAGTCAATTTTGACTATCTTGGTTATTCCAGAGCCATTAGTGAGGTTTTCAGAGCCATCAAAGGACTTATGAGCAAGATTTTGCTTCAGATGAGTTCCAAGGGCCACCAAGGCCACCAGGGGCCAGTAGGAGAATGAGGCCTAGCCAAGGAAGCCAGGCATTTCTCAGCAAACCAATAGTCTATTATAGCTATTTGAACCTTATGAATCCAATGGAAGGATTTTTAGAAGCTTTTGGAAACTTCTGAAGTCTGAGATGCTTCAGAGAAGTTTTCAGTGAGCCTAGAGCCACAGGGTGCCAGCTGGTGTTGGGGGCATAACCAAAGCAGCCAGAGGCCTTTTTCAGCAATTGAATAGTCTATTATGATTGTTTTTTACATTATGAATCCAATGGAAGGATTTGCATATACTTCTAGAGCCGAAGAAGCCACATGGAAGTTTTGGGCAGCCTAGGGCCAACAGGGGTTGGAGGCCTAGATTGGGAATCCAGAGCTCATTTTGAGAAAATGATCAGTGTATTTTGGAGGTCTTATATATGCTATAGAGAGTAGAAAAGGTTTCAGGGATAGAAAAGGGTTTCTTAAGGATTTAGTGCCACATAGAAGCTCTGGGAAGCTTAAGGGCACCGATAGAAGAGGTCAATTGTAAGGGAGCCTAGGTCCAACTTCAAAGAGATAGCAGCCATTCCAGGGGTATGATGATATTCTAAACCCAAGGGAACAGTCCAAATAACCATTGGATTTGAGTTAGTACCTTGTAAAATAAATTTTCCATCATAATCCCAAAGAGCCAAGTCAGTTGACATAGGCTCAAGGAGACGTAACCCACGACATTCGAGTGAACTCCTTTATTAAATTTGTTGTTATGTGTTGATGCTTATTTTCTACACTTTATGGTTGTTGTACATGCTTAATATCAGCAAAAACAAATGTTTAATTCCTCACACATAAAGATTTAAAACAGTTTTAAACACATACACCTTAATAAAGAATCCAACTCCGCACGGTCAGGTATAAGCTAGATCTTAATTTTTTTAACTCAGTGGGAGGTGCTTGCAAAGCATAACAAGTTATCCACCCATTTCAGATCAGGTATTGGTTTTCTGAGAATGGTTACTGGCATCTCTATATAGGCCTTCAGAATTCCTATGCTGGCTCTACAAACCTCACCAATGGCTCTGGAATATCCAAGATAGTCAAAATTGAATATTCACACTCTTATAATGGTTGAGTAATGCTCAAGATAGAGCATAATCAATTTTGCCCACTTTCACCTAAAACAGCTCCACTAATTTTTTTACAAAACTGTTCAAGGGCCACGTGGCGGCCTCAAGGCTGGCCACGTGGCACCTTTTCATTAGCCCATAAAAACTTACACCCAATAACAATTGAACACTTGTCAACATCTAACTAACCCGTAAGGAATATTTTGGGGAATATTCTAGGAATATTCCTTGGAATATTCTTTTTGCTAACTGTACAAATGCCCATCCAACCCTGGTCAACTGTCGAAAATTGCAGTTTACTGGACTTTTCAAAATGCGATAACTTCTTCATACAGTGTCAGTTTTTAAAACCGTTCACAGCGCTGGAATCAAGAAGACGAGATATATCTGGTCACTCAGGTTCGATACAATTTCAAACACTTTGAAATTTGAGCTATCACTTAGGTCCTGATCGTGGAGGCACCAAACCAAAATTTTGTTAAGCAATTCAAGGGCCACGTGGCACCTTTTCATTGGCCCAAAAATCCGTATGCACAATAACCATTTGACACTTCTCGCCCTACAATTCGCCTGAGAGGAATATTCTGCAAAACATTCTAGGAATATTCCCTAGAATATTCTATTTTTTACTTTTCAAAAACCCAATCAACCCTGGTCAAATGTCAAAAATTGTAGTTTACTGGACTTTTCAAATCGCGATAACTTCTTCATACGGTGTCAGTTTTTTGAACCGTTCGCGGAACTAGAATTAGGAAGACAAGATCTATCAGGTCGCTCAAGTTCGACACACTTTATAACACTTTGAAATTTGAGCTATCACTTAGGTCCTGATCTGAATCTAATCACTCCTCGGGCCAGCCCCTCTCCCATAGGACCTCGCCCCTGACCCAAGGGCTTAACACCAACAGAAAATAGTTGTTATAACCTGTCACATGTTAAACTCTCCGCCACAGTTTTTTATCTCCGACCATTAGCGTTGACATGACTTTAAACCAGAGTTACCGCATTTCAAACCCACAGTTATCTGCGTGCTTTCCGTCGACCGTTACGGTCAGGCCCAGGTTAGGGGTGCGCATGTGGCCACCCCTACCCATAACCTTTAATGCTAATGGTTAGACTGTAGGGATCTATAGCGTGCCCTTAAATTTAAGCAGATTTCTATATTTGGAAATCTAACTGGCAGTGGGCCCAAAAATTAGTGGAGTTGTTTTAGGTGAAACTAGGAAAAATTTATTATGCTCTATATTGAGCATTACTCAACCATTTTGAGAGTGTGAATAGTCAATTTCCACTATATTAGACATTCCAAAGCCATTGGTGAGTTTTTTAGAGCCATCTAAGGACTTCTGAGCATGATATTTCTTCAGAGAACTTCCAAGGGCCACCAGGGCCACCAGGGGCCACCAGGAGAATGAGGCCTAGCCAGGGCAGCGAGAGGCCTTTCTCAGAAAAACAATAGCCTATTCTGACTATTTTGAACCTTATGAATCCAATGGAAGGATTTTCATAAGCTTTTGGAGACTTCTGAAGGTCAAGATTCTTCAGGGAATTTTTCAATGAGCCTAGAGCCACAAGGTGCCACCAAGTGTAGGGGGGCATAACTAGAGCAGCCATAGGCCTTTTTCAGCAAGTGAATAGTATATTCTAACAATTTTTGACATTATTAATCTAGTGGGGGTATTTTCAGAGCCTTTTGGAGACTTCTAGATCCAAATAAGCCACATGGAAGTTTCGGGCAACCTAGGGCCACCAGGGGGTTGGAGGCCTAGATTGGGGAGCCAGAGCTCATTTGGAGAAAATGATCAATATATTTTGGATGTATGATATATTTTGGAGACATTAGAAAAGGTTTCAGGAACAGAAAATTATTTCTTAAGGTTTTAGTGCCACAAAGAAGCTCAGGGAAGCTTAAGGGCACCGACAGAAGAGGTCAAGTCTAAGGGAGCCTAGGTCCATCTTCAGAGAGATAACAACCATTCCATGGGGTATGATGGTATTCTAAACCCAATGGTACCATCCAAATAACCATTGGAGTTGAGTTATTAACTTGTAAAATAAATTTTCCATCATAATCCCAAAGAGCCAAGTGAGTTGACATAAGCTCAAGGAGACATAGCCCACAACATTCACGTGAACTCCTTTATTAAAAAAAAAAATTATGTGTTGATGCTTATTTTCTGCACTTTATGGTTGTTTTACATGCTTAATATAAGCAAAAACAAATGTTTAATTCCTCACACATAAAGAGTTAAAACAGTTTTAAACACATACACCTGAATCGAGAATTCAATTCTGCACAGTCAAGTAAAGCTAGATCTTAATTTGTTTAACTAAGTGAGATGTACTTGAAAAGCATAACAAGTTATCCACCCATTTCAGATCAGGTGGTATCATAGCACTAGTTTTCTTGCTTGATAGAGCACTCGGTTTCTTGTTTGACTTGAAAGGTGTTTAATAGTGCAAAGAATTTAACTGTTTGCAAATTGACTGATGCTTACAAGTTTGAGTTTTCTAGAGGTGAAGGGGAGCTACTGCTAACTAAGTATAGAAGAGGACAAGAAGGAAGAAGGTTGAAATCATTCTGCTTACCCAAAGGACCTCAAGTCAAGCCTTGAAGCACAAGAGGGATTGTTTGCAAAAGGCTGCTTGAAGAAGAGATACAAGCTGCAGAAAAGAGCTTGAATCTACAGCCCAATTTGTTTAGAAGCTTTATCAATTTTTTTTGAAGCTTTGTGAATTTTTTTTTTAATTTCTTTAATTCATTTACATAATGATTACAACTTCATCAATTGAGGTTTCTAAATCCTCTTTTACATCATTCTTTGATGAAGAGATGAAGCAGGACTTCTACATCCTGAACGATATGGTGCAAATTTTGTATGAAGATGGAAGGGAAAGCACTAGAATTCATAAGAAATTGGTTGCTATGAAGCAAGAGAAAGAAGGAATTCTTCAAATAATTCATGAGATGGAGATGCAGCTCCATCATGCCCAAGATTCCTTAACCAAACACATGCTTGAAGCAGAGGTAAATCACTCAAATTTGTCTTCAATTTCCTCTTTAGATAGATATGTAGGTTCATTTGAAAAGCACGCTAGAGGTATAGGGTCCATGTTGATGTTGAAAATGGGCTATGAAGGCAAGGGTCTAGGAAAACATGCACAAGACATGATTGATCCTATTTTGGTTGAGGAAAGGCCTAATAATTTTGGTCTAGGCTATGTTCAATCTTATGGCAAAAACTCTACAGCCATGAAGGCATTTGAGACAACTCCAAGAAGAAATTTTTTTGCAATTTCAAACCCACAAACATGTCAAGTTTGTTTTCAAGTTGAATGCCATTGTTTTAAGCCCATGTTGCAACAATATGTTTCTAAACACGCAACTTATGGAGAGCAAGAGAGTTCTGACAGCTATCAAGACATGAACACTGATGTTGGTCTTCAAAAGAAAGTTGGAACCTCTTCAAGTTCATCTCCTCAAGAAGGTAAAAAATATGGACATGCAAAGCAACATTCGAGGTATAATTCTTCCCATAGTCAAGTTGATTATGTTTATGTTAAGCATGAAAAATTTGCATGCATGAATGGAAGAAAGATTTTTTGTTCCTATTGTGGTTTGTGTAACGATGAAGTTTCAAAATGCTGGAAGAGGATGAAGGCATATAGGAAGTAGTTGAAGCGGAGGCAACTTGCACAGAAGGTACAAAATACTTGCACACATTACCAGAAGAAGGGACATCTCATTGCCCAATGTTGGACACTGCATCCAACCAATCATCCCAATCACATGAATAAAGAGGATAAAAATACTAGCGAAAATGGAACCAAAGATTCCATTATTGATGTGAGAACAAATGTTTCACATGAAGAAGATTTTCAGCGGCAAAAATCACCATAGAAGTTGCCACGTAAGAAGTGGTTTGACTTCTTAACTCAGTAAGACATACATTCATTTCTACATATGCAAATTTCATTCATGTATGTATTTCTGTTAAAAACTTACGTTTTTTTGAGCCACCTTTGATCAATGATCAAGAACATGATGTTCAGATACCTTCTATTGAAGATTTCTCGCCATAAATTTTTGGTTGAGCTTAAAGAGTATACAATTCTTGACAGGAGGAGAAGAGTATCAAAGAAGGGAAGTGTTGACTACCTTCGAGTTGGGGCTCAAAGGCACTAAGCCAGGGAAGGAAAAGTGTAAGAAGGTTGTAAATGTGAGGGTGTTGTACTCTCATCTACTGAACAGGTAATCAGTCTTTTGGGGTCCAAAAGATTCCCAATGGGGAGGAGTGATCAGATTTGGATCAAGGACCTAAGTGATAGCTCAAATTTCAAATTGTTTGAAAGTGTGTCAAACCTAAGCGACCAAATAGATCTCGTCTTCTTGATTTCGACGGTGTGAATGGTTTGAAAAACCGACACCGTATGAAGAATTTATCGCATTTTGAAAAGTCCAGTAAACTGCAAATTTCGACAGTTGACCAGGTTTGACTGGGCATTTGTACAGTAAAAAAAAAAATAAATAAATAAAATAAAATAAATAAATAAATAAATTCCAAGGAATATTTCTGGAATATTCCTATAATATTCCTCAAAATATTCCCCGGAATATTCCTTCTAGGCTAATTATTGGAGGACAAGTGTCAAATTCTTATTTGGTAGGGTTTTATGAGGACCGATACACGTGGCCAGCCCTGAGGCTGCCATGTGTCCCCTTAGTGGTATATCAAAATTTTTGTTTGGGTCCGCAGGACTCGAACCCTGGACCTCTCCCCGGCTAGCGCACCCGCGTGCCAACACGCCACACAAAGGTTCTTACCATACAACGGATCAACATCATATTTATTGTTTAATTGTTTTATATGCGGGGGAGAGGAGGGGCCAGCCACTCCCCATATGGTCTTAGCACCCAAGACTAGGCACCGATAAAAACCCACCAGTGGTCCATGATATGGTCACACGACAATGTTTAAATGCAACATCAAACAATTAAGCCGACGGTTAATACCCACAGTCTCTGCCACGGTTCCGATATGTGTTGTCACATGTCGCGGTTACCTCCGACATTTATATTAACCACCAACTCCGCAACCATCGCCGAATGGTATGTCACATTACCACAATACTCCACATGGTCATTTAGGTAACGGTTATGTTAAACCCAACAACGTTAAACTGGAGTTTAAACTGCATTTCAACCACATTTCTGGATGTGGTTTCCGCCAACGATTGCGAGTTGTAAGCGTGGTTTGGGTTGGCATGTGACCACCCAACCACTAATGATAAATGCCACAGTTTATTTCAGCGGGGTTTTTGGAAAAACGTGCCATTTGTGCGGATTTCTCTATTCTAACTCTAGCTAACTGAAGTCCTCCACAATTAGTGGATTTTTCCTAGGGGTTACTGGACAAAAATTGATTATGCTCTATCTTGAGTATTATTCAACCATTCAGGGAGTGTAAATAGTCAATTTAGACTTTCTTGGACATTCCAGATCCATTGGTGAGGCTTTCAGAGCCATCAAAGGACTTCTAAGCGTGATTTTTCTTCAGAGATGTTCCAAGGGCCACTAGGGCCATCAGGGGCCAACAGGAGAAAGAGATCGAGCCAGAGCAGCCAAAAACCATTCTCAGCAAAAAAAAATAGTATATTATGACTATTTTGACCCTTATGAATCCAATGGAGGGATTTTCAGAAGTTTTTGGAGACTTATGAAGGCCAATATTCTTCAGGGAAGTTTTTAGTGAGCCTAGAGCCACAGGGTGCCACCAGGTGTTGGGGGCGTAACTAGAGCAGCTACAGGCCTTTTTCAGTAAGTGAATAGTCTATTCTAGCTATTTTGTACATTATGAATCCATTGAAATGGTTTTAAGAGCCATTTGGAGACTTATAGAGCCGAATAATCCAAAAGAATTTTCTGGCAGCCGAGGGCCACCAGGGGTTGGAGGCCTAGATTGCGGAGCCAGAGCTCATTTGGAGCAAATGATTAGTCTATTTTGGATGTATGATATATGATGGAGAAAATAGAGAAGGTTTCAGGGACATAAAATGATTTCTTAAGGATTCAATGCCACAAATAAGCTCAGGGAAGCTTAAGGGCATTGACAGAAGAGGTCAAGTCTAAGGGAGCCGAGATCCATCTTCAAAGAGATAGCAGCCATTATAAGGGTATGATGGTATCATGTACCCAATGGTAGATTCCAAATAACCATTGCATTTGAGTTCGTAACTTGTAAAATAAATTTTCCATCATAATCCTAAAGAGCCAAGTCAATTGACATAGGCTCAAGGAGACATAGCCCACGATATTCGGGAGAACTCCTTTATTAAATTTGTTGTTATGTGTTGATGTTTATTTGCTACACTTTATGGTTGTTGTACATGCTTAATATCAGCAAAAACAAAAGTTTGATTCCTCACACATACAGGTTTAAAACAATTAAAAACACATTCACCTGGTTCAAGTATTCAATTCCGCACAGTCAAGTATAAGCTAGGTCTTTATTTGTTTAACTAAGTGGGAGGTGCTTGCAAAGCATAACAAGTTATCCAGATTTGGATCAGTTGTAAACTTATTTTTCATATATCAACATTACATGACTGGTTTCTGGTTCCAACTTTGTTTCCATTTATATTCAAAGTGTCTAACTCTCCTTGACTAGTCGCATAGTTGTAGATGAATATATATGTTTGCATGCTATTAGCGTTTGTTTGATCTTTGTGCAGGTGTAAACGTTGCTACCAAAGCAGCGCAAGGAGTGAAGAAAAATATCAAGGGGTCGCTGCAATGTGCCACAACAAGAGCATTGGATTGAGGTAGGATATCTGTTCCAGACCATATTTCATTTAGAAACTAGGAATTTAGGAATCCAGTGTGTTCCCTTATTGCTAGACCCACCCTAGGGCTAGAGGGATCGCCTCTATCTGCAGAGGGGATTTTCCTGCACAACAGAGGTTTCAAAAAACCTTCCTCATAATAAGTAAACTAAACTACAATCTAGAAATTAAAAATAACAAGACTGCTTAAGTGGATTGATTTTCTTTCCTCATTTGATATTTGAGTTGGCAGATATCCATCATTGGATTTAACTTACTCGGCTAAGTGATCCCATATCTGACTTGACCTTTGAATACGAAATTTTACAGTGTTGGCAATGCTTTTCCATTGGAATCAGTTAAAGATTACAGAGTCATGCACTGGTGATGTGATCTAATCAAGAAATTCCAGTATTTTCTTGATCCAATTTAGTTATATGCTTTATAGATTCTACCTGTGTTTCAATTCTTTCTTTCCATTGTGTCTCCAATAGTTTGACCTCTGGAATTGCTTTGGCTCTATATTATTTAATAAGCTTAGTATTCTAAATTTTTCCATTGACAAACTCAGTGATCTCATTTGCTAAGTTTGTTGCCTTTGCAGCTGCTTTCTCTGCTTGTTTCAATTGCATATCCCAGTCTTTAAATAAAATATCTTTATGAAACTTGTCAATATTTGAGAGATCAACCTTCTTCCCTTTGTCAGATTCTTGCCATAAAATGAATTCAAAAATTTTCTTATGAATATTTTCACATTCCAATCTTTTTATTGCTACTTGTTGAGTCAAGATTTTACTTGTTTCAAAGTATGAATTGGTAGCAGATATTTGTTGAAAGAAAGTCTCTTGTTGTTGTTTCAACTTTGAATTGCATTCAAGTGCCTCTTTTATGAACTGTTCTGTTTAAGGTTGGCTTTTAATCTTATCCATTACTGCTTCAATCTTTTCATCTTTTTCAGAGATATGCACTTGATGTTGCAATTTCAACCATTCAAATTCCTTCTGGAATTATGCCATTTTAATTTTAACTTTCTTATTGGCATTATGCTTTTCTTGTTCCAGTTGTCTTTCCGGCTCTTGAACTCTATCTTCTCTTTGTCTAAGCAGAAGTTTCACTTCTACTGCTTTATCAATCGTGGAATTTGCATATGCCCCTACAAATTGTGACAGTTTGGTAAGATGTTATGTTGGATTTACAAAAGTGTCTTTCCAGACGATATCTACTAATTCATTATTAAGGGTTGTCATGGTTTCATCAACTCTTCTTCTTTTCCTCCTATTTACGAAAAATTTGCGATTTGGACTGTAGAAAACGTCGAGTGGAGGTATTTCTTCAATATTTAAAATAATTTCTTTTGTCAGGTAGGTCGAGATGATTTCCTGTTTTGAACCTCTGGGATTTGTTGAAGTGCCACTGTTGTTTCTGGTATTTTCTTGGTTTTCTCAGGAGTGTAAAAACTTGTAGATCCTTCTAGATTAGGACTAATTTGTGTTTGCAGTTCTTTAGTACATTTCTTGCATTATTTTCCCAAATGATCTACTTGAGATTTTGTTGTCTGTTCGAGTGTTGTTTGAAATTTCTGAAGTTCTTTTGAAGATGATTTTAATAATTCAGCTTCACCGGTTCCTTCCTTAGTATGTGTATCAATTCCTTTGATTACATCTTCAATTATCTTGTCAAAGCTCTCATTTTTACTTCCAGATTCATTTTCAGGATGATCTGAATCTTGAGACTTATGTTGTGAACGCTCTGAATATTGAATTGATTTTTCCTGTGACTCGTCTTCTAAAATATATTTTGGTTCATCATCTAAACTAATACTGGGAGTTGGATCTCTGACTTCTTCTATTAGAAACAAGTCCAATGGGATTGTTTCCAATCTCTCATTTCTATATTCATAAAAAGATTTGATGTCTGTTACACTGAGCTTATTGGAAGCCATATTTAATACATCTATAAATTTACTTGTTCCTTCAAATAAATCATCAAAATCATCCTTTTCATGCATGAAGGGTCTAACTTTAAGAGTAGTGGTAAAATTTTGGACCACATTGCTAGAATCATATTGTCTCCCTGGCATAAAAGCAAATTTCAAAGAAATAATGTTTGGAATTTCCTTTGATGTATGACCTATATCAAAAAGAGCAAATGTACCACATTGTAATGGAAATGTGGGCCAAATATCTTTCTTTGAATCTCTGAGCTACTTGGTTATACCATTTACAAGTGTTAAATATGCAATTTCTCTAGCCAAAATTTTATCTGGGACATAGTAGGGAAAAACATGAGGAGGGGAAAGACTCCCGAAAGCTTTGGTATAAGTAAAATTCTCTCCTCTAAACCATCTGGCCAAAGGCATAATATCTGCACTCACCTCTTTGTAAATTCTTGGAGCTTTCTCATTAAAATTGTTTGATGAATGGGCAACATGAATCCATGACAAATATTAGAAAAATGGGAACTAAATTCAGACTCCCACGGGGCTTTATGATATATATGAATAGGGTTAGGGTCTTTTCTAGTCTATTTCCAACCCATAACAGGAAAATTCGAGCAAAAACATATAGCATCCATAATATATGTGCTCATGTAAAAAGAGGGATTGTCCTAGTGGAAAAGACCCTATTTGTTCTGTATTCCATAATAGTTTTAGCCATATTATTGGATAAAATATTGGCCCAATTCATAATAGTATAATTGACGGTAGCTTCAATTAAGGGAACCCATTCAATGGAAAATTTGGTGGTACCAGGTTTAGAAAACAATCTACATGACATTGCTATTACAAAATAGTGGGGTGATGGCAATTGTGATATTGGGTATGTTAGGTTTCCGTAATTTATTAGCAAGATTGGCAGAGTCCAATTACAGAAACAACATCATTTCAACCAACTTTGGGATTCTAGGATCTAGCCCTCCTGAATCCGGAGAGGGATCTCTCCAATAAGTGCAAAGATGGATTTGTCTTTGAAGTTTGGGGTAATGATATTAGGCTAGTTATGAAGACCAAGGGTTTGTTTTGTTTTTGGATGGTTGAGCATGAATATTATTTGATGGAAAAGTTCTAAGTGTAAAGAGTTTCAAAGGTGTGAAGTTACAAGCAAATAGAACAAGCTTTGGCCAAAAAGATAGATATAACGCTGGTTTTTAGTCCATTGGGCTATGGAGTCATAATAGGGTTTAATTGAAACAACAAGGGGCAAGAGTGGTCCATGGGGCAAGTCATCTATGTCACAAGATTATTGAGATTAGAGTGACGGAATGGAAACAATAAAGTGTTAGAGGGTGAAATCAAGGATAATTTCACAAAGAGATTTATAGTCACCCAAATAAGAAAAAGCCTCTTAAGTAATCGTTTTAAAACCAACCAAGGACAGGGCTAACCATAGACTTCTTGGGCATGTTGTATTAAAGCAGCTTAATTGACAAACAATCCAGTAATCCACATAATTACCTTTAGAAAGTATGAAAACACATAAGATAAACAAAGTGTAACCTAAGATCAGATAAAGTACTTTTAAACCTAGTCTGCTTTCAGTCACACCATGGGAAACCTTCAGAATCAGCCTTTGGAGAAAAGAATCTAGGAATCAAGGCAAACCATATCTTCTCAAGTCTAACTTTAATAGAAAATAATGGAAATCATACTCAAGAACAATGTTTTAAGCAAACAAAAGGACGAGGGAACACCAACATTCCTAACTGTTTAAACTGTATTGAATCATTCCTAAATAAACAAGCTTGAGGAAAACATTAAGATAAAGATTTCTCAGCCAGAGAAGGTTACTGATATACAGTAGATCCTAACCCTGTTTGAACTGTTCTTTACAGAGGAAAATGAACAATATGGCAAACATAGAAGCAAAAACGATTAACAAAGAAAGAAGCACTTCACCAGTAATATAGACCAGGATCCCAAGAAACAGCCTTTATATTGATTTCAAACCAGTTACATTCTTTCAGTCCAATGTTTCAGTTCATCAATCATCTTCATTGTTCAGCTTAACTAATCTACCACAAGCAGAGCTTCAAGGGCCAGTGAACACTATTTACAAACAGAAGTCTTCAGCTTAGTCACATTACAATGCTTCAGCCATTACATTAGCAACCAACATTTTCTCATCTTCTGCAGCAGTATTTATAGAAGATGAAGAGGTGTGATCTATCAAAAGATCTAAAGGATCATTAATACAGATTAAATAACTCCTCGGCCTTTTGAGGGGCTCTAAGTGAAGAAGTTTACAAGGGCCGTATTAATTGTTTTACATTTATGAATCAAGCCTTGGCAGCTTTATTTGACTTCGAGGCTTTAAGGTTTGGAGTAACTCGAAGAGATATTTCCTCGCATTGTTTTCCATGCGTGCTAACTCCCCGGTTGCGCCGGGAGGCGAATATCTCGATTTTCGCTCAATAATCCTCGCCTCTCGTTTTGAAAGGTTTGCGTGCCAGGTTTCGTGGTAGCCGAGGAATCAATTTGCCTCGTATGTGGCGTGGAGGATTTCGTCTGATAAACACTTTAGGTTTTCTTTAAACTCGTGTTTTGAGTTGGGAATTAGGCTTTTGATAATCATTCTTAGCCGTAATTCCCCAGATCTATCTCCAATCTTCATCTGTTGTGCTCTATTTTCAAACTTATACTATTTAAATTCTTTTTGAATTAAAACTGTCTTGTCGATGTGCAGAGCCGCGCTGGGCTTTACGGCATCAATTCTTATAGAGCATCGACGAAGCATGGAATGTAGCCTGGCGACTAGCTTTCTTCTGTGAATCAAAGGCACAGGAATCGTCATTCCCGGCCTTCGGCCTGTATATAATGAAAAACCATTTAAAATCTGCATAAGACACAAAAACAATTAAGAAATCCTGCGAAATGGGTTTAAACTGCTTAGGAAGAGGGGAAAGAGTGTAGTCATTAGATCTGGACACGTGGATGGTCCAAATTCAATCGGGGAATCGCAATCAGCGAGAGGAGAAAAGGGGTGCGATTGAAAAACTCCGATGCGATTGCATGATCGGGAGGGTCAAAGCGATTGAGCAATGACCATCGATCTAAAAACGAGATCAACGGTGGAGGATGGATCAGGGGAGTCGCGATCGGGGGGCAAACAAAATGTATGCGATTAAACTTTTGCGATGCGATTGCGCGATCGGGAGGGTCAAAGCGATTGAGCGATGACCGTCGATCTAAAAACGAGCTCAAAGGTGGACAATGAATCAGCGGGTTTTTAAACGGCAGTAAGACTTATGAGCGGAGGGAATGAGGACCGTTGGATTTTGGAAGGCAGAGAGGAGATCGAAGGTGGACAACCAATCGGGGATCGGAAATCGGGGGTGAAACAAAATGCATGCGATTAAAACTTTGCGATGCGATTGAGCGCTGGACGTTTGATCGACTGTAGATGATCAACAGTGGAGATCTGTTCTGAGAAGAACAGGCGAAAAACCCTTTAAAATATATGAAAACTTAAAATTTTGAAATAACACAAAGTTTTTATGGATCGGGGGCGGAAAATATATATAAAGCGATGAGGCGCCCAACTGCGGGGCCGTTGGGTATATGAACTGTGATATGGTTGGGGCTTTAGTAAATCAAAGGCCAATCGCAATCGGAACTGTGGGCCTGGACTCTCCGATCAACTCATTGCGAATTCTCCGATTGCGATTGCACAATTGGTCTTTTTGATTTACCCATTAGATTATTTTCAACATGTGACTTAAAGTTTTAAGTTAAAACTTTGGGTTGGCGGGTTTTGGGTCTTTACAAAGAAAAATTGGGTTTGGGAATGAAATATTCACAAGGTTTAAGCGCCAAGGGCGTGCTCAAGGTTATATGAAAATAATATGATCGGGAGTCGTAAACATCAAGGCTAATCGCAATCAGAGTCTTTGGAGTATGGCAAAGACTTGCACATTTGATTCTTTCCGATGCGATTAGCACTCGGGGTCCTTGGCGTTTGGTTTTAATGCGTAGGCATGTGAGGGGAAGTGGTTCGGACTTAGCCCAAGGGGCTTAGGTCCATAGTAAATAAAGTTTGTTTTTCATGAATTTCATAGTTTTCAATGGAAATGGGGGTTCCGAAATAGTTAAAAAGTGAGTTTTTAACCTTATAAAATGAATTTTGATGAGGGGAAATAGGAGAAACATGGAAATGAGGGATTTTCATGGGGAGTAGAGTGACAGAAGAGGAGGTTAGTTTGGAAGAAAAGGAAGGGAAAAAAGGGGTCTGCAGCAATAATTTGACTTTGGATTTTTGTAGGATTTCAGAGGTTTTTAGGATGTAAACAACAGTGTAGGATCTGGACAGAGGCATGAGGCCTTCGAGAGTCTTCAAGAGCCAACAATTTTTTATAGGGAAAAATTGTTCCTTGAAGGATCAAAAAATATTTAGCCACCTTTGGTATAATCAAATTTTACAGGTGGCTAACAGTGGCTCATACCGAGTTTGTCCTGCTTTAATTTGCCTTGATCAACCTTCCATTCTTTCACTACCTTCATCGGGTCTTGATTTTCCTTTGCAAACTTTTCTAAGAAAGCTTTATCATAAGATTTTTGTGGCATTTGAAAATGGTACATTGCATGCAAATCCTCAGGGGTGAATGAACCCATGTTTTCCTTTTTGGAATTCTTGAACATCCTATCTGCTACATTGAGATTGTCGATGACCCATCTCACCATGTCAGTATATGGTAAGATCTTTGGCCTTGTAGATATCCCATGTAAGAATGGACATGCAGCTTTCAAGTAGGAAGGTTGTGATGAGTCAGTCGCATCATCCGTTGCTACTTTCTTTAATTCTCTTGGATTCTCTCCTTCAAATAAATTATACATTACTTCCCAACAAGAAGTTCCACTGTCCTTACTACACGTAGTGTCTGAAAATAGTGGAGGCATGTCTGTAACTTCAGAGGTGGATGATTTGGCAACTGATTTTCCTTTCTTTTTCATTTCTACTAATATCTCTTTCTTGGGAAGTTTTATGAATACAAGCAAATAAGGGAATTCAAAGTTTAGATGAAGAGTGAAGAGGAATGGAGAAACAAAGTTTAATCACCATAAATCTAAAGCCCGACGCTTTTATTGAAACATGCTTTAGAAATATATTGATATTTTTTAGCCCCGTAACCATTGAATGTTGTTAATATCCCTTTAAACGATTATAAAATCTTTAACGTATTTTGAAATATATGTCCAATTATAAGATTTAAATCGTTATATCTTATAACGGACCAATTGATTAAGCATCACTTCAAGTGCTTTGGTAATAAATGTTATATATCAAATCGCATATTTTACAAACATCCATATTATGTGTCTTGACCGTGAGTGTATGCAACACGCGATCTGCATAAATATCATATCGCACTTTATCAAGGCGGGCATAACTTTCCCTCGGGTTGATGCTGCGAGACGCGATTAGTGCTAAAACTCAAAGCATTGCACTTTATCGGATTTACAAATATGTTTCAATGTTTGTTTATTATTCTATAGGGTCCGACCTCATTGCATTTTCTTTCCAAATGATATCTCTATTTTCTTATCTTTTAGGGAGACGCGATGCGATTTATAGTTATAAGGGTTTTTTCACTTTTTTAACGGGAATTTGTATATAACTCAAAAAGGTATTAACGCTTATCGCAATTCGTAAGTTATATATGTGTTCTAACTTTCTTAACTTGTGAGTTTTATGATTTGCGCTAAGCACAATGAAATCAAAGCAAAAAAAGGTTCATGCCTTTTATTCCTAAAGTTTTAAAACTTAATGCTAAGCGAAGTAATGTTTCCTAAACTCTATTTGTTTTTTAAAGGGTCCCCATTTATTATTCATAACCTTAATCTATATTCAAATATATGGGGGGGTTGTTTCATAGCACAACAGGATGATGGTAGGCTCGACGCTACATTAGGACCAATAAAAGACATCTAATCAACAATCACAATGGTTCCTCCGTATGGAAAACACATCACACGAAAGAAGGAAGAGACAAGAGCTCCCATGACATAAGTATAATCACGCCCAAGGAGTAAGTTAAAATCCAAGGGGCATTGGACAACCATCACATCTATATAGACAGTATTTCCTACCAAGGTGATAGGCAACCTAGGAAGGATCCCTAAGGGTTGATTGATTCCTCTGTTAAAAGCCAACAGATTCTGGGTAATAGGCACAAGCTGCCGGGAACTGAAATCTTTCCAAGTAGTTAAGGATAGAATACTAACAGATGCACCTTCATCTATTATTGTGTTAGGTACGGTCACATTATAAGCTTGTACTATGATCTCAAAGGGCACGTAAGAAGGAAGACGATATCTCGTCAGTCGACTCCAATCAAAAGAAGCGATCAAAATACTTGGATGGGGTGTCATAGGAATGGGAGGAAAATCCACTTGTGTTACAGGAGCGGGAGGATCACCTTCATGTATCGCGCGAATGGAAGGATTTCCCTAGGAATCTGAAGAAACAAAGAGAATATGAGTCGTATGAGATTCACTCTCTACAGGAAATTCTTGATGAATTGTAGGTGGAATCAGGTCGACCTTTTTCTCAACCAATGGTTGGTCGGGAATGGACATATGAAATTGACTTTTGGAGAGATTAGAATTGACCAGAGATGAATCTCGATCAATCACTTGATCAACTAGTGGAGGATTCGGAGAAAAATTCTGGTAACCAACTGGAAGAGAAGACTCAGAAGTCGTAAGGGTATCCAACACTTTGGAGGCATCATCCATATAAGGAAAAAGGTGAATGGGATGATTCCCTTCACATAACCTACAGGGAAATTTGACCTTACCCTTTTCTTATGAATCTTATTGTCACTAGTTGAGGGTTCATCACCAGCATGATCTCTAGAGGCTGATGACGAAGGTTGATTCAGGCCAATGGACCACACTTCTAATACCTTGGGAATACCAGGAAAATATCTAAGAATGTGGTCACCCTTACATAGCTTTCAAGGGAATTTGACTTTGCGAGATAAAATGGAAGGTTTTTTGACATCAATCGCATGGGTAGCGATGGTCGCTAGGTTGACCCCCTGCTTATGGTCCCTCTTCTTGTTCGACCTCTTCTTCTTCTTCTTAGCCACCTGGTTACTACAATCCAGCCTTTCATCAAGCAAAGAGGGAGAACAGGATGAATAAATAGACGAATAAGGCGAGGGGTCAACCGTAGGATCAACATGGGGTTGACATTGTTCAGGTGCAGGAGAACTAAGTTGAGAAGCAGCTTGGACGTTCGAAACCACAGGGGTCGAAAATAACCAAACTGACAAACCAATGGTTAATACTAGGAGGGACAACGTTGCCATATTGGGAGCACCAACATTTCCAAAAGAAGGAAACGGACTAGACTTCCCATCTTAGGGGATTCCTTGATTGGTAAACTCAGGAATTGTTTCCACTAGTCCCAACCTAAGATCTGCTAAGGAGATGAGCACCGGTAAAATGTTATCGTGGATAATAAATCTTAGAAATTAAACAAAAAATAAGCCAAAAAGGGGTAATCTAGGTAAGAGGGTTTAACAAGTATCTGTGAACTACAGAATACCTCTTGACAAACCAAGAAGTATGGGCAGGAAATCTCCCTGAATGTTGTGTTCGGTGTATCACGTTTACGAGGCGATAGACTCGGTTACCTATGGCTAAAGGATAGCAACTTAGTGGGGTCTCCCGTTATATACTCAACGGTATGGGGAGCACAAGTCCGTGTTGGAGTTGTCTAATCTGTAACCATTCAGTGAGAGTGTCCCGATATATTTATCATATGTTCTGCAAGTGCTATATACTTTCGTACGTGGGATGGGGTTTCACTCCCGGAATGCAACACAGGTTGCTAACTACATCTGCCATGTTTATAGACATCGGAACACATCTCTAGCCTAGACCTCTAAATTTTTTGCATTAAGTTCCAAATTCTCCTCAGATTCATTGAATAAATTTTAAATTTTATCTTGAATTTAAGTCTCAGTTTCAAGGCTCAAAAAAATTGTCACCTGAATACCTAAAATGAAAGTAACATGATCTTTCAATTCGATGAATACTCTCTAATTTATGGAAGAGTTTCAAATAGGGATGTAGCAAATGAAGCTTTTCCTAACCAGATCACTTTCACTATCCCAATTCAATTCAAAGCATGCAAAGATGCAAATTATGCAATGTAATCTATGCAAAAATCTTTATTGAAAACTATGAAATTGTAATCTATGCACAATTTCCTTTTTCTTTTGATGAACAAGAATGCACTCAATGCACTTTAAATTTCAATCATTAAACAATGTAATCTAATTTCAATGATAAATCTCAAAAATGACTTCTTAATGCAATTGATCTAATGCACTTTCGATGAAATGCAAATTTTGAGATGAAAACTTAAATGAATGCAAAAAGACACAAGACGGAACAATGAAATCACTTGTTTTGAGTATTTCCAAATGAATCCCTCCAAATGCTACACAACATTAAACAACCGAAGTACTAAAGTGTAATATCCCCAATTGGGAAAACTCAGCAACACATGCAAGGAAAATGCATTTTTCATAAATATAAGTATAAACAGGAAAATTCAGCCCATGGATCCATTAGCTCTCACATTATTACACTTAGATCTAAGAGGAGATCAGAAAAAAAAAAATGACTTTTTCCTAGTTAAACAGGCCTCCCATGCTCAAAACAGCCCAAAAACACTGAAACCCCAAGACTACTGTAAAACAGAAATAATGCATAAAGATTCAGTGCAGTTTATTAAGGGTTATACTCAGAAAATGGAGAGACAAATCAGGTCTAATGATTTATTAGTCAATTGAGCACAAAACAGAGATCTAGTCTCTTTTACATAGATCCAAGATGACTCGGGATGGGTTGCTTGACATAAATGATATACATGAAATTTCCTGCTGTAGATCTATGGTTGAATCACACTATATGGCTAAAGCACTACATAAATATGGCTGATCATGCAAAGAAATGGCAGTAGACTCTCCTACTAGCTTTCTGGGAAGTAGAATGAACATCCTTCAGGGAAACTAGCTCAAAATACAAGGGATTAAACCCCTCCACTACAATACCTGAAGAAATAACGCAGTTTCTAAAAGGGACTGTGCTATTGCTGAAGGTGACTGCTTGGCCTAACACTAGGTAGTGGAAAATGTAGCACAAAATGCTCTCCTCGGATTTCTTAAACAAAATCTCCAAGCAAGAGTGGGGAATTCTCGCATGAGAAAACCCTTGCACTAAACTGTGCAGCAAACTTAGCTAAACAGCCAAAGGATGCTGGAAGTCTAAATAGACCACATACAAATATAATCTTTAATCATGCCCCATATGGTTGCCATTCCCTTCATTGTATAGCTGATGAGCTTCCGCAACAAGGGTCCCACCTAATTATGAGGTTGCTTCCATGCAAAGGCTCCTCCACCAAAATTACGTTGTCTCCATTAGTATTGCTCATCTATTTACAGTGTTGTTTGATATAGTCAACCTTGACTAGATCTTCATGCATTTTTTCTTTTCACACTCAAAGTGTCTTCATTTTTACTAGCTAGGTTGATCTTCATTCACATTGAGCTGTCTTTATTTAGGATCCACTCCTCATATATAAATGTTGTTGACTTGGTCAAAACTGACTTTGTCCACACATTTTAGACCCTGTTCACACATGAGGATGTTTGATCTAGTTATTAACATGATCCCTTTTCACATTATGAGGGATTTTATGCCTACTTAAACAACTTATGAGCCTCCTTGCCCATTTATTCATCTAACTAGATATTGAAAGAAAAATTAATATTCCTATTAGTTGCATGCTAATGTAGGAATATTACAGTCTTCCCCTCCCAAATGTTTCTTGTCCTCAAGAAACTACAAGGGTGCTACAAAATCTCCCCTCCTCCTCTGGTGACCTCTTCATCCAACAGTCTCCACCATTGCTTCAGATTTTCTGCAATAATTCTGTCTCCCAATGGTTCCTCCCAAGTGCGCAAGTTGGTATTTGGTGGATAAACCAAATGGCTCTCATCATGAAAGAATGGAAGGAATATATGGAAACCTTCTTGCTAATCAATGGCCTCCTCAAGGTAGAAGTGAATACAATCATGGGGAATTTCATCATCAATGAAGGACTCCCATCTCCATGCTATCATCCAAATGAAATGAATCACCTCTTAGCTTGGTAATTCATAAAAAATCTCCTCCCAATTGCTCATGAGAGGCATGTCCCAAGTGCTCCAATCAATCATATGGCCCACCTCATAAAGAAACAAGTGATCCACTATAGTGGCCATATATTTTCCCATGCTCCCCTTGGAACATGTAGTGCAAAAAGTATGGGAAATTTCTTCCCCCAGGGACACATCTAACCAATGTGTCTTCCTCCCAACCATGTTCCCAACAAAGATAAGAACATTTTCAGCATATGGAATCATAATTAGAGTCATTCTAGCCGCCATATGCAACAATGGAGAAGGACAATGGTCCCTCAAGTGCAACCAGCACAGTTTTACTCCTAACTTCCATAGAATATGATACGACAAGTGTTTTTCCCAACACTTGTTTGTTGCCCCATCCTTCTTGCATGCTTGGAGAAGGTGTATGATGGTTGGTGTTAATGAATCACACCATGAAGAGTACATCATCTCTCCAAGATCTTCCAAGGAATGACCAACATCACCATTGTTCATGGCCCAAAGTAGCCCATGAAGTCCATAATAAAAAGTGCCCCCTCTTGGAGCAAAGCCCTATACATGAGTGTTAAGAAAATACAAGCATATAGTAGATACATCATGATGTTCAAAAATAGAAGTCTCACCATACACTTGATTCAAATCAGTGAGGTAACTCATGGATGAGCTCCCTCTCACACCCAAGGAATAAGGAGGTGATAATGATAACTCTTCCCAAGAGCTATGTTCCTCCTCAACCAGCAAATGTTCTATGCACTTCATCATATGAGAGTGCATCTCCTCTTTGAAATCTTCCCACACGAATCCCTCTAAGATAATACGGTATGTTCTAATGAAATCAGTGGGTTTAGAAAGCAAGATCTTATAGGCTGCATTAAGTAGTTTATCTATGAGCTTGGAGTCTTTAGTTAAATAGATTTTTTCATGAGAATAAATGACCCCATCAACTACCTTATACTTCCCATCCATCACTTGCCCATCAAGAACCTTACATGTGAAGAGGTTCTTGGAATATTCCATCAATAATTAGGACTCCCAATATGGATCTAGGCTTCCCAACAATGATAGCGTTGTAGAAATTTGAAATGCAACCCCTGTCATGACATGGCTCTCCTCTTTGACATGCTTGATGCCAAAGTCACATGTTGGAGTACTTTCAACTTTATTTTGCTGCCTTTCTTGCAGTTGATCTTGTTCAAGACAAGATTGAAGTTCATGGAAGTCAACCTCCTTTTGAAAGGTTCCTCTCTTCCAAAACTTCCATAGTTTTGCCCATGCATACAAGAGTGGTAATACCCTCTTGTCATATTCATAAATCTTCATTATATATGGAAGTATCTTTTGCTGCTCCAAGGCTATGGAGTGGCCTCTTGATACCATACTCATGTCAACATAGTTTTCTAAATTCTTCTTTTCCAGCGCAAATAGATGAGTGGAAGATAGCAGAGTCAATTTCAAAAAATTGCTCAACTTTCCTTGGAATCCATCATTAGTTCTCAATGTTGTGGTAGCTCCCCTCAAGGCTCCTTCCTTAGAAAAATATGTCACTATTGCACATAGTTGAGAGAACACTTTATTTTTCCTCCAATCAGGGGGTCTCCTTGGTGGAATGCCTCCATGCAAAGAGGCATCAAGGCATAGAGCAGGATGTATATGTGAGTGAATAGATTTGTCCTTGCCTTCACTGCATAAATCTTCCTGCCTCCTTTCTGTATCAATTTTCTGAAATAAAGAGGGGTGTATACTCCTCATCATATGATTCTTTCCCTCCCCTTTATCTTCTTCTATCTTCAATATTTCACCATTTGATAATGATGGCACATGGTGCACATGGATTATGCCATGATCTCTATATGTGAGATGCTTTGGAACTCCTTGCAAGAGTGCAAGAGTTTCTATCCTTGGAGCAAGTGCTCCATCTTCCTCTTCATAAGGTACTGGATGTGCTCTTGATATGACTGCGCTGTCAACCTTCTCTTCCTCCTCATCAATAGTTGAAAATGCCTCAACATCAATAAGAGACCTTAGATCTTGGTCTTCTTTTGAAGGAGGAATCTCCATGTCTTCCTCTTGAGAAGAAATCTCTTCATGCAATGGGGACTTTGCCTTTGGCAAGGCATCATAAAAGTTTCCTTCCCCTTTAATGTTTTTCTGAAATGGAGTTGAATTTATGGATCCTTCCAACCCATGCAAAAGTTTTGTTTGATATGGTTTGATAGACTCCATAGAAGGTGTTTCATAAGATTTTTCATCAAACCTCTCCACTATTCTTCTAATGAACTTTGCATAAGTAGATGTATTTGCATTCTTTAAGGAAAAAGATTCAAACAACCACCAAGCATAAGCCTTACCCTCAAGATGCAGTGTTGCTACTTTGATGGCTTCATTTTCTGAAACTTGATTTCGTTGCACATAGGTGTCTAGCTCCTTCACCCAATCCCTAGCTGGACATTTAGGTGATCCATCAAAAGTAGATAAAAAGAATCTACCCACACCATGTTGTTTGCTTCTTGTGCTTCTTCCCCCCTTGATATTGAAAAACCCTTGGAAGTTCAAGTGATCTTTGAACACCTTAGATTGAGCTTCATACTCTTGCAAATAATCACCAAGAGTCCTCTTCTTTGGCACGTCTTCTTTCTCCATCTTCTTTGTCATGAACAAGTAGTTGATAGAGTGTTGTAAATCTAATGATGTGGCTGAATTCTCACAACCATAAGATGAGGAACTAGATATTTCCTCATTTACCTTTCTTGTTGAGGGACTTCCATGCCTTTCCCTCCTCATTTCTTTGATGTCTTTGCTTATACCCTACTGAGTTTGAAAGAGAAGTTTTGAGAACCTCTTTCCTCTAGAAAATAATTGTTTGCTTTGATCTCTCTTACAGATATTCTCCTTCCCATGAGAATACTCCATAATGGTTGAAGAACACAGGCTGAGCCAAGATTAAGGCTCTGATACCACTGTAGTATCCCAAATTGGGAAAACTCAGCAATACATGCAAAGAAAACACATTTTCAGAAATATAAGTATAAACAGGAAAATTCAGCCCATGGATCCATTATATCTGACATTATTACACTTATATCTAAGAGGAGATCATAAACAAAGGACTTCTGCCTAGTTAAACAGGCCTCCCATGCTCAAAATAGCCCAAAAACATTGAAACCCCAAGACTACTGCAACACAGAAATATTGCATAAAGATTCAGCGCAGTTTATTAAGGGTTATGCTCAAAAAATGGAGAGGCAAATCAGATCTGATGATTTATTAGTTAATAGAGCACAAAACAGAGATCTAGTCTCTTTTACATAGATCCAAGATGACCCAGGATGAGTTTCTTGACAGAAATGATATACATGAAATTTCCTGCTACAGATCTATGGCTGAATCATGTTGTATGGCTGAAGCACTGCATAAATATGTCTGATCATGCAAATAAATGGTAGTAGACTCTCCTACTAGCTTTTCGGGAAGTAGAATGAACCTCCTTTAGGGAAACTAGCTCAAAATACAAGGGATTAAACCCCTCCACTGTAATACCTTAAGAAATAACGCAGTTTCTAAAAGGGACTACGTTGTTGCTGAAGGTGACTGCTTGGCCTAACACCAGGTAGTGGAAAATGTAGCACAAAACGCTCGCCTCAAATTTCTTAAACAAGACCTCCAAGCAAGAGTGGGGAATTCTCGCATGAGAAAACCCTTGCACTAAACAATGCAAGAAACTTAGCTAAACAGCCAAAGTATGCAAAAAGTCTAAACAGACCACATACAAATATAATCTTTAATCATGCCCCATATGGTTTCCATTCCCTTCATTATATAGCTGATAAGCTTCCTCACCAAGGGTCCCACCCAATTATGAGGTTGCTTCCTTGCAAAGGCTCCTCCACCAAAATTACGTTGTCTCCATTAGTCTTGCTCATATATTTACAGCGCTATTTGATTTAGTCAACCTTGATTGGATATTCATGCATTGTTTCTTTTCACACTCAAGGTGTCTTCATTTTGACTAGCTAGGTTGATCTTCATTCACATTGAGCTGTATTTATTTAGGATCCACTCCTCATATATAAATGTTGTTGACTTGGTCAAACTTGACTTTGTCCACACATTTTAGACCCTGTTAACACATGAGGATGTTTGATCTAGTTATTAGCATGATCCCTTTTCACATTATGAGGGATTTTATGCCTACTTAAACAACTTGTGAGCCTCCTTGCCCATTTATTCATCTAACTAGATATTGAAAGAAAAATTAATATTCCTATTAGCTGCATGCTAATATAGGAATATTACATAAAGGGACATTCAAATCACTTGCTCAAAACAAAAAATCTTCACTTTTAACAGTGATTAACATTCAAATAAATATCCTTCAGTCAAAAACAAGCAATGTGATCTATGCTTGTCAACAGAAGAGAGAGAAAAATGCACACGGAATGGACACTTGAAAAACTCCAGTCATAGAAATAAATTGAAGAATGAAATAGAACCAAATAAAAAAGGTTCGAAATAAACGACAGAAACGACTCAAAAGTAGGTCCAGTATTCAGTGAAACATGCAACCATTAAAATAACACAAAGTGCCTAGAAGCCCCTGGATGGTGAGCATGCACAATTCGAAAGAAAAGAGACCAAAGATGAGCTAATTGAGATAATCAAGTCACTAAACAGATGAGAACAAGAGTAAACTGAGCAGATAAGGAGGCTTAGAAGGATAAGACACACTGGAAATCAACAAAGAGAAACCTTAAAAAATTACTCGGAAATAGGCACACCTGTGAGGTTGCACCTCGTGTGGGAAGGGGATAAGCGCTTTTGTTTTAAAACATCTAGCGCCGATCAGCGCTTCTGTCGTAGAATTAGCAGCGCCGATCAAGGAAAATTACAAAAAACCAAAGGGTTTGTTCAAAGAATTCCAGGCTTATCACTTCAGAAAATATATTGATGATTGTAATTAATCACAAAAGCCAAAAACAAAGGAGAAATATACAATCGACGAAAGTGGATGAAAAATCAAAATCTCAAAGAGTTGAAGGAGACTAGAAAAACGAAGTCCACAGTGGAGTCGCCAATTTTTTGTCTAGTTAAATCCTCTCTGCGGACAGAGATGACCCCTTTAGCCCTAGAGTGGGTCTAGCTACAAAGTGTACAAACAAATATCTACTTTCCTAGATTACAATTGAAACACAGAATGAAGAAGATGGCCTACCTCGGCCTGATGCTATGATGTTGCTCCTCGTTGAAGCCTTTTGGTCTTTCGCTCTTCCAAGCTCAATTTTCGTTGCTACCAGCGTTCAACTACCTGTATAAATGGCCAAATCACAACAACAAATGTAAAGGTTCAACTAGCATATATCAAAAGTAATCTATCTAATTGATCAAGGAGTGTTAGACTTCTTATCACAACCACAGAAAATAATGGAAAGCAAATACCAGTTGCATTATATTATTAATCAAAAAGGGGAGTTACAACCTACACCTTGATGTCAGTTCTCTCCTTCGATGGGTCCAAATTCGAGCACGTCTCTAAAGCACTCTTTTTCAACTCAATATGGGAAGGTTAAGGGTCTCAACTCTCTCCTTCTATGCCTAATACAATCTTCACATCCTTCTCTGTTATTCTTCTCTTCTATTTGTTTCTAGCTAGCAGAGGCAATGGAAGGTGATCAATTTATAGTGATGGAGGATGGGACATGGATCCACTTAAGATGGGAGAAAGGCTTATCTCCTTAGGTGGTCCCTCTTTTGTAGGAACAAGAGGCCTAAAGGAGGAAGCTCGGCCATATCCTGATCAACAAACATCCAACTCTCCGCTCTCGAAGTTTCTAGGCCATGAAGCTTTGTTTCCATTTTTAAAAATCTTCCAGAAGTAGATCAATGTGACTATAGGGTTCATACCAGCATCGATTGGCGCTAGTCACAGGCTAAGGATTTTCCATAAGCGCTGGTGAGACACTGAAGGGTCGCGCTACTCCAAAAAATTGGGTTTTCAGGGAGCTACTCCAGGAATGACTAAAATAGGGATTGGCCTTTATATTATATCGGATCCCAAGGCATGTTTTCCATGATGGGAAAAGTACACAAGGAGCATAGGGACAGTGTCAAAATCCTATGTAAAACTTGCTGAAATATTTTTTCCCCTTGATTTGCTCTAAAATTTCATCAATCCGCGATATTGGATACCTATTCCAAACAGTGATATTGTTCAACGCCCGATAGTCAATATAGATTCTCCAAGTTCCATCCTTCTTCTGCACCAACATGATCGGGCTCCCATAGGGTGATGAACTCGACTGGATGTGACCTTTATGCAACAGCTCTTGAATCTGCCTCTTGATTTTGTCGTTCTCCATAACAGAGATTCGATAGATCAGTCCATTGGGTAGCGGCGCTCCTAGGGTCAGATCGATGGAGTGCTTGACCTGACAATGCAGACGTACTCCTGCAGGTGAGGTGAAGATGTCCCCGTACTTCTCCACGACCTTGTCTATCTGTTGTTGTCATGTGGAGGAGCCCTGTCTAGAGGTCGTGGCTACAGTCTTCTTCTTTCCCTGAGGGCGGATCATCAAGCAAACGAATTTTCCAGTTTTTGAAATGAGCTTACTACATTGTTTTGCAGTGATCAAAGAGATGGTGGTAGACAGTGCTACCTCTAGTATCTTGTACAACTTATTTCCCAAAGTAACTGTTATCACTCAGAAAAAGTGAAACATCATTTGACATAGTCTTAGAAGTTCATGTGTCAAAGGTATGGTCATAGAGTTCATTTGTCACAAGTTGGTAAAGGAAAAATTTAAATTTTTTCATATTAACCTATCATAAGGTCCAAACCCACCCCCATTCAGGTCATTTCATGTCCCATCAGTCATCATTTGCTGACATATTTCATTTCCCAATCTTTTGAATTCGAAAAGGTAACTTTAGCCAGTTTTTCTTGTTTTTCCTAGCGAATTACACAGTAAAAAGGCATTTTTCGCTACGAAACTGCTAATACTTTCATAGCGAAACTGTCAGGAAATGAACTAACTTCACTACGAAAAGCGGTTTTTATGTCTGTCTTTTCAAATTCAGTGCAAGGTGTCAGTCAATGATTAGAGTGTTAGGGTGGATGTCATTCGAGTCAATTAGGGTTAAATCAAGGTACAAAGGTCATGGCTGAGGTCATTATTACTGTTTTTAGCATGTATGAGTCATGATTAAGCCATGGGCTGTCATTGAAACTTTAAAACATTACCCAATTGAGTCATTTGTCATTCTCCGCTTCATCTTTGCATGCTACTGAGTTATGTAGAGTTGTTTCACCAAGCCAAGCTAGTTGCTGGCATTTTCAAAAGTTGCAGGTGTCATTGATCAAGCGAGGCAGAGAAGGTATAAAATAATCATGGTTGCAAAGAGGAAGACCAACAAAGGTGGAAACTGCCTCAAATTTGAGCCATCAGACATGAATTTGATAAATGAAGACCCAACTGCCTTAGAAGTTTTCAGAAGAACATGGTGTTTGCAGTTTTTCCAAAGATTGCAAGGGTGCCATGTGTAGGTTTCTGAGGAGTTTGCTATCAGTTTCAATGGGACAGCTTCAAAGGTGGGAATGTTGAACCTCTTAATAACACCAGAGACCATTGTAGCAGTAACAGGAATCCCTAGAGGAGGAGAACAATGGTTCAAAGGCTTCAAGTTCACCATGCAGGAATGTAAGGAATTTATCAAGTCAGAGCATAGTGAGATTGATCTCACAAATACCATCCCAAGGAGCTACACGAAAGACAACTTCTCAAAGCTATTCCTAATCATTCAGAAGTACTTTGCCTGTGAAGGGAGGTATCATATGGTTTACTCCTACCACCTCAGGCTTCTGCTAAATTTTTTTGGTAAGAGGTCTCTCGATTTACCTTTTTACTTATACAGAAGCTTAGCTAAAATGTCAAACAAAGTTCAAGCTAAATCTGAAGGAAATAAAACCTCGCTCTTTCATCATGGTTTAATCAAGTTGCTGGTTTTATAGGAGTTAAAGAGATTAGGTGGAGACTAGTCATCTTTTCTGTTCATCAATGGTTTTTAAGTAGATGTTATCACTCCTAAAAGGACTCCCAAATCTAGAGATATCCCATCACCTTCAATGGTAGAGCAAGTTGAGCCAGTGATCATGGAGATAGAGCCATTGCAGAAGGTTGATACACCCAAAGCCACACCTGCAAAAGAAAAGCCAACAGTGAGCAAACATGGCAGCAAGAGGGTTACAAGAAGCCAAACAATGGCTAAGTGTAACCTAGATGACATTCTGCATGCTATTGATATTGAAGAGACTCCCATAGTCCAAGCTGAAGACATAGATGAGGGAGGAAGGAAGCTTAAGAAAGGAAAAAATAGCTAAGAAGTTGGAATTTGTAGGGGATGATACAGGATTCATATTTCAGGCTAGAAAACCAATGACAAGACATGCCAGAAAAGTATTAGAAAGCAGCAAAGAGGCTCAAAATTTCACTAAAACTGTTCAGTCACCACCAAGCATAATGGACCTTTGATCACCTGCAAAAGAATAATCAGTCATTAAACAAAGGAAAGGAAAAGAGAAAATCATTGAAAAAACTGAAATTGAGGTCCTTAAGGAACAGTTGAAGCTGGAAAATGATGAAATATTAGTCTTGAAGAAAGAGGCAAGGAAGCACAAGGTACAGAAGGTATAGTTTGAGAAAATGAAATAAATTTGGGAGGATCAAGTCACAAGTGTCTCTAAGACCTTGGACAACACAAAAAAACTAATCAAATGGACTTAAGCCATTGAGAGGAGAGGTGAAACATATTAGAAAATGAACCTGCACTTACAGTCTAAGAACAGGACACTAAAAGACCAAGTCAAAGACCTTCAAGAGCAATTAGAATTGATTCATGAAGAGCTGGAGAAAAAAGGTTTAAAGATGATTGTGGTTGAGGAGCCCATAACTCAATTGATCATTAATGAAGAGGAAACACCACAGGGGTCTTAAGTTGAGATTGGTTATGTTTTAGAAGGTCCATGGCATGTTGAAGACCAAGTTTTTACAACTGGAGGTCACTTTTTTGAGACAGTGTTGAAATCTGGAAATTCTACAGTTTTTCACAGTTTCGTAGCATATCCTAAGCTTAAAGCCATGAAAACGCTACGAAAATTTCTGTAGCGGCATATTTGCTTCCAAAATCACTTTTTGCGGTTTTTAAGGAGGGAGAATGATGGTGATGATGTGTCATGACTAGGGTGACACCATGAAACAGCAAAAGAGTAGAATTTTTGGGTGTTGAAGCTTCTTTTTCAACGCTACGAAACTGTCCTGTTTTCGTAGCGAGTCATTATTGAAGTTTTTGGAGCATCCTAATGGCAGTTTTGGACAGCTGGACTCCTCCAACAGGTCAAGGGACCTTAACATCAAATATTTATGACTTTAAGAAGTGTTTTGGAGACAGGTCATCAACTAAAAGCTCTCGTTGAAGATAAGGGCCATATTCCTAAAAAATAGGATTTTGTTCCACATGTCTAGGAGGATTTTTAATATGAAAAGTGGTGATGAACTATGTCATAGCCTATTCGAGCATTTGATGCTTATTTGTAACTGACATGTAACTGTTTCAAAGATAAGGTAGACTGATGTAATAAATAGGAGTTTGAGTCCTATTAGGAAATGTCTTCTTTAGGGTGTAGCTGTCATCTTCTTGTTAGAAGATATGTTTTTCAGTTATGTGATGTGTCATAGGAATAAGTCGATGAATCTAGCCATCAGGCAGATCATCCTTGCTGTAAGAATGTCTATTTAAAGGCAAATCATCGAAAGGTTGGAGATTTTTTGCACCAAACTCTGCTTTATGTAATTTGACTTATATCAGTAATACAAAGTGACTTTCTTCTTGACAGACCTAAGATTCTCATGGGGTTTTTAATGTTTTTATGATCTATATCTTTATGTTTACCAATTGCAGTAGATTTCATCTCTATTACTCATAATTCATATGTTTATGCCCTGACTTCCTTTAGTGATGAAATGATTGTGTTGCTCTATGTTTTATGTGTGATTTGCCTTTGTTAAAGACCCCTATCTACCTCAGCTTCCATGTCAAGAAACCTTGCCTCTGAAACTACTGATTGTTGAATCCATAAGCCCAATGGTAGCAAGTCCGCATTCTTTCAACGTACATACATAAAAAACAAGTTACTTTTCAAATAGAGTTAGCCATCTACTACTATCATTATAAAATATCATAAACCCCTTTGAGAGAGCCCTCTCAGACTGAAGAGGCTAAGCTTCAGTCAAAAGTTGGTTTGAAACAGTTACATATAGTTGTCTGATCAGCAGCCAATCAAGTACAATTTTGTGATAACAGTAACAATAACAGCGCGAGGCCTAGACTCATACACAACATGTCGCTTCCACAAGTATGGTTGGCCTAATAATACATCACAAACATCGAGAGGAGAAATATCACATAATACCTCATCCATGAAGGGCTTGATGTTGTAGTGAAGGCGACACTGTTGGCTGACGCGGAGATCTCATCCTTAGTGAAGCCACCTGATGGTGTATGTTTGTGGGCATGTTGTGGTCGACAGGGCTAGCCACTTCACGACCTCTGTTGAAATGAGCTTCTTTTGGCTCCTGCTGTCAACAATGAACTGTAGCATGGAACCCTTAACCCACGTCTGGGAGTGGAAGAGGCGCTCCCCCTCCTATGAATCTTTAGTTTCCTCCTTCTGGGTCTTGGTGGTGGAAACAATGGCATTGGGCTCCACATCGATAATATGCTTCCCTTTTTCATTCCCCTTGTCAATTTTTGACTCAGAGTCGGAACATGCATTTGATTCAGAAGCCTTCAGCTTGGCCACTAGTGACAAACTGGCCCGACACTCACTTGTGTTATGGGTGGAGCTCTTATGGAACTCACACCACTTTCCCGTGTCGTTCTTTCACTTTGCGGTGTTGTTCTTCGCTTGCGGATTTGGCGGGTTGTTCTTCGCTTGCGGATTTGGCAGGATTTTCTTCGCTTTGTCCTTTGTTTTGTGGTTTGGGGTCGCCTTTCCCTTGAATCTGATTCGCACATCCAAAGTCTTACTTCTTCTGTCGGAATTTATGCTCAATCTTGGCAGCATACCGATATGTTGCACCAAAAAAGGAGATGTAGAGGAACTCCATTTCCTCTTGAATGTATCTGTGTAGTCAATGTGATATTTAAACACCAAATTTTTCTTCAAATCTTTGATACTCAAATTTGTGTGCAGGGTATGGAAAATATTCATTAGTTGATGCACATCTTGATCCCTTTGCTTCCACAGCGTAGTCCATTGTATGTAGATGTCCTCATAGCTCCCCATGGGATAATATTGTTATTTTATGGTGTCTTGGAAAGAATTCCAAGTGGTTGCGACCGAGAACAGGGAGGTTTCCCTCTCCTCCTTTTGCTCATAGTAGGTTTCCTACCAGTCCTCGACATTGGGGGCAGTTTTGAGGAGTGCAAAAGTAACATTTTCCCGATTGTAAAAGTCATGAACAGAGAAATATCCTTGTAATATATTCATCTGTCTATCTATGGTGTTTTTATCTATTTGTCCCTCAAATATGGGAATGTCAAAGTTTACTTGTATCTTAAAAGGAGTGGCTGTTGGATGAAGGTGCGCCATCGATGGGTAGTTTTTGAAGGATCTGAGCAAAGCTATCCACCATCACATTCCTTTGTTTCTCGAGGGCCTCCTCGAGCAATATTTTGATAGGATCTCTTGCTCCCTCGTCTTTATTTTCTTCCACCATGGGATTTCATTATGGTTTGCGAGGCTAATCTTTCAAAAGTTCAACCAGATCGAGCCCTAACTCCTTATATCCCGACCTCGTTGGGAACATGCAAAGAAAAATTGAGAAAGAGCATACCGCTCTGATACCACTGATCTAGAATTATGCAGGAACACAATAAAATACGGAAATATGCATAAATGTAGATATGCAACATGAATAACACTTCATTTCATTAATATCAAATACTGAAAAATGCTTACAGACAGAATGGAAAATAAACTAGCTCAGTCGATGGTAGCTTATCTCTGAGAAGAGATGTGGTAGCTACATACCTCTGAATTGTGTTACAATGAGGATCGAAGGCCTATTTATTATTGAGAAACAATGGAAAACCCTAAACTTCCAAAAACCTAAACTTAGGTGATGAAGCACCAAAACTATGGGCCCCGTTTGAGTAAATTAGTACATCAACTTCCTGGGGAGGTAACGTTGGCATACGAACTTCGATTAATGTGCACAATACCTTGTTAGAAATATCTATCCAAGTACTAAGACCTTTGAGTGACCAACATCATATAAAGACCTATGCTTGTCTCAAGTTTCCAAAAAAACGTTGTTTAAGGCCTCAAAACGGCTTCGGAAGTTCAGGACCCGAAAAACTGCCAAAAATAGTAAAATATGTTAGAATTAAGGAAACTGAAAAACTAAACGAAACAATGGTGGGGGTCCAAGTGGAATAGGTGGGTGGCCACCAATATCCACCTGGATCATCTTGTTTCTGTTTACTGGTATGTATTCCAACTAATTGTACGTTTAATCAACCATGAATGTGAAGGCACAACAACTCTATGTGTAATCAACCATGAAAATATATCTATGTATATGTTTGTTGGTATATGCACCGATGAATGTATGTACTCGCTACTTTCAGTTGGCAACTACAAAACAAGTACATGCAATCAAAGGCCAAGCACAATAAATCATAATTAAACCTTAATTGAACATAGTGTATATTTAACTATCATATTGAACCGTATGTTCAATTGTTTTTTGAACTGTATCCAAAATGGCCATAGAACACGCAAGGAAGTCTGTCCTTACAAAATACGCATTGTAATGTGGTTATAGACAAAAAATTAATCCCACCCCTATGCTTGATGGACTCCATTTTTTTCATTTCCCAAACTTGTTGAGTTTCCTACCCAAGCCAAGATGTTGCCATATGCTTGAGTCCAATTTGATCCTTATAGTCATGGAGGGATTGAGTAGCCAAATTTTCCACTTGTGCTACAAACCCCAACACTAAGTGGAGGTATGCTATAATACTTAAGATATACACTTGCACTGGTAGGTGTATAGGAGGTGGGTATAACCCTTGGTTGATAACGCGGGACATGGATGTTAATCACGTCCTCTATCACAACCCTTGGTTGATTTTCTATGTAAATAAAAGAAAACCAAGGTCATGGGACACATATTTTAGTTTGAAAGCTGGGAAAAAGCATAGTGATGGGTATCGTTGGTGATTAATTAATGGCTATGGAAATTGGCAAAGGCAAAGAGTCTATAATTAGCTTTTAATTATCAAAATAAAGGAAAATAGGAGAAAAGGAAGGTGAAGAGACACATATTTGCATGAGAGGGAAATTTAAAGAAAAATGAAGGAAAATGAAGAAAATAGAGGCCTCAATGATAAAAAGGCTTATGAGGACCAGTTCAAGCTTTTGTTGGTTAGCCTTTTGTCATTTCAGTTTTGGAGCTCTCTCCTATTCTCTCATACCCTTGCACATAGAGTATTATTGGAGCACTTTGGCATACATTGGATTTGGAGAAAGAAGGCAAAAGAAAGTAGGAAAGCGCAAGGGAACAGTTGGATCAACAGTTACAACTAGATTGTTTGGTTGGTAACAGGTTGCATGTGTGATTTCCTTGCTAATTTATGGATGCATGGTATATGCATGTATTTTTGAGTTATGTGTTGTCATTGGCATGGAGATTTTTCTGTATTGAGAGTGGTTTTATCCTTGCCTTTCTAATTCCTAGATAGCTATGGTGTTGTGGGTTTTTTGACTCGTTGTTTTCCTTATTCGCGCTCAGGATCCTATGGTTGTGGGTTGGAACAAATGCTCTAGAAGCCTTGGAAAAACTTGGGTTGAGTTATTAGTCCTGGAGCCTAGGTTGGGAAAAACGTTCTGAAGCCCTTAGTAGGTTGATTTACTAGTCCCTAGAGCTAGGTTGGAAAAATTCTCTAGAGCCCTCGAAGCTTGTGGGTTGAGTTACTAGTTCCTTGAGCCCTGGAAAACTTGGGTAGAGACAAATCTAGTTGATGTTAGTAATGTCTAATCGTGGGGGTGGAATCATTGTGGTTGAGGGTTGAGGTGGTTTTTACTCTAAAAGCTTTGGTTTTGTTTTGTTTTGTTTTATTCCTTGAGATCCCACATTCATGCTTGGAATATGGCATGGGGGTGATTATGTGAAAGAGAGATATGGTTCAGCCCAATCTATGGTCAAGTGGTACATGGAAGTCCCTAACTTGGTTGGTATTTTCACATGTTAATATGAGATATTTCCTTATTGTGATTTATGAGCATTGTATTATTATATTGGTGATATTATGGATGAGTTTCCATCATTTCTATGCTAGTTATTTTTTTGGTTAATTATTGGTTATATGATGTGTATTATCTATGGTTCTTGTCACAATTCGTTTAGTTATCGATTAGTTGATGAATGTATGAACTAATAGCGTTTTTTCAACTATGAGGAGAGGGCATAAGGCCTTCTTGGTGGTTCTCATATGAATCTCAAACTATTATGATCAAATATGCCCTCATCCTTCATGGTTTGTCAAAATCGCAGAGACAGGGGCAGTTAAGGATTAGTCAAGAGCGGTAATAGAAGACTAATGGAGCCTTTGGTAGCAGCTCTCGGTTAGGATATAGGTTGGATAGAGGGAACACCGTCAAAGGTGGTATATCATTAGACACACCTGATAGAAAGATTGGTATGTATGGGCACTCTAGTTCCTCTTCCAAGATACATCATCATCATCGCCATCATCCTTGTAGGAGGAGTGAGTACTTACTTGAGGATTTCAAGAAATTAAAGCCACCTACATTTGATGGAGAGATGAAGAAGTCAGAATATGCAGAGGCATGGTTACTTGGGATGAAGAAATTATTCATATTGCATAACTATTCAAATAACATGAAAGCCAAAATAGTGTTGAGAATTTGTAGGGCCGAATATTAATTCAAATTCTCTTCTTGATAATTACTTGTGAACATAATTAATTACTTATGTATTCTCTTCTTTGTTTATTTAGTCTTTCATCGAGTCAATTACCAAAATACAAGAGACGCAAATTTAGGCACTTCAAGCCAGGGAAAAACCTCTCTCTCTTGGAGAGGAAAACCAATGAGAAATTCTTCTTATAAACTTTCAGATGACAAGTACCATGACCAAGACTTGGACCCTTGACCTATGTATGCTTCCAAGACCTTGTCACTTCTTCTTTGTCGACCTCCAATGTTGATCCTTCTTTTTTGCACTGTCTTGCATTGTCCTGCACTAACACTAGAGAACTCGGTCTCTAAGTTTATATTCAAACACTTCTTCTTGTTTATTCAGTTATTGGAGACAAGATCATTCAAGATATTATCTTTCACTTCACATAACCTTCAATCTTGATATATACTAATTTCTCTTATAAGGTGTGATTAGGAAGGTAAATCCTCCTTTTCTCCTACTGCAATTCAGATTATAACACTTAGACTTCCCATCAACCTAATTACCATGCAGAATATCATATGAATGATTCTTCTCTTCAGACTTGTCACAATCCTTACAACGCATAGGTGGCAGACTCTATTCTGCTTTGATTGTAGGTGTTTACATCACAGGTTTGACTGCACTTTAGTATGCAACCTCTTCTCATTGATCCGCATCCACAACTTCAAAAACAATACCCAAAAACAAATCCGCACCTTGTACTTCAACACTGCCTTGACCTCGCAAATATGACACACTTATTCACGTTGTGATTACCTCAGAAGTGTCTACAATTTTTGTCCTGAACTGGGCCGCAACTTCTTATATATATAGTGCTCAGTTCCTGTCTTTAGGCCGACCCGAAAACCTTCCTTGTAGGCCGACTTTACCACTGTCCAAAGGCAAACATGAAGAGCTTTTTATTCCAGCATTTATGAGGGTTGTTATGAGGGCTTTCATAAGCCATTCTTTCATTGTTTTAAGGCAAGGTCTTGGAGCATTTTATCTAGACTATTCACTTCATATACATGACACTTAATTAGGATTATAACCAGAAAGACAAAACCTAATAGACATCAAGAAGAAGTCTATTGACCTATATTAAAATATTTCTCATGAAACCCATGACTAAGTATAACAAAAATACATTTTATTATCTTTGTCTTCTTCTTTACATAAATACATAATTAATAGTCAAATTCGCTTGGTCCCTCCTCTCCACCAATGGTCGTTCCTTCTTCAAGTACATCTTCCCAAATCAACGGTGGCCCAGTAGGATCCCCTTCTGCTGATGTGCCTGCTGGGGTTTCCTCCAGCTACAACCTTCGTTTAAAATTTGGAGGCGTTGGAATGGCCACATTTTCTTCTTCTCTTTGCTGTGGGGAATGGGTTACCCGCACCCCCTTTGGAAAAAATACAGGGAACTGGAACAAATTTTCTCCATCCAATCCTGGGGTCGACGCTGGTTCTTGTCGAGCAGCGTCGGCCTGCCTCCTCACTTCACCCGCCATTTCCCCTGTAGCTTCCGTAGTCGGGGTGGTCACGACTATTTCCTCCACAGGTTCCACATTGACAGGGGATCCCTGTGGAGTGGCCTCTGTGCCAGTTACTCTTTCTGTCTGCTGAACTGGTTCCGCGGACTGGGCTGGTTCTTATGGAGCAGCCTTAGCCGAAGTGCCAGTAAGAATTTATGCAACTTCAATTTGTTCGACTTGCATTTGTAAAGCCGACTCCTCTTCACATCCCTCAGCTTCCATCTCCATTTCTTCAGGCTCTTCCTAAACAACATAATCGTCCTCCTCGTCTCCCTGCACAGCCTTGTCCTCTTGCATCATTTCAAGTTCCTCTGCCCTAGCAGCTATAGCATCTTCAATTTCTTCTTCAGTGGAGTTTTGGAACCACTCCCACGGAATTGGAATCCTATCGATAGCATTCAATACTAATAAACACACTAGTCCATGGTGGGAAAGGACTGCTAGCACTTGTCGCGCATCTCGAGTCGAGTTCGCCATCAGATTCAAGCTTCTCAGAAGAAAATAAGGTATATTCATTGAAAAGGATTCCACTTGGGGAAACTACAGGCGTGCCAGTATACGCAGATGGTATTTAAAGACAGTAGAATATCTCCCTTCACAAGTTATGTATTTGATTACAGCTTCTGCAACATTACTCCATGGGCACGACAATGACATTCTATTGTACCCTCGGCGTTTCTGTGCAAAATTATCCCCAGCTTGGAGAAAAGCTTCAGGGAATTCCGGAAGAGTTGTTATTCTGGAAAACCACCATTCACCTCCCTGTGGCAGTCTGCTAACCTCTGCAATCATTTCCTCTGTAACTGGGATTTCGAGTCCGCGGACCCGAGAAACTCCTTCTTCCAAGTTCAGTGCAAATTCCAACGTAATTTTCTCATCCCAGCCATTTAGTCTATCCAAGTAGACATCCCAACCTGCATTTACAAATATCTGCCATACTTCCCGATTGCGCTGGATCCTTGATGAATCTTCAGGCTCATGGCGCACAGAGCGACCACCCATTGCTGCGAAGGCAAAAGCGGCACGATGGCTACAGTCGGCTTGCGGGGGAAGAGTGGCAGGCTCTGAACTGTTAGTAACTATAACGACGTCATGGCCATTTCCAAATATAATGGATAAAATTGTACTGGTACGTTTGAAACAGATTGCAGTGGTACTGTTAGATACGTTTGGTTTTAATACGGAATGTTTACAAGGTGACTGATGTGACTCTTATGTGTGCAAGTACGCATCCCAACTCAACAGCATAATTACAAGGTACTTAAAGTCATTAAATTTAATTTAGTAATGGTCATGTGTCATAAGTACCTTTGCTAAGTATGCCGTCAATTATTATGACGGTGCCTTCCCCCCAACTTAAAGTGACGGCCGTCCTTGACGCGCTCTGACTGTCCTTTTGGGATATTTAATTAAATCCATAAAAATCAGCAGAGACGTACCTGCGGACTTACCTTAAGGCGGAGTAACAGCAAAAGTTTTTTTCATGAATAGTGAGCAGCAGCAAGAGTGAATGACGGCAGTTGCGGAGTAATGGCAGTAACAGAGTAACGGCAGTGACGGAGTAACAGCGGTTACAGAGTAACAGCAGCTATGGAATCAGAGCAGCTATGGAGTAACAGCATCGATGGTGTAACAACAGTTTCGGAGTAGCAGCAAACTTCATAGTAACAACATCGATGGTGTAACATCAAGTTCAAAGTAACTTCGGAGTAACAGCAATAGTAGTGTAGCAGCAACTTCGGAGTAACAACAACAACAATGTAGTAGCAACTTCGGAGTAACAGCAACAACAGTGTAACAACAACTTCGGAGTTCTTCGGAGTAATAGGAACAGTAGTGTAGCAGCAACTCCGGAGTAACAGCATCAACAATATAGCTTTCCTCCTGGCCGAAAATCTTTAATTCCTGCAAAACACATACAAGTGAGAAATAAGCACCTTTTTTTTTTTTTCTTTTTTTTTTTTAATGGGGGGTGAGAGTGTCTTCTGTTGCAACAATCATTAAATCAGCTGATAGTTTTAACAAAGGCGTCTTTAGAGGCTGGACGGTGGTATAATTTTAGATGGTGTCCATTTACTACAAATGAAGTCTTATTCTCATCAATTGTAATTATTCTAATTGTTCCATTATCGAACATCGCATCCACTTGATATGGTCCCGTCCAGCGAGTACGAAGTTTGCCATTAAAGTCCTTAAATCTGGAGTCATACAGTAACGCCCAATCCCCTTCATGAAACACCTTAGTTTTAATAAATTCGTCATGCCATTTCATCCTCTGCTGTTGAACAGCAGTGGTTCTCTGGACAGCTGCTTATCGGATCTCCTCTAACTCATTCAGCTGTTCCAGTTGATGCTTCTATGCTTCTGATAAATCCAAGCCTACTTCCAGTGTTGTTCTGAGTGTGCTAATTTCAAATTCCACTAGAAACAGGGGAGATTTCCCATAAAATAATTCAAAGGGGGAAAATATTGTTGTATTGCGCCATGTTGTCCTATAGGCCCATAAAGTTTCTGGAAGTTTCTGTGCCCAATCCCGGCGATGACTTGCTATTGTCTTTGTCAAGATATTTTCCAATACCTTGTTTGTACTCTCTACTTGTCCATTCGCCTGTGGATGATAGGGGGTTGTTATTTTGTGTTTGACCCCATACTTCTGCATCAATTTCTCTATCATATAAGATGTGAACTGTGATCCTCCATCTGATACAATTTCTTTCGGAGTCCCATACCTAGCAAAGATCTCTTCAAAAAGAAAGTCTGACACTACTTGCTCTGTTGCCCTCGTGACTGCTCTAGCCTCCACCCATTTGGTTACATAATCGGTACAAACTAGGAAGTAAGATTTTTGATGAGAGGGTGGGTTAAAGGGGCCAACAAAATCAATGGCCCATATCTCAAATGGTTCAAGGACTATCTGGGGTTGAAGAGGCATTCCATCTGCTTTTCGAGGTTGTCCCATCCTTCGATAGCTGTCACACCTTCGAATATAATCTCGAGCATCACGAAAAATGGAGGGCCAATAGTATCCCATCTGCAGCACTTTATGTCCTGTCCGTTTATCTGCAAAATGTCCTCCACATGGTCCATCATGTGCGGCTTTTAGGATCTCATAAATATCGTCTCTTGCCACACAACACCGAATCTGCTGATCAATCCCTGTATGGAAAAGATATCCTGCCATCCATGAATAACGGGCACTCTTATGAATGATCTTCCTCTGCTCCTTATAAGATAAGTGACGGGGCACTTCACCTGTAGCAAGATAATTAGCAATATCTGCATACCACGGAGTATTAGTAGATACTGCAAAAATATGCTCATCTGGAAAATTATCATCAACTGTCGTATTCTTACCATCATGTTCTAACCTAGATAAGAAATCTGCAACCACATTGTCCTTCCCTGGTTTATCTACTATAGTAATATCAAATTCTTGTAGTAGCAATAGCCATCGTGTAACATGACCAGGGGTAACAGGTTTATTCATTAAATACCTGATGGCAGCGTGATCAGTGTGCACAAAGGTAGAATACACGGTAATATAATGTCGGAACTTGTTGATGGCGTAGACAATAGCAAGGAACTCCTTCTCAGTCACCGTATAATTTAATTCAGCCAGAGCCAAATTTTTACTAACATAGTAAACTGCATAAGGAACTTTATCTTCTTGTTGTCCTAATATTGCACCAATTGCTGTTTGGGAAGCATCCGTATGAATATGGAAGGGTAATGCCCAGTCTGGTCCCCTAAGAACCGGAGCACTACAAACTAATTCCTTAATCTTTGCGAAGGCTACCTCACAGTCCTGTGTCCACACAAATTCTGAGTCTTTTGTCAGTAATTGAAATAATGGGTGGGCTACTTTTGCAAAATTTTCCATAAAGCACCTATAATAACCAGCATACCCAATAAAACTACATACCTGTGTGGGCGTTTTAGGTGTTGGAAATTTCAGAATTACCTTTACTTTTGCTGGGTCCATCTTGATTCCTTCAACTGAAAGCAAATGTCCCAGAACAATTCCTTGTTCCATCATCATGTGACACTTTACTGTACTCAGGGAAACACGTGCTTGTATCCACCTTTCAAGGACTTTTTCTAAATTTTTCAGCCCCTCCAGAAATGAGTCCCCATAGGGAGTGAAATCATCCATATAAATTTCAACACCATCATCTATTAAATCAGAGAATATTCCCAAGATTTCCCTCTGAAATGTTGCAGGGGCATTACATAGGCCAAAAGGAAGGACCCGATATGCAAACGTTCCCCAAGGGCATGTGAAAGTGGTCTTGTCCTGATCTTCAAGAGAAATCTGAATTTGGTTGTATCCACTAAACCCATCCAGAAATGAAAAAAAATTCTTACCAGCCAATGTGTCTAAGACTTGATCGATAAATGGCAGAGGGAAATGATCCTTCTACGTTGCCTTATTTAACTCTCAGTATTCCACGCAGATTCTCCACTTACCATTTTTCTTAGGAACCATTACCAGTGGTGAAACCCATTGGCTGTCTGAGATATGGTAGATAAAACCTACATCTAGTAATTTTTGAAGCTCCTCTTTCACAACGTTTTTTAATGTCGAGTTCATCCTTCTCTAAGGCTGTCTTATAGGGCGACAATCTTCTTTGATGTATATATGATGGGTGCACAAATTATCAGGGATCCCCTTCATGTCTGAATAATCCCAGGCGAAAGCTTCTTTATACTTTTAAAGAACATCTATCAGTTGCCTCCTCTGGGACTCTGACAGACCTGGATTGATATTCAAGGTTTTTCCTAGTTCTATCTCCACTTGGATGCTTTCATGAGGTGCATCAACATCTTCCTATAATTCTTATGTTGTCTCAATATCTCCCTGGGTCTCACAACTTAAAATAGATTCTAATGCTTGTTGATTTAATTCTGAAATGGAACAAGGATCGTTCATAAAGGAAGTGATCACATCATCTTCTGATTCCATCTTCAACTGAAGGGCCTGGCCGATAGTAATGACCGGTCTCACCTCTTCCTCTTGCTCTTCGACTTCCACCATAGATACAACCTCCCTGCTAGTTGCTGACTTCTTAGATGCATCTGGTTTTGCCGGTGGGTATAGCACTAGATTCTTGGTGTTATGACCATTGGAAATGACCATATTTCCTAATCGGCATCCAATATAAGCGTCTGCAGTAGCCATCCATGGCCTCCCCAAAATCAAAGGGTGGCCTCCCACTGAAGACTGCATATGCAACACCAGGAAATTGATCGAGTAATGCATGCATCTACTGAAATTGTCACATCCTCCAACTTTCCCACAGGCTTGACTGTAGACCTGTCTGCCAATTCCAGCATTGTAGGTGTATACTTCAAATTCTGAAGGCCTAATGTATGCATGGTTTCAGTAGTGATGACATTGATGGCAGAACCCAAGTCTACCAGTACGTTTGGGATCTCTACCCCATTAATCTGTATTGTCAGAACTGGGTTTCTAGGGTCTCCATACTTTACTGGTGTTGATTTCCCCATCATGAAGTCTAATAGTTTTCCCACAACATGTATAGTGAGGGGGTCCTTAGTTTTCTTTACAGGTTTCTTCGAACAATACTCCCTAAGAGTCTTTGCATATATTGGCACATCTTTCATGTCTTGTAACAAGGGAATTTTAACAAATAAATTCTGTAATTTTCCTAATAAGTCAAATTCAGCTTGCGGACTGGGTTTACTCACCATCAGTCTCTCTGGGTATGGTGGTTCAGATTGAGATTGTTTTACAGGAGGAGCTTTAGCAGTTTGTTTCGGTTCTTTATCAGTTGGTCGTGCCTCTCTGTCTTCATTTTCAGGCTATTCAATAATGACCGAAGGGGGTTGAGTATTAACTGTCTGGTCACATCACAAATTAATTTCATACAGATCTGCCGTAGAAATACTATACGAGGGCAGGTTAAGGACATCGGCTTGATGAGCTCCTTTATTATTGGGGTTAGGGTTAGGTTGCATTGGAAGCTGAGGATGGACATGTTGGTTACCAGGAGGCAAGGTGGAGGGTAGTTGGAGCTGCTGTGGTATCTGTTGTTGTGGCATCTGCTTAGGGAACTACCCTATAGATGGTCCTCGCCAAGTTGGAGCCCATGATGAGCTCATACTAGCCTGAGGGTTCCATTGCTACCATAGTGGGTGCTGGTACTGTGGCCACATAAGGGAGCAAGGTATGGGTTGGGAATTCATATTATAATTATTGAAATACTAAGATGGATCCAGATACATACCTTGATTTCCCATTGGTGGTCGAAATTGCCACGGCTTCCTGGCGCCCATAAGATACAGCTGCTCGGTGTCCTCCCCTGCTCCTTGAAATACTGCTTTCAAGCCCGGCAAGGAAGGGCATGAGCTGGTAACATGATTTAACTCACAAATGTCGCACTTCTCTATAGACTTTAATGGACATTCCCTTTCTAAATGATTCTTCTTGCATTTTGGATAGAAGATCACAAAGTATCCATTTGTGTTGACAGGGTACTAAGAATATCTGTCTTCAGGTTGTCTAACAGGTTCCCAATTTCTTCTTTCGTAATACCCCCGCTAGATCCTTTTACTGAACGAACCCCTGATCTGTTTCTTGCAATCCCTCTTGAGCACTGGATACACAAGTCGCAGATGTTTTCAAAAGTTTCCTTGGAGATGTCTCCTTTCCCCACAATATTCAACATTTCTATTGAATCCTCTCGAAAATCCCAAAGGAGGATAACCTTCAAAATTTCTTTGTCCAAGTCAGAATGTCCTGACCTCTGTAAGAGGTACTTGAACCTTTCCACACAGTCTTCCAGATTTTCATCTTCTTTTTGTGTAAACTTGAAAATCTCCTCCTTGATATTCTGGGATTTACAATAGTCCTGATACTTCTCCAGGAAAGTTGTTCGCATGCCATCCCATGTGGTAATGGATTTCCCTCCAAGGCCCAAAAACCATCGCAGAGCCGTCCCCTTAAGTGTGGAAGGAAAAATCTTCAATTTATGGGCATTCGTCATGCAATCATACCCCCGGCACACTATATCAAACTCAAACAGAAAAGTGTCGGGGTCCTCTGACACGAGCCCATGGAAATTTGGTAAATATGTCAATGGGATAGGTTTTGTTAGCGCACCTCCTCCCGTGTTCTCAATGGGAAACTCGATAGTAGAGGTTGTGGGAGCCATGAAAATCTTCCAATAGTCGATGGGGATTTCAACAGGTTCTATAGAAGATGACTGGGGACTCCTTACTACTGGAACTCGAGTAGCTTTGGTAACGCTCCCCTTGTCTCTTGGTGATACAAATATTTCTTCGTTCCTACTGCCTACGTCCTGATAGTTCAATCCCTCAACAACAACTTCCTCTCCTCGATTGAAATAATCTGATTATGTCAATACTCTGCTTGTGATTTCTTCTCCTTCTATCCCCAATACAAGATCCTCTTGATCAGGTCCAACGCTACTTGAGCCTTCCGTTAATGGAGGACCCTATTGTACTGAATCGCCAATGGATACCGGAGTATGCACTGGTTGATCTACTGATTTTCCTTCCAATCGTAATCTCCTAGCCCCTGGCCTTATGGCTGCATGAGAAGATGCTTCGGACTTTGCCTTTTCGATGATTTGTTGTATGTAAGTCTTTCTTCCCAAATCTGGTCTTCCCCTCTTTGGGACTCTCGCTCCGCCCCTCTTATTTGATTCTCTGTTCATACAAAAATTAATGTGATAGAAAATCTCTGCATGACCCTACAACACTTCGATCCTGAATTAAGGTGTCAAAGGACCATTCCTTCCCCAAGACAAAAGGATTTAAAAAGAAGGAAAACAGCAAGACGAAGACCAGATTTTCAGACCCAGAGCAAGGCGTCAAAAGGCTCCCCCCTCCCTGGGACAAAAAAAAAAACCACACAACCCACAAAAAGACCTAATACCTCCCAGATCTGAAGCAGGGCGTCAAAAGACTCCTCCCTCACCAGGACAAGAAAGTGGCCCAAAACTCAAAATAATAGCAAAAACAAATAACCCAAAGTCAAAACCTACGCTCAGGACCTGAAGCAGAGTGAGAAAACTCGTTCTCTCCCCAGGACGAGAGCTTGACCCTCTGGTTGCCTCGATCGTTGCTTGCACCTTCTAGCCTCCCCGGCAACGGTGCCAAAATGTTGGTGTTCAGGTAGGGATGATCTATCCACCCTAATCCGACATTAATCTTATCAATCCGGGAGCGTATCCTTTCAAGGCTACGCGCAAGGTATATGCAGGAACAAGCGTTCAATTCGTTCAACTGAGGGTTTATAGTCAAAACTCAAAGCATTGTCGTGAAGTAACTTAATACAGAACATTTAACAATCTGAATTAGCAACAATAAAAATACAACCATAGCACAACCGAAATAAATCCACACATATACACAGACGCAGCACCTAATCAGAAGAGCGGGCCCAGCTCTCTGATCAGGGCTGTGTTACCTACGAAATGCTTTGGAACAGTAAAACCAGATGTATTTTATTGATATATGAAATGTGATTACAACCCTCTCTTCGGAACCCCGAATTACAGGAACAGTGTCCATTTTATACACGATACAAGAAAATAACAGATTTCCCTGAAACATGAGAATCGTGTGTTCAAAAATGGACTCTGGTTGAAACGGCACGAACAACAGATATTTTGGATGGAGAAAATGGCTGAGAATAGGCCTAGGGAGTCATGGTCCAGCTGTGCGTTCCCCCTTTGGCTTGCCATTACTGATTCTTGTTGCAATCTGCTGGAGCAAGGGTTCTGTTTGGTCTCAATCTAGTCTCCTAAATTGAGCTCATTTAATTGTCAACCAGGGTTGGTAAACTGCTGAAGTGAAGTGTACTGTATGTACCTAGGTGTTTGTTTCTTAATGCATTGTGTGTAGTGTTTTATGATGTTTTTGGTCTTTTGTGATGATTTATGATGTTTTTGGTCTTTTGGTAGTTTTATGTTCACAAGGAAAATGACTAGGAAGCTAATGGAAAGGAGCTAATGATTAAAAACAGAGTGAAGCCTAATTGGTTGATGACAAATGACAAATGCAAATGCAATGCTAAAACAGAATCAAATCTAAACTATGACTAAGCAGAAACAAAGCTTGATAATGACTTTTAAACAAATGATTCAAAACATAAACTCAACTTGTCAAATGCTTTCATCAAAGGTGTTTTGAGAGAGAGCTTGAGACATGGTCAATTAAGTATGCAAATCTTCCTATCTAAACAGTTAAACAACTAACTTATAATGATGCAACATTTTGTCCTTGATTAGAGATTTGTTGAAGCATAATTGGAGTAAAACATTGATACCATCATAAGGTCTTTTACTCTAAGGCTAGTTTCTAACTCTATTCTGCCACTTAGTTTGATAACACTACACTTCACTCAAAGGTTAGAGATTTTTAAAATAGTATTTTGAGGAAATGTTTGTTTGTAAGATGATCAGGAAGTTGCAGAAGTACTTCAGGCCTTAAAATGATATTGTCTTCTATTCATATGGTTATGAATCAATTATGGATTTTAGAACAAGAAGAGGTTTGTAAATAATGAAGGTTGTTTTGTTAAGTTTAACAACTGAAGTAATCTAATATGCAGTGAATGACAACTGAATGTGGAGTGCCAATGCAATGAGTGAAGCTAAAACTGTACTTAAGATGTCACTAGTCTAAAACAGTGTTAAACTACAAGTCATTATCAAACTTAAAACAAAACAACTGAGCATGAGTTATGAGTTAAGTGCAATTAAACTCCGGAGTATCCTAACTATGCTATCATGCATTATTCTATGGAATTATACAGTCTGTTTGTCCATCATGATTGGTATTTTGGAAGAGTTTCTTAGAACAATCCTGACTGTGTAATTTAGTGCAAATGCAAACATAAAGACTGAAAGCAATTAAAAACTAAGATATCATGGCTATCTCCCACTCATCATTATGATATTTTGGACAAGCGTTTAAGAGCAAGGACAGCTATGGTACTTAGTGCAAACACACAAATGAAGCGTTCATGATCACAATCATGCTTAAAACATTATAAGGATTTCTTGGAAGAGTTTCTTCTTGTGGAAGAGTATTTAGCATAAGTATAATTGTGATGGTGAACAAAAGAGATTACAATTAAATCCTACAATACTATAGCCATTTCCCATTCATTTTCATAATCTTTTGGAAGAGCTTCTTCTTTTGGAAGAGTTTTTAGAATGAGTTATAACTATAGTAACTAATGAAAACAACTACGAATTCAACTTCAAAAAAATGTAAAGGCAGCTAGGATACTTATCTAAATTACGCAAATAAATCCGTGCAAGAGGCAGGGGCCCTCTACCACCTGACGGAATCTAACTCCAAATCAAATCAATGCTTTCAAAACAACACTGTCTGCTTCATTAAAAGAGAAATAACTTGAACAGAGCAATCTGCGTCTTCAGAAATGTAGCACAGAATCTAAGCAAAATCTAGAACAAAATCTGGCCTAGCTCTCGGTTTCCCAAGTGTTTATATAACAAATGTACATAACAAGACTGGCAACAATTTCAAGATCATTGTCTTTCCTTATCGAAATCACATTAGGACTCTTGAAGTGGCAACGTAAAAAGGAAAAGGACATCTGGACTGAGACAGTCCTAATAGAAGTCTGCCTTCCTAAATGTGTTCCCACGTACCAAAACCATATCCAGAATTCGTTTCTTCCTTCATGGTGAGCAACGAACAATGTAGACATGAAGTGGAATATGCCCATATGCGGTTTTTCTTGAGAGGCCACCTGGAACATACCCAAACGTGAAGACAGCTGCAGAATTGCCGGTTAGCTACGGAATGTCTGCATTCTACAGCTAGTTCCGGTCAAAATGCATTACAATGGCAAAAATCACAAAACTTAGCAAGTCAGTCATGTAAATCATTCTAAAAGTAATTTTAACTAAATTCATTGATCAATTGGGTCTAGGATATCAATGGACAAAGGAAAATGAGGTAAAGTAAGATGAAAGGAAGCACAATTTTGAGGCTCAACATACCCCCACTGCTGTCTCCTTGCATGTCCTCATGCAAATTATCCTATAAACTTAGAGGCTTCTGCAAGAACATCTAATCCTCTCCTTCTCCTTTGCCTAGAAGCTAAAGATCTTCTGGGTTTTCTGATGACAAGTTTGAACCTTAGGTTGGTAAGTGCCCTGATTAGCTTCTTGTTCCTCTTATTCAACTTGTCATTAGCCTTTTCCACTTTGTCTATATGTAGGGATAAGGTTGAGTTCATATCGGTTTTGACCTTGACTTTTTCCTTCAAAATTTCATTCTCATTTTTGATGTGTCTATTAAGTGTCTCCAGCTCGTACCTATCCCTTCTTAACACATCTATTTCAGACAGTGGAGGACTAGGGGTTCTCTCTCTGCTCTCTGAAGCTTTTCTTTCCAAAGTTTCAACATAATCATAAACTTCTTGCTGAGCAGGGTCAATTTCAGGGGTTCCTTCAGTAAAATCCTCTTCAACATCTTCTTCAATAGATGTTTCCTCATCCTCTATATTAATCACCCCTGTTTGTTTGATTTGAGTTTTCCTTAGTTTCCCCTTTAGTCTATGGCTTCTTCTTGGCTGAGAAGATCCCTCTCCTCTCTCTGTGGCAGATTTCCTGATTACCTTATCTTCCTTAAGTTGTCTCTTTATTTGAGTCAACTTCTCTAAGATGATTTCCTCACTACTTTCTTGGACTGTTTTGTCAATTTCAATTTTTGAAGCTCTCCATTTTCTACTTCTCCTTGTAGGCTGTTGTTCAGGTGAGGGTTATTTTGGCTCTTCAAAATGATTTCTTATCAAGAAATTGTCCCATGTATCATTTTTTTGGCTAAATGGTGTTCAATTAAAATTTTCACCAAGCCATGATGTTATAGAGTTGTCTCTAAAAATTGAACCCTTCTTTGAACAAAGGAAGCCATCTTTTTCAAACTTTGAAGCAAGAAGTAGGGTAGGTTTAAGTCTTCCCCCAGAAAATGCATTATCAGTCTAATGTGATAAACATAAAATGTGCCATATCTACCCTCACATGTAATGAATTTTTGCAGAATAAGTAGTATGTTTCTCCATTTATTTTTCAATGCAGAACTTGGAATTCCTTTCTTAAACACAGTGACATCCATACCTGGTGATTTTAGAATTTGATTCCACGATTCATGATGGAATTCTCTGTTTTTGAACCATCTCTCTCCATTTCTAAGCAATCACGTAGCTTCTGCAATGAAAACTTCATTGGCTGTGAATTTAACATCCCCCACTTCAACTTCAGCTCCTTGAAATGATCTTGCAAATGTTTTAGTGACTTCTTTGTGGAAGCCATTAAATTTCTCCAAAAATTGTAGCCATCCTATCTGTTGCAACATTTCTTTACATTGAGGGTAGCCTTCTAGGTATTTTGTACCCACTGGTTCAGTTCTTACAATGAAACCCATAATTGCTTCTTCAATGTTCAGATTAATACTCTTTCTACCCTCTGAAACAATAACTTTCACCTTTGAATTTAAATGGCTTCAAGTTCTTAATGACAATGACTAAAAACTTCGGAATGATATACATCTGATTGATAGTGACAACAGCTTCAAACTTCAGACTGATATGCCTCTGGTTGACAATGAAAACAGCTTCAAACTTCGAGCTGATATGCCTCTGGTTGACAATGAAACTTTGGATTGATATGCCTCTGATTGACAGTGACAAATGGCTTCAAATTCCCACACTGCTATACCTCTGTCTCTCGGTAACAAATGGCTTCAAATTCTTCACTGCTATACCTCTGCGTTTACAGTGATAATGCTCAATCTCTGCCCACGGTGATAGTGCTTTGATATTCAAACTGATATACCCTTTTTCTCTGCTCTCGGTGGTAAGGATATCTCTGTTTGCGGAATGAAGTGCCGGCTACAGAATGGAGTGATGGAGGTAGTTACGAAATGAGGTAATGGAGTGAGGTGGAGGAAACGAATTAATGATTGAAAAGACGGCGGAGATTTTTACAACGGAAAAGAAAATCATCATTGAATGATTTTGTTGGGTGACGTGAAGAATTCAAACACTTCGACCATTTGAACCGCTTAAATGATGTCGGGTATGGAATTTGAAATGAGAGATTTAATCCAAAGTTTGTGGAGGGTTTATTGGTCATGATCAATAAAAATAATTAAAACAACCTTTTCGAACAATTCATAACTAAAACTATGCTAAACTTTATGAAATGCCATTATAATCTAAACTTGTTACCTCTGCTTTTCATTTGATTTTTGTGGTCTTTGTCTTCTTTGTTCACCTTTGGAAGAGTCTTCATAATTCTTCTTGATGTTTCTTATTCATGGATATTCTGGATCATTTTGTTGCAATTCTAATGTCTGCTAGTTGGTGCCTTCAGGATTTGTAGCTACGGAATGACTGTCTGGCTGCAGAAAGGCTGATCAGCTGCAGAATGTCTGTTGAGCTGCAGAATGTACCTGTAGAGTATTTTAATCATGGAATAGAGTGTTTTTGGAATATAGGTGAAATGTTATATGATATGAATGAAGATGGATGATGTGTTATGATATGTATGAAGTGGATGATGAAATGAAATGGATTCAGTTTATGAAATGGAGTGGAAGAACATAAGAACTGCCCTGTAATCCATGACATGTTTTATTCATTTACAGCAAGACATCAAACTTTAAATTTTGACATGAAAATGAGATGGATGGAGTATGGAATGAGATGAATGAAATATGGAATGAAGTAGAGTATGAATGAATGAATGAAATGGAATATGGATGGATAAGTGAATGAAGTGAAATGAAATGAGATGGATCATAAGCACTATGGATCTGAACTTATGATTTGTAACAGCTGCTTGCAAAAACAAAATGGGAAAAGTTAGAGTGTCAGAGAGACTCTGATTTTCACCCTATCTTTTCTGTACAAACATGCCAATCTATGATTGGTTTTCATGTTTATACCTTTATTTTTTTATTTTTTATTTTTTTATTTTTATTTATTATTATTATTATTATTTTTTCAAAAGAGAAATACTTCAGAAAATTTAATCAAGTTGATGAAGAAGAAAAATTCTTCTTCATTAACTTCACATCACTGCTTTCTTGGAACTTCTTGACAAATTCTTCTCTTGAGAGTGGTTTGTGATACAGCTTCAATCTATGACCATTCACAAGAAAAGTGACCTCTTCTTCATCTATTGTCCTGATTTTTACTGCTCCATTATCAAAAATTTCAACAATTTCATATGGCCCAAGCCAATGTGTTTGAAATTTACCTTGAAAATCCTTGAATTTTGAATCAAACAAGAGAGCCCAATCACCTTCTTTGAATTTCTTCTCTTTGATGTACTTGTCATGCCATCTAGCCCTTTGCTGTTGGACTAGACTTGTTTTCTGAACTGCATCTTGTCTGATCTCATCCAATTCATTGATTTGCTCCAGTCTATGCTTTTGTGCCTCCGTTAAATCAAGTCCTAGCTAAACTGCCATTTTGAAAGTTTGAATCTGGAACTCTATGGGAAACAAAACTTGCTTTCCATAAACAAGTTCATAAGGAGTATGGCCTGTTGTGTTTCTCCATGTAGTTCTATAGGCCCACAAGGCTTCAGGAAGCCTATCTACCCAATATCTTCTATGTAAATGAACAATCTTTGTTAGGATTCCTTCAATGACCTTATTAGTAGATTCCACTTGACCATTTGCTTGTGGATGATAAGGAGTAGATTTTCTATGCCTGATTTTGTACCTCTCCATCATTTGCTCCACTAGCCTTGATGTAAATTGAGCTCCTTGATCTCTAACAATTTCCCTTGGGACACCAAAACGAGTAAAAATATCCTCAAAAAGAAAATTAACTACAGATGATTCATTAGCAACAAGTAATGGTTTAGCTTCTACCCATTTAGTAACATAATCAGTGCAAACTAATATGTATTTCTTTTGTCTTGATGGAGGACTAATAGGTCCCACAAAATCCAAAGCCCATTTTTCAAAAGGTTCAATGTGTACCTGAGGTTGTAATGGCATCTCACCTGAAGGAGAAGGTTTCCCTACCCTTTGGCAACTGTCACACCTTTTGACATACTCCTTAGCATCTTTAAACAAGGATGGCCAATAATATCCTAAATTAAGGATCTTATAGGCCGTCCTCTTATCTGCAAAGTGTCCGCCACAAGGTTCGTCATGACATGCCTTGAGAATCTCAGGCATCTCATCTTCACGAACACACCTTCTAATGATCAAATCTGGACCTGTCTTGTACAACTCATTAGCGACCCATGAATATTTTGCACTATCACAAATGATTTTTCTTTTATCCCTTGCATTCATAATTGAAGGAAATTTTCCTGAAACTAAATAATTAGCAATATCAGCAAACCATGGAGTTTGAGTAGAGATTGCAAAAAGATATTCATCATGAAATTGATCTTCAACTGGAGTGTCATCTTTGATATTTTGGAGTCTAGATAGGAAATCAGCTACTGTGTTTTGTTTTCCAGGCCTATCTAGAATAGTAATGTTGAATTCTTGTAAGAGAAATAACCATCTTATAACTCTGCCATTAGTGATTGATTTTTTCATTAGGTATCTAATTGCAGAATGATCAGTGTGAATAAAATTTTCATAGCCTGTTATATAGTGTCTAAATTTGTTTATGGCATGAACAACAGCTAAAAACTCTTTTTCAGTTACAGTATAGTTTAACTCTGCAGGAGTCAAATTTTTACTGATATAATAGATGGCATAGGGAATTAAATCTTTTTTTCCCAATACTGCTCCTAGAGTTGTATCGGAAGCATCTGTCGAGATATGAAAAGGTAACTTCCAGTTAGGTCCCCTTAATATAGGTGCTTCAGAAATTTTGGTTTTCAGGGTTTCAAAAGCTAACTGGCAATCAGAAGTCCACTTGAATTCAAAATCTTTGGTAAGTAATTTAAAGAGTGGAGATGCTATCTTGGTGAAGTTTTCTATAAATCTCCGATAATACCCTGTAAATCCTAGAAAACTTCTAACATCTCTTTGACAACTTGGAATAGATAGGTTAAAGATGACTTCAACTTTTGACTCATCAACTCTAATCCCATCCCCTGAAATATGGTACCCTAAAACAATACCTTCAGTAAACATCATAAAACATTTTTCATGACTAAGTGAAAGGTTTGCTTCTTGACATCTTTTTAAGACTTTTCCAAGTTTTCTAAAGCCTCTTCAAATGTGTTCCCGTAAACTGTGAAATCATCCATGTACACCTCTACACAGTCATGTATTAGATCCGAAAAAATTCCTAATACTGCCCTTTGGAATGTTGCAGGTGCATTGCATAATCCAAATGGCAATACTCGGTAAGCATAGGTACCCTAAGGACAGGTGAATGTGGTTTTGTCTTGGTCTTCAAGTGCTACTTGGATTTGATTGTAACCACTAAACCCATGTAGGAATGAGAAGTACTTTTTGCCAGCTAATGTATCTAATACTTGATCTATGAAAGGTAAGGAAAAATGGTCTTTAAGAGTAGCTTTATTTAGTTCTCGGTAGTCAACACACACCCTCCATTTTCCATTTTTCTTTGGCACAATTACCAAAGGAGAAACCCACTAACTATCTGAAATAGGATAGATAAAATTAACATTTAACAATTTTTGCAATTCTTCTTTAACAATTTCCCTAAGATTTGGATTCATCCGTCTTTGAGGCTGTCTGATTGGTTTGCAATTTGCCTCTATATAGATGTGATGAGTACAAGTCTTGGGGCTTATCCCTTTCATGCCAGTGTACTGCCATGCATATGCAGAAGAATGTCTTTGTAATACTTTGATTAACTCTTCTTGTTGAGATTTTTAGGAGTTCCCTGTTAGGTCCCTATATTACTAGTATAGTCCCTTATTGTTGTTAGTGTAAACCCCTTATTGTTATTATTGTACCCCCGTAACCCCCATATTGTTATTATTGTGCCCTTAAATTATTATTGTTAGGTCGGCTAGGATTACATTGTGGCCCCACTAGGATTACATTATGGCCCCATGGACTCCTATATATAGAAAGGAGGTTTTGTAAATTGTATCATCCAAGAATTGTTCATTTATGTAATGTATTGGAGGTTTCCCCTCGAAGTGGCTCATTTATAAGGCGTTGATATCTCTTTTCTTCTCTTTTTGGAGCTGGTTACACAACATTTGGTATCAGAGCTTTGGATTCTAGGGTTTCGCTGCTCCAAACAGGTCATCGTGGCATTTTCGCTATAACTTTTTTTCTACGAAGTTTCAGAAGCTGAAATTTTTAGGGTGCGAAGCCAAAATCTTGAGGAAGCTTGTATAAAAATTTCAAAGTTTGGTTCGCAATAATTTCGGAGATATGATCTGTGGAAGTTAGGTATTGTTTCAGGCTCCTAAACAGGTCATCGTGGAATTTGCGCTATAAATTTTTTTCTACGAAGGTTCAGAATCTGAAATTCATATGGTGCGAAGCTGAAATATTGAGGAAATTAATCAAAAAATTTCAGAGCTTGGTTCGCAATATTTTTGGAGATATGATTTGTGGAAGGTAGTGCTTTTTCAGGCTCCTGAATTTCATCTCAAAGAGGTGATCGTGCGAAAAGTTCAATAAATCTCTCTCTGGAGATTGGATTGGAGTGCCGTCAAAAGTGGTTGCAATTACACGGCCTATAGTTTCTTGGCTGTCAATTTCAGAGACAAAGGACAAAACAGTGACACGTGGCAAGTCGTACAAGTTCGCTCTACTGAACCAGTCCAGAATTAGGTCATTGTGGGAGATTGGACACAACTTTGTCTTGGAGAATCCAAATTAGGTAAGACCTGTGGCATTTGAAAGAAGCTTCAGAGGGCTACTACAAGGCTGAATTTTAGATATCGAATATTTTCAATTATAGAGATAATTTAATTTCAATATCGAGCTCCTCAAAAGCAAGTAAAAGGTGTGTATTGTTTTTTCTGAATTGCATAAGTCTTGTTTGAAGAATAAAGTTGAATTGATTCCAAGGGCATATTGAAGAATTTTTTTCAGTAATGGGTTCTATTATGCCTCCAAAAAATAATTCCATACCCATTAAGCCCTAAAAAAGCTATAATATGATGCATGAGGAGGAAGAATTGCAGTATGAGATATCAAAATTACGGTACCAAGTGCAACAAATTTCGATCTTACGAAGAGCAACCGAAGATGACATAGATGGTTTAAAAGAAGAAATGGAGGCTAATTTGGATGGTTTGAAGGATAAAATAATAGCTAATATGGATGATAAATTAGTGGAAGATCACAGCGAGCATCAACAACAAGTTCTCCAACTCTCAAAGGATAACCCAACTTTGGTGCAGAATCTAATGAAACAACAAGAAGATCAACATCACATCGAAAGAAGTTATGAAGCAGTCATAGAAACAAGAACTCGACAAGTACGATCAATTTTAGAGTATCTCAGCAAGTGGAAGAACTCTCCTGTAGAATATTTCACATGGGAGGATGAGAATTTTATACAGAAGCATCAAGAAATAATCAAGCGTTGAGGACAACACTTGTTTGAAGGAGAGGGGCATGTTAAGTCCCTATATTAATAGTATAGCCCCTTATTATGTTAGTGTAACCCCCCTTATTGTTATTATTGTACCCCTGTAACCCCCATATTGTTATTATTGTGCCCTTAAATTATTATTGTTAGGTCGGCTAGGATTATATTGTGGCCCACTAGGATTACATTATGGCCCCATGGACTCCTATATATAGAAAGGAGGTTTTGTAAATTGTATCATCCAAGAATTGTTCATTTATGTAATGTATTGGAGGTTTCCCCCTCGAAGTGGCTCATTTCTAAGGCGTTTATATCTCTTTTCTTCTCTTTTTGGAGCTGGTTACACAACATCTTGTTTATGTTCAAAGTTTTGCTTGGAAAAATCTCACTTGTAGAGCTGCCAAATTTGTCCATAGAATGAAGAGACATCTGCCTAGATGACAAAAATTCAATATTGGATCCCTCCTGAAATGATTCATGTTTGTGTTCTGGAGAAGATTCAAAGTTTTCTAGAGTATTCAAAATTTGATTATCTTCACTAATTTCTGAAATTGTGAAGAGTGGTTGTAAATATTCTTCATCCTCTATCCATTGAGTGTCATCTAGATCCGTAATTGTCCTAGCTGGAGGATATAAAGTGAATTTCTTTGTTGAACTACCATCAGAAATATACATATCACCGGACCTACAACTAATAAAAGCATCAGCTGTAGCCAACCAAGGTCTTCCTAATATAACAGGATGCCCTCCTAGATTATTCTTAGGAGTTAGGATCATGAAATCCACAGGGTACTCCCAAGAATCTAGGGACACTGGAATGTCTTCTATTACCCCATCTGGTTTGATCACAGATCTATCTGCTAATTGTAATAGTGTGGGTGTAAAGAGAATATTAGGAAGTTTCAGTTTGTCCATGATTTGTCTACTCATGATATTTATTGCTGCTCCTAAATCAATGAGTGTGTTTTGAATTTCAATTCCATTGATGTGAATTTTGACAACTGGATTTCCTCGGTCAAGATACTTTGGAATAGCAATCTTGCCCATCATAATGTCTGCTATTTGTCCTACCAGTTGAATTTTCTTTGTTTCTCTTATTCTTTTTCTTGTTGTCTTCATACTCAACTCCTTTATTATTTTGGCTAAAATTGGGATTTCTTTGATGGCTTGTAATAATGGAATTTTAATGCAAACATTTCTCAGCTCATCTAAGAAATCATAATTAGGCACCATGATTTGTTTTTCTACACCTCTATCAATTTGTAATCTTTTCGGAAAAGGAGGTATAGAAGTAGATGTAGATGGTTGCTCTAATACAGGAGTTGGATTTATTGGATCTTTTTGTTTTAGTTTTTCAATGTGTGGGTCTTGAAAGGATGTGTCTTCCTCAAGACTTTTATTCACTCGTAGGGAGTCTTCCTCAGAATTATCTTGTTCTTGTATGATCACAGAAGGTTTCCTCTTTTCAAGTATTCTTCCAGACCTCAGTTGAACATCACTAAGGTCTAAAGGAGTAATTAAATAAGTTGGAAATTGTTGGCCTTCTATCATGTATGTATTCCGAGGGTTCTTATTATTGGGGTTTGGTATGGGTTGAGCAGGCAATTGATTTGATTTTTGAGGGAATGGTAATGAAAGTGGTTGATTTTGATGTGGTTGGTTCTGATGATGTTGTTGAGGATTTTGTTGAAAATTTTGTTGAATATTTTGAGGAAAATTTTGTTGAGGATTTTGAGGATAAAAATGTGGGTATGGTGGATAGGATGGTGGATACTGATAGTATGGAGAGTATCTTCCATAGGGAATTTGTGTTCCTTGTGCCCAGGACTGAGATTGATTTTGAAATTGGGGCCAAGGTTTCTGCCAAGAATTCCAAGGTGGAGGTTGATTATACATTTGATCATGGAATCCTTGTGTTTGAGGTCCCTGCCAAGGCCTTCTAGATACAAAATTGAGAGACTATGTGGAATCTGTAGGAGTTTCCTCCTGAAAGACAGCTTTGAGACCCAGAAGAGAAGGACAATTCTTGGTCTCATGTTTTTCAAAACAAATGACATAGGTTTCTACAACTTTTACATCCAAAGGACACTCTCTCAAGGCATGTTTCTTTCTACATTTGGGACAAAAGATTGCCAAGGCATCAGATTCAGCCTTTTTCTTGTTTTGTATCTTGAGGGTGTCTATTTGTTCACTAAGACTCCCTACGATGTCAGATTTAAAATCATCAAGCATGTGACCTATTTCTGATCTACTTACTGTCCCAGAAGCAGACTTACTTGCCCTTGCAAGAGCAGGATCTCTTGGACCTTTGACAGTTTTAGATTTCTCTCTTGAAAGGTTGATACATAACTCAGATATTTCAGGTAATGTGAGTTGTGATATATCCCCTTTTCCCATCATGTTAAGAATATCCAACCATTCATCCCTAATTGTTTTCAACAAAAGAGCTTTTAAGGTGTCTTGATCTAGGTTTTCCATTTTTTCTCTTTTGATATTGTAATTAAATCTCTCCAACAAATCTTCCAAATTTTCATCTTCTTTTTGTAACATCTTGAACACTTCTTCCTTATGATTAACCGGCATACAATAATCCAAATATCTCTCTAGAAATGCTTGTTTCATGTCTTCTCATGTTCTAATAGAACTGTTGATCAGACTCATAAACCACTTCAATGCTGCTCCCTTCAAAGTTGAAGGAAATAATTTCAGTTTTTGAGCATCTTGTAAGTAGTCATAAGTTCTACACAGCACTTCAAATTCAAATAAGAAAGTTTCAGGATCTTCAGTTTTAAGTCCATAGAAGTTTGGAAGGACAGAGGGTGAAATATTTTTCATGGTTGTATTGGTTTCTTCATCAATTATAGGGAACCCAAAAGAGCATCCTATTCTACCTCTTCCTCCATCTGCACCTCTACCTCCTTCTCCTCTACCTCTACCTCTACCTCCAAATAGTGTGTGTTCTCCATTAAAAACTCCTCCTCCTCCTCCTTCTGCCATGGTTGACTCTCCTGTGGAAGTGGAAAGATTTATGTCCCTACCAGGAGTCTTTAGATCTTCTTCTATGGTAAGTTCAGTGGATGAAGTGGAAGGTTTCTCTAATGGGATATCTGATTTCAGGTCTTCTAGAAGTCCAGGATCAGTAAAGGATGGAAGATGGGTTTGAGTTGAAGGTGTACTAGATCTGGATCTAGATGAAACAAGTGGTGTTCTAGAAATCAAACTTCTACCTCTGCTGCTTATAAATCTTCCCCTTGAATCTCTCTCCCTACGCATAAAATTGTTTTTGGATGCTAAGAAACAAAGGTTACCTAGTTTTCACTTCCCCAGCAACGGCGCCAAAATGTTTGGTCTCAATCTAGTCTCCTAAATTGAGCTCATTTAATTGTCAACCAGGGTTGGTAAACTGCTGAAGTGAAGTGTATTGTATGTACCTAGGTGTTTGTTTCTTAATGCGTTGTGTGTAGTGTTTTATGATGTTTTTTGTCTTTTGTGATGGTTTATGATGTTTTTGGTCTTTTGGTAGTTTTATGTTCACAACGAAAATGACTAGGAAGCTAATAGAAAGGAGCTAATGATTAAAAACAGAGTGAAGCCTAATTGGTTGATGACAAATGACAAATGCAAATGCAATACTGAAACATAATCAAATCTAAACTATGACTAAGCAGAAACAAAGCTTGATAATTACTTTTAAACAAATGATTCAAAACATAAACTCAACTTGTCAAATGCTTCCATCAAAAGTGTTTTGAGAGAGAGCTTGAGACATGGTCAATTAAGTATGCAAATCCTCTTATCTAAACAGTTAAACAAATAACTTATAATGATGCAACATTTTGTCCTTGGTTAGAGATTTGTTGAAGCATAATTGGAGTAAAACATTGATACCATCATAAGGTCTTTTACCCTAAGGCTAGCTCCTAACTCTATTCTGCCACTTAGTTTGATAACACTACACTTCACTCAAAGGTTAGAGATCTTTAAAATAGTCTTTTTAGGAAATGTTTGTTTGTAAGATGATCAGGAAGTTGCAGAAGTATTTCAGGCCTTAAAATGATATTGTCTTATGCTCATATGGTTATGAATCAATTATGAATTTTAGAACAAGAAGAGGTTTGTGAATAATGAAGGTTGTTTTGTTAAGTTTAACAACTGAAGTAATCTAATATGCAGTGAATGACAACTGAATGTGGAGTGCCAATGCAATGAGTGAAGCTAAAACTGTACTTAAGATGTCACTAGTCTAAAACAGTGTTAAACTACAAGTCATTATCAAACTTAAAACAAAACAACTGAGCATGAGTTATGAGTTAAGTGCAATTAAACTCCGGAGTATCCTAACTATGCTATCATGCATTATTCTATGGAATTATACAGTCTGTTTGTCCATCATGATTGGTATTTTGGAAGAGTTTCTTAGAACAATCCTGACTGTGTAATTTAGTGCAAATGCAAACATAAAGACTGAAAGCAATTAAAAACTAAGATATCATGGCTATCTCCCACTCATCATTCTGATATTTTGGACAAGCGTTTAAGAGCAAGGACAGCTATGGTACTTAGTGCAAACACACAAATGAAGCGTTCAGGATCACAATCATGCTTAAAACATTATAAGGATTTCTTGGAAGAGTTTCTTCTTGTGGAAGAGTATTTAGCATAAGTATAACTATGATGGTGAACAAAAGAGATTACAATTAAATCCTACAATACTATAGCCATTTCCCATTCATTTTCATAATCTTTTGGAAGAGCTTCTTCTTTTGGAAGAGTTTTTAGAACGAGTTATAACTATAGTAACTAATGAAAAAAACTACGAATTCAACTTTAAAAAAAAAAACGTAAAGGCAGCTAGGATACTTATCTAAATTATGCAAATAAATCCGTGCAAGAAGCAGGGGCCCTCTACCACCTGACGGAATCTAACTCCAAATCAAATCAATGCTTTCAAAACAACATTGTCTGCTTCATTAAAAGAGAAATAACTTTAACAGAGCAATCTGCGTCTTCATAAATGTAGCACAGAATCTAAGCAAAATCTAGAACAAAATCCAGCCTAGCTCTCGGTTTCCCAAGTGTTTATATAACAAGTGTACATAACAAGACTTGCAACAATTTCAGGATCATTGTCTTTCCTTATTGAAATCACATTAGGACTCTTGAAGTGGCAACGTAAAAAGGAAAAGGACATCTGGACTGAGACAGTCCTAATAGAAGTCTGCCTTCCTAAATGTGTTCCCACGTACCAAAACCATATCCAGAATTTGTTTCTTCCTTCATGGTGAGCAACGAACAATGTAGAAATGACGTGGAATATGCCCATATGCGGTTTTTCTTGAGAGGCCACCTGGAACATACCCAAACGTGAAGACAACTGCAGAATTTCCGGTTAGCTACGGAATGTCTGCATTCTGCAGCTAGTTCCGGTCAAAATGCATTACAATGGCAAAAATCACAAAACTTAGCAAGTCAGTCATGTAAATCATTCTAAAAGTAATTTTAACTAAATTCATTGATCAATTGGGTCTAGGATATCAATGGAAAAACGAAAATGAGGTAAAGTAAGATGAAAGGAAGCACAATTTTGAGGCTCAACGGGTTCCTATCTTCAATCTACAGCCAAACACAAACCTTAGTGCCGTAATTAGGTAAAACCCCGCGATTTTAATTCATTAATCAAAATATCCCAATCGTACAAGTTAGGGTATTTACCTCAGAATTTTATCATAACAAATGTGGGTAGATTAAGCAAAAAGGGGTCAAAATGGATGAAAAAAGTGGGCAAAGAAATAGCCGAATTCGGTGCCCAACAGATGTTAATATTGGAACAACGGAACAACCAAAGTTTATCAAGATTTCAAAGTCTTTGCCTCCAGAGGTAAAGCCTAGATATGTTGATTTGTTTACTGATTTTTCTGATGTATTTGCTTGGGATTACTCAGATTTAATGGTGTACGATAAAGATATCATTCAACACACTATCCCGATAATGCCAGACCAAAAGCCTTTTAGGAAGAAACTCGGGAGAATAAAACCAAAGTTGTTGCCATCCATTGAGAAGGAAGTAAACAAGCTCTATAAGGCAAGAATTATTGTTCCAGTCATATTTTCTCATTAGATCTCTAATTTGGTTCTAGTGTGAAAGAAGACCGGTGAAATCCGACTATGGTCTAAAAATTCTCGTAATTCATTCAGCTTGGTGAAATTTTCTTTGACCACTGCTCCAGTTTTGACAAGTCCCAATTATTCACTAGATTTCATTATATTTTCTTTTGCTTCTGAGCATACTTTGGCAGCGGTGCTAATGCAGAAAAAAGATGGGAAAAAGCTACCAATAGCATTCTTCAGTCACACAATAAGGGATGCAACCCTCCGATACAACATAATCGAGAAACAGGCCTTGGCTTTGGTTAAAGCACTCAAGGAATTCAGTGTTTATATTCTGCACTCACATATTTTGGCATATGTTCCAAATGTAGCGGTTAAAGAAGTACTCATGCAAACAAATCTAGAAGGAGGAAGAGGTAGGTGGATAACAACGCTCTAAGATTATGACCTTGAGATCAAGCCGACCAAGCTGATCAAAGGGCAAGGCTTAGCCAAGATTATGGCTGAGTCTAATCTACACGCACTTGATATCAATCTCATATTAGCATTGTCCGATGAGGAACAAGGTGTAAGTATTATTCAGGTATCAAATCTCTTTTCATCATCTCCATGGTATGTTGATATCATTTATGTTTTGCAACATTTGAATCCTCTTCCGAGCATATCAAAGAGTAAGAGCAAGTCCATGAAACTTAAGGCTTCAAAATATTGCATACTAGATAGTGCACTCTATTAGAAGGATCCTGGAGGAGTATTACTCAATTGCTTGGTTGAAGATGAGTCCAAAGAAGTGATGAAGGATTTCCACAAAGGAGATTGTGGAGGTCACTTATACTGGAAGACTACATCCAACAAAGTACTGAGAGCGGGTTACTATTGGCCAACATTGTCTGCAGATTTGTAAAAGATGGTCATGAGTTTCCATGAATGCCAAATTTTCCAAGGTAAACATAAGCTTCTTTCGTTACCATTACAGCCCATTTCAGTTGAAGCTCCTTTCCAACAATGGGGCTTAGATTTCATTGGCAAAATATATCCACCATCATCCGCACAACACAGATGGATACTTACCGCCATAGAATATTTCATAAAGTGGATTGAAGCGATCCCTACCAGGCAAGCTACAGACTCAGTTATAATTCAGTTTATAGAAACTAACATCTTGTCCCGGTTTGGTTTTCCTAGAAATATCATCACGGATAACTCTGCAGCCTTCAAATCAAAGAAGATGACAGAATTCTGTGACATGTATAACATTAAGTTGGGTCATTATACAACATATTATCAACATGGCAACGGATTTGTGGAGTCCTCCAACAAGTCTTTGATCATCATAATAAAAAATATGTTGGAGAATTGGCACAAGAAGCTGATTAATGCACTGTGGGAAGATCGGGTAAGAAGCAAGAAATCGATAGGCATGTCTCCATTTCAGGTATTTTATGGTGTGGATATAGTTTTTCCTTCTTCATTGGCTGTCCCAGTCATGAAAATTTTACAAGACGCGAGAAGTGAAGAAAATGACATACAATGCCGCATAAAATAAAGGATTCACTTACAACAAACAAGAGAAGATGTGTTTTAGAACACTTCCAAGCTACATGATAAGATCAATCAAATCTATGACATAAAAACCAAGCAAGATGATTTCAAGATCGGCGATGTAGTTCTCAGTTGGGATGCCAGGAATGAAGACAAGGGTAAGCACGGGAAGTTCGATAATTTATGGAAAGGACCTTTTAAGATTGCAGCTTCTCGTGGACAAAATGCATATCTCTTGGAAGAAATGGATGGAAAAAGTTGCTTAGGAGGGCCAGTTAATGGCAGGCTCCTGAAGCACTATCTTTTTTAATATGAAATTGTGAAAAAAAAATCATCCTCATTATATATATCAGCTTGATATTCCTACAAATGTGAAGTGGAAAAGCATTGGTGTTCGGAGCCCGAAGTGAAGGCCATGGAACTTCATTGAGTTTCTACCATTTCAAGTTAATTTTTTAGAAAAGTAAGATAATTTTTGAGTCATTGTTCGAGTCAATTTTAGTCATTTTCAAAGTCAGTTTGTGTCATTGAGTTTTCAGTATTTAGTCATGCATTTCAGTTCGAAGTTTTTTTTTTTTGGACCGTATTGGCCCAATGGTTAGGCACTTGGTCTATGGTGTTCTTGACATCTCCAAGGAGCTTCCATCCCCAATAAGGTCGATGTTAGTGGCAAAATATTCATTCTGCCATCAGTGATCAAAACTACTCTTTTATATATTCATTTTAGGGGTCCCACTCAGAGTTCTTTTATCATTCCATTAGGTCATGCAAAAAATTGATTCACTTATGGTAGCCCTAGTCATAAAACCTCACTCTCCCTCAAAAGTTCACATTTTTTGGCCCACCTTCATGTCTTGTTGAGCATTAAAACACTTTTGAAAAGCTCATTTCACTATGTCTTATGTCAGCCAAATTCAACCATGGAGTCAGGTCATTCAAGGTCCCATTAGGTCATTACGTTTCACTATTCAAGGTCCAAAATGCACCATTTCATCTCAATAAGGTCAGCAAAGGTGTGAGAGTGACCCAATAAACATTTCATTATTATCTGCAGAGGATTATTAGAATATAAATATCATTTTCAAAGTTGTAATTTTGGTTTTAAAGTATGATTTTCATACTCAAATGTAATTTTATTCAAAAACAGAGTTTTTGAATTATTTCATTTTTTATGTAATTTTATACTTTACGTATGTAATAAGTTTTGTCCCTAAGCTACCAAATAAAATCACATATGCCAAAATGAAATAGAAAATTGTCAAACACCAGCAACATCATCCTGCAAGGAAGAGAAATTAGATGAAAGGGTAATCAGCAAAAGTTTTCAAAAAAGTGAAATGAGACATTAGAAAAGTGGGGTTTTCAATTCAAATTCAATTCACTTATCTATTTATAACTCATTGACATCAATTAAAATTCATTTTCCTCCTCCAAACATCAAGCAAGCACTCCAAGAGACCAAATTTTCAAATTTTTGAGCAAAATTGGCAAAAGAGCCGAGTTTAGGGCGCAAATGCTGAAGGCAGGGCGCAAATGCTGAAGGCAAGGTGCAAATGCTGAAGTCGGGGTGCAAATGTTGAAGGCATGGTGCAAATGCTAAAGATAGGGAGCAAACGTTAAAATGAGGGCACAAATACTTAGCAGAGGGTGCAAATGTGTAGGCAAGGGCGCAAATAACCAGTCAAGGGCGCAAATGCATTGTTAATGGCGCAAATGACTAGAAAGCCTTAGAAAGTGTTCAAGTGTTGAGAAATTTCCTTCAATGCTCCACAAACTTATTCATTGACCTCCAACAAACCAGTAAGATGCTCATGCCATGAAAAACCATTTTCATAAGTTTATGTGTTGAAGTCTTGTAAATTAAGGTTGTGATTTGGTGTTTAAATTGAGGAAAAACCCTAGTACGTCTTCTGAAAACTCTCAAAATTCACTCCCTTACCCTATACATCCTTCCCACACTTACAAAAACCCATTCCCAAACCCCTCATTTGAAAAATTCCATTTTCCTACAACTTTCTCCCAAAACCCTAACCCCTAGGTGTTACATCTACCTAGGCTCCCAATTCCTAAATCCCTATCCTAAATCTATCATATCATTACTCCCTATCCCCTCCCCATTTCGCATATCCCTATCAAACATCTCCCTCATTTTCCCTTTCCTAAATCCCTAGGGTTTTGGAAAAAACACCATGGAAATAGAGGAAGAATACACATCATTCAGTGAAGGAGAGGAAGCATAGGTGAGGAGGCCACATAAAGGGGGAAGAGTGCTCATAATTTAACCCACCAACACTAGGTAACCCTTGCCTTCTCCATTGACTTTGACATGCTTCAAACATGTGGGTTGTTATGATTTTTGTGAGAAAAATCAAAGTGTCCAACACCATCCCATGTTGACTAGACTTTTCATATCCAGGCTCCATGACAACCAAGTTACATTAGCTGGTGTTACTTTTACTCTATCCAGTGCTATTATTTCAGATGCTACAGGGATCCCAAATGTTGGGGAGAAGTGGTTCAATAAAGGTAAGTTGAAGAAACATGACTTTGACTTCTTCCTAAAACCAAGACATCAAAATCAAACAAAGATGTTCTTTCATTTTTCTCACCTCCTAGACAAATATGCCCCATTGATGAAGATATTCATGAAATGCTTTTCATGCGAAGGTAGATTTTCAAGGCTCTATTCCTATCACATCTGGATCTTAATGCATTTTACTAGGGTAAGGATGCTCAACATACCTTATTATCTTTTATGGAGTATAGATAAGATGGAATACATTTCCCAGAAGAAGGAATATGAACAACAAATGAGAAGCCTATTTCATCATTCCCTTCTAAAAATCATAGTCCTCCACTATCTCAATCAACTAAACATTGCATGGAGCACCTTCATAGCTAATGATATTTTCAATGAGACATCCACTCAGCATGCAAAAAATGTCCCTTCATCATCCCAACCATCCACTTCCATCCCTCCATCTCACCCCATGGCACATTCATCATCATCATATCAATCCCCTTCACCTCCTTCATCCCCATCTCATCATGATCCTTTATCTCCATCCCATCATGATTTTGGGTTACCTAGCAGGATCGAGGACATTGAGCCTAAATGGGCTAATATGGTTGAGGTTGAGCCATTGCAAAAAACCTACCAGAGAGGTCACAGGCATGTGTTTTCTCCACATGGAGTGGAAGTGGCCATGCCTTCTACAACAACACAACAGGTGGACAAAGGTAAAGAGAAGTTCATTGAGCGAGTCATTCATGATGAGGAGGACACTCACAAAACATAAAAAGAATTTCAACTCTTTGACCTAGATGAGGATGACAATGAAAAAAATCACTAATGCAACTATCAAAGGGAAGGATGCCAAGATTAAGGAGCTTCAAACTAATCTTGCAGAGCCAGATATGTCATACACTTCCTTGAGCAAGAAAATGAGCAATTGAAGACCAAACAGGTCATTGATGAGGTAAAGTATGCCATTTATGAAAGGGAGGAAGAAAAGGACAAAGCCATGCTAGATGAAGCACTGGAGAAGTATGGCTTACTTGATTATGAAGAGGAACAAGAACCAAGGAAGAAACCTAGAACTAGAGGGCTGAAAAGAGCTCTAGCTCTAGAGAGGCAAAGGGAAGTTGTGCTTGTTGATCAACTAACCCTAAATGAGCAACTTGCTATTGTGATCAATAAGAACAGGGAGCCATGGCTTGATAGAGCCAATCAAAATTTGGAGAAGATGGTAGCAAAGGAAAATAAGGATAATGACCTATTAAGGAGGAAGGTCAAACATCATGCACTGAAGGAAAAAATTGCGTTGGCCAAGCTCAAAAGTGCCAATGCAAAAATTGAAGATTTGACCATGGAAGAGAAGAAGAAATTGGATATTCTTGTTGAGGCTTCCATCCAAGCTTAGACACATCATCATCAGCCATTCCAACATTTTTGAGGCATTTACAAACTTTTTTGCAAAATCTGGAAATTTTTTTGTTTTTTGGGACAGACGTTTAGCAGAAAATTGGGCATTTGCGTAGGGCCCTAAGCGCTATGAAATAATTGGGGCACTTTTTGAGGGAAAGAGAGGCACCATTGGATTCCTAATTACCAATTCATCTCAGAAAATAATGTTTCCAACCTTGGTTTGCAGTTTTGATAGGTGAAAAGCTCAAACACCCACCTTTCTGCCCCTATTTTGACCTAGGCGTTGCACATATACCAGTCTTGGGAGAATGAATTTTTGAGGGGGGGAATTACCTTAATTTTGTGAACTTGAGGCATTCAGAAAGAGGACAAGCAAGTCTTTCCAACAAGCCATCTTGGGCCTGATTTGGACACCTATAGGTCAGCCAAAAGTGGCCTTGAACACAGAGGGCACAATTGACACTACCAGGGCACAAATGCAAAGTGGAGGGTGCAAATGACTAATTTGCTATTTTTTTCCAAGTTTCTCTGAAATTTTGACTTTTCTTCAAGAAATCTTGTTTCTACTTATGTAATTAATCATGGTAAATGTAATTATGTCAAGCATAAGTTACCTAGGGGTAGCGATGAAAGTCATCATTGAGTCATAATGAATAAGTTGAATGTAATGAGGAGTGAGTCACTTGGACCATCCTATACTCTAGCTTTTAGTTCAGTATCTTGTGGTTTTCTTCCTCACCTCATGGATTCGACCTCTGAGGATGAGTGAATGATGTTTTGATGTCTATTTAGTCCCTTTCTTCATTCTTATCAAGGGTTGGAATCAGCGTGTATGTTTTCTTATTGATCAAGGAACTATTGTACTTAGTTTGGCCAGCTAATAAAGAGGAGTTACAACTATTTTTTTGGATACTTGTGGTATGATGTTTATCATTGTCTTTTCTTCAATTTCATATGTGAGAATGTATTGTATCCATGTTCACTTCATCTCTATGGTATGATATTTTTCAAGTTTGATGATTAAAACACATGCTTGCTCATGCTCTATTTTGGGGAATTGATCATAGTTTGTCTATTTTCCTCCGTCTAGGAAGAATACATCTCCCATGCTCTTCCTAGTTTCTCTTCAATCTCAAAACCATTCCATCACAATCATCTTTAAGTGATAAGGCTTGTGCCTAACTTGCCCCATTGATCCCTGCAACCTTATCACATTTTCCCTGACCTAGCTCCCTTGACCTAATTTCTTCATTCAGTGATAATCCAACCAAATCAAATCAAAACAAACCTTGCACTCATTATCTAGCCTAAAAACCTAAAATCCTCCAGCCCTCTTGGCTATGACCTTGTGGAGAGAGCCCTCTCCGACTTGGTAGGGCTAGCTACCAAGTTAAAATTTTGGTCTGCGGTTACCTCTGTTGGGATTCCTTCTTCAACCTTGGGAATCTGGCGGAGTGCTAACACACCCTACATGTCCCCCTGTTTTAATGCTTTTTGTGATTCTTTGATAAGAGAACAAGAAAAACTCTTACACCTTGGTCTTATTAATACTGGAAACTCTTCTAAGAAAGCCTTAGAAGCCCAGCAGCAACCAAATCCAAAGAATCCTAAGAAGCAACATCCTAAAAAGAATGGTCCTAAACCAAAAAAAGGTCTTAAGCACTCACAGTCGCAAACTGAAAAGAAACTCAACAAACTGATAAGGAAAATAAAAACAAAGGGAAGAAGACAAATGAACATTGCAACTTTTGTAAACGTGATGGCCACGTAGAGTCAAAATGTTTTAAGAAGATGGAAGCCTTGTAAGCAACAATGAAGAAGCACAATATCCATTTGGAGAACTCTTCAACTTCATCTTCGGGAATGACACTTTCTACATGTAGTTTTCAAGCATCAAGATCTGGTTATGCATTGAATGTATCTTCTTCTTCTTGTTCTCATGAGTGGCTCATTGATTCTGGAGCCTCTTACCAGAATTCTTTATAATTCTTGTCTTTTCCATTGGATATTCGAAGAAGATCTTATTTCATTTTACTATTTAGCTGCTTTATTTGCATAGAATTGGGTTTGTTTTGTATTTGTTTCGACTGTCTATTGCAGCTCTAAAGAAGTTAGCTAGCCATATTTGTTGTTAGGGTTGTTTTCCATGTGTAGCTAAAGTTATTTTTGTTCCGTACACTTGCGTTGAGAATTCATTCTAACAATTGACTACTTTTCTACTCGTGTGTTTGGCTCAGCCTAAACCCGATGACAATGTCATACCTCCTCCCGATGTCAAGATGACGGAGCCTTCGGCCACTATCCTCTATTCATCATCATCCATGAGATCCTTGGCAGTAAACCCCTCTAGGGCATTTCCTTATGTTTGGACTGAACCTCCTTCGATGATCACATTGGGCTCAACATTCGTAGATGTTTCAGCTACTGGCTCTTCGTCTACCCTCCGTAGCGATGCTTATGTGAACCATATCTATCATGATGATGCGTTAGGTAGCCCCGCCAAGTCATGTGGTCCTTCTTCTACCAGTCCCCCCATATTTCACTCTGATGAAGACAATATGGAAGCAATGACCACCCCTGACTTTCCTTGGGATGATATGCACCACCATGCGTACTTCCTTCCACAACAGTCCCTTGACCAGTATGCTGTGGAGTCTAAAGATTTCATCTCAAATGGGGTTGATTGGTTTAGAAATCCCATTCCTGCACCCGATGCTTTCTAAGAAGGAAATATGGCCAATATCTCTCCTACAATTAAAATCAACATTTATGATAAACCAGGGATAGAAGAAAAAATCGCCTTAGGGGCAGATTACACCCCGGAAGAAATTGAGTCTTACACTAAGCTATTCAAGGAATTCCGTGATGTTTTCCCCTAGTCCTATTCAGAGATGCCCGGACTTGATCCTACTATTGTGGAACACCATATCGATACATGTCTCGATGCCACTCCTGTCCATCAAAAGTTGAGACCCATTAATCCTTCCAGACGTGAGGCTATCAAAGCTGAAATCGACAAGCCCAAGCAGGTTGGTTTTATCTATCCCATTGAATACACCACTTGGGTCTCTAACCTGGTTCCCGTTCTCAAGAAACAAGGCACCATCCGTGTTTGCACTGACTTTCACGACCTGAACAAGGCTTGTCCCAAAAACAACTTCCCCACACCGTTCATTGACCAAATCATAGATGAGTGTTCGGGGCATGAGGTTCTATCCTTTATGGATGGTTTCTCTAGATACAACCAGATAGTTATCCATCGTGTTGATCATTTAAAAACCGCGTTCATTAGTCTGTACTGAAATTTCGCTTATAGGGTCTGTTATCACTCAGATTGAACCTCAGGCTGAAGAAGGCAATTCCGAGGTAACCTCAAACCACACTTAGCCAAGTAGCTAGCCCTACTAGGCCAGGAGAGGGCTCTGTCCATATAGATCACAGCCAAGATGACTGAGGAAAGAATTTTTAAGCTAGGAATAGTAGCTCAGGGTTTTTTATTTTGATTGTGTGGGGTTTTGCTGGATTAGGAGGAGTCAAACAATCAAGGCAAGGAAAGTAGGTCAAGATTTGCAGGGTGTTCTATGGGGCAGAGTAGGTACAACGTTTAGCAATTTAGGGTTTTGATGATCAGATGTTCAAGACAGGTGAGGAGCTAGAAAGAGCATGGTGAATTCACGGTTTCTTTCTACACTAAAGAAATTACAAATTGTGGATATTTACCCAAAACAAAGCATAGAAATTATGGATTTTGTTCATCTAACTTGTAAACATTCACTTAATAGCAATGAAATGATGGATGAAATGCAAAAAAAAATCTAGCATATGAGCATAAAAGAAGAAACTGAAACTAAACACAATACCACATGGATCCCATAAAAATAGCTGTAAATTTAATTAATGTCCAGGCCAAAACTGATACAAAATTGTGTCCTTGAGAAGCCAAACCTTCAAAAGAGTCCAACCATTACAATAACTGAGAAAATACATCATATAGACCTGAAAACCACTCTCCCTAGCCTCAACGAGTCGAATCCATGAGATAGGAATCAGTTTCACCTACTGCCAAACAAGAAACTAAAGACTAGGAAGACCCAACAATTTGCCTCTAAAAGAGAGGAAACTGATTGATTTGACCTCTAGAGGACTCACCTAATGTATCTACCTTAGATGAAAGTCAAAACATGACATTTACATTTACCACGACCATTTACATCAGTAATTTCTTCATTTTCCCAAGTAAAAATTCAAACTAGAGTGAAACTTCAAAATTTGTTGAAGATTGTGAAAAATGCATTTTCTTGGCAAACGCACAGTGCCCTAACAGGAAAAATAACGTCTTTTGTAAGCAACTTTTGAGTGCCTTCCTGGTGTCTAAATCAGCTCCATGATAGCTCATTACAAATCTCTTTGAGTCTAGTTTCCAAATCTACATCCAGTTTCCAAAATGATGCTCATTTTCCCTGTCAAAAAGGGAATCTCCCAAGGATGGTAAACACGCAGCGACTAGGTCAAAAAGTTGGCAAAAACATGAAAATTTGGTAGTTTTTGCACTTTTTAGGGACTAGTTCTCCTCCAAAATTTCTGAAACTTTCTAGGGTTTATGTATTCATCATTTTGAACATGATGGTGGTGGCCATTTTTCAATTGGAGGCCCCAAAAAAGAGCGCAGCGCCTAGGTCGCTGCGCATTTGGCAAAATTTCTGTGTGCCAAAATTACTCAAAAAACCAAAAATACACTAAAGTGCCAAATGTGCCAAAATTTGCCAAAATTGTGAGGTTACTTGCTTATCAAGTGTTTGAGGCATGAAGAGACACCTCAGCAAGTATGTCTAATCTCTCCTTCTCCTTTTGCTTGGTCAAAGTTTGAATTTTTGCATGGGCTCATTTGAGCTTGGCCCTTGAAATTTTGTTTCTCATGGCGTAGTGATTTGCCATTTTCCTCTAAATGTAATTGTCCTTGATGGCCTTCTTTAACAACCTCTCCAGATGCAAATTGGCTCTATCAAGCCAGTACTCTATATCCTTGCTAATCTCTAGGGCAAGCAGCTCACTTGGAGTGAGTTGCTCTGCTAACTCAACTTCTCTCTGTCTCTCAAGGGCTAGAGCTCTTTTCAGCCCTCTAGTCCTTGGTCTCTACCTTGGAGGCTAATCCTCCTCATCATAAATCTCACCAAATATGTCAAATGTCTCCTCTAGCAAGGCCTTAGCCTTTTCTGCCTCTCTTTTTGCTTTGATGGTCCTAACCTCATTGATAATTTGCTTGGTCTTCAGCTGCTGATTTTCTTGCTCAATAAAGTCAATCGCATACTTTGCTCTGTCAAGATTAGCTTGAAGTTCACTAATATTTGCTTCTTTGAATTTGATTTTTGCACTAGTTATTTTGTTCTCATCTTCCTCATCTAGGTCAATTAGTTGAAACTCTTGCTCTGTTTCATGTTTATCCTCCTACTCATCAATGATTGGCTCTTTAGCCTTTTCCTTGCCTTGGTCCACCTATTTTGTTGATGAAGAATACATGGCCCCTTTCACTCCAAGTGAAGCAAACACATGCCTGTAGCCTCTCTAATAGGTCTTTGGAAATGGCTCAACATCAGTCACATTAGCCCAAGTTGCCTTAATGTCCTCCTTTCTTCAACAGTCTCATATATCCCTTTGTAATCTCAGCATAGTTAACGATAAACCTCCGAAGAAAATTAGACTTCCCTTGGAGACTTTGAAGCTGACGGATTGAAGACGGGGGAGGCAACCGAAGTATTGCCTCAACCTTGAAGGGATCTCCCCTTATCCCTTCCCTAGACACAATAAATCCCAACAGCCGACCGGATGTAACCGCGAAAACGCACTTGTTCGGATTCAATCGAATTTTATAAAAACGACATCTTTCAAATATTTGCCGAAGGTGACCAGGATGATCCATCCTCTTTCGAGAATGAGCAGCTAGATCATCTAAGTATGCCTCGATAATTTTCTTGATGTCGTGGAAGGCGTAAGACATGGCCCGCTGAAAGGTAGCTCCAGCATTTTTAAGGCCAAAAGGCATTTTATTATATGCAAACGTACCCCAGGGACAAATAAAAGCAGTCTTATGTTGATCCTCTGGACGGATAGTAATTTGATTATAACCAGAGAAACCGTCCATGAAGGAGAAAATCTCGTTACCGGCACACTCGTCAATAATCTGATCGATGAAAGGTGTGGGGTAATTATCTTTAGGACACGCCTTATTCAGGTCTCTGAAATCGATGCACACTCGAATCATTCCTTGCTTTTTATCTACCGGAACGGGGTTTGAAACCCATTCAGTCAGAGGAACTGGGAAAATGAATCCCGCCTTAAGCAGCTTTTCAACTTCAGCTTTGATAGCTGCTGCCTTCCTAGGATTAACCGGACTAATTTTTTGCCTGACCGGCTTAGCGTTTGCATACGTCTTGATCTCATGCTGGACGATAGATGGATCGATGCCAGGCATTTCCTCATAAGACCAAGAAAATACATCCCTATACTCTTTGAAGAGCTCGGTATAGATTTGAATCTCCTCACGGGAACATTCAGCTCCAATGACGACATTCTCGATAATGTTGGGATCCCTGGAGATGTTCACCGGGATAGTAGGAGAGATCACAGCCATGTTCCCTTCAGCATATACCTGTGTTGGTGCCAAAGGACTCAAGACTGGGTGAACAGGACCAGGAGACTGAGGACTTGGAAAACTTGTTTCGACTTCGCTCAAGTCAGGTAGGAAGTAAGACCGATGATGCAAATCATCCCACGGTCTATCTATACCTGTCATCGCTTCTAGGATGGCCTCTTCAGATGGAAGAGTGGTATCTAGACAATCCTGGGCAAAAGAAGAAGTAAGCATCCAAGCCGGAGCCACATCACCATCCAACTCTTCCAGTGAAAGAGGAGCTGGATCAGATTCTGCAGTGTCAACAATAGACTGATATGCAATCTCAGCTGCAGAAATCGGGAATGCCATTCCACCCACTTGCCCTTCCTCCAATGTGGCTGTTGGGGAAGGTAAGGTCCAAGGATCCGAAAAATAATGAGTTCGAAAGAACTCTCTTCGAAGGGGAGCCTTGGAGGATGAAATAGCATTAATAGACACCTTAGGAGGAGGAAGATCGAAAGATCCCATCAGGGAAGAATACATTCCAACTCCTAGATTCTCGATAGGCGCCTTAGCATTATCCAACTTAGGAACAGATGAGTCAGAAGGCGCATCCAGGTCTACAGGAGGACAGTCCAGTTGATCCACTGTAACGATCCTCCCTTCGTGGGGGAAACATACAATTCGAAATAGTGAGGATGCAATAGCATCCATGTCATATATCCAGTTCCTCCCCAACAGAAGGTTGTAGTCCAAGGCTGCATCTACTACCTCAACCTCTATGTTAACGGTTTTGCCCCCAACACAGATGGGCAAAGCCCGGACAATACCATGGGGCCTGTGAGAATGGCCATCGAACGCAGTAAGAACAGTGCTAGATGGAACAGCTTTGGGAGATCCAAGTGTCTTCCAGCATGCGAGAGACATCACGCAAGTAGAAGCACCCTCATCAACAACCGTGCGAAAGATGTTAGTCTTCCGATACGATGATTTAATATGGAAGGCCATATGATGAGGAAGTCTCTTCTTAAAATTATTCATATCAAAAGTAATCATAAGAGAATTTTTCGGATCAATAGCCCCAATGGCAGCGAGCAAAGCACTGCGCTGAGCCGGACAAGACTGGAGTACCTCTAAAGCTGACATAGCACAAGGACTCTGCGCCAGATCTTCTACAATCGAGTAGTTCTGGGCATCCCTCATGTTCGGATTAATCGTTGACCGCTTAGAAGATGCTTTTGGCATCCGAGGCATAGACTCAACAGTTGGCTTCGTGATGTGAAGCGGCTCAGTAGCATCAGGAACTTCCTTAGCTTTCGAAGATTCCTCTCCGCCATAATCACGGGATCTCGTAGCGACATCCACGTGAGCACTCATCATAAATATATTCGATGGAATTTCCCCTTCCTGAGGACCTCCAGAGGAAGCCCCAGGATTTTGGTTCGCGCCAGCAATTAATTGCTGCCCTTGGGGAAAAGGGTTTGTTAGTACAGCCTGGGAACTAGAAGAACCCTGCTGAGATAACAGGCGCTGAGCATCCTGAATTTTCGGGCAAAGGTGTGTGAGATGGTCTCCAGCACAAAGCTTGCACGGAAACTTCACTTTCTTTTTCTCCTTTTTCCCTTCACCAACACGCTCGTTGGTTTTATTTGCATTGCCCTTCCCATTCTTGCCCTTCTTCTTGTTATTACGTCCCTTCTTCTTCCCATTGGATTGTTGATTTCCTTTGGGCTCAGAAGATTGGACAACATTTATGGACAAAGACTGGGAAGGTGATGAATCAGCAGGCACAGCCTGACCAGAAGGAGCAGATTGTAAAGACAACTGCTGCAATTGAGAAAGCAGGCTGGCTGCACTACTATTGACCGATCCGACAAGCCCGTCACCATGCGGACCAGGTTTGGGTTTTGATAGATCCAATTTGGAGCGAGGAGCATTGGGTAAATACTTATAAAGCATCCCAGACTGAGAATAGATCAGTTCTAACTGCTGGGCCCTAAAAATGGCCTGCTCCTCGGAAAATACCCCAGATAGGGATACATCCTTTGAAATGTCTGACTGAAGCGATTTCAAAAACCACTCGAGAAGGAACTCACCTGGAATATGGGATTTGATAAGCCTCTTCCTTCTCCTCCATTCCTGAATATGATCAGAAATGTGAGTTGCCTCATCCTGCTTAAAATTAGCCAGGAGTTCGGTCCCAGCCTCATATCTGACGGGCAACTGAAAATGGTTAAGAAAAGTGACAGCCAGTTCTCCAAATGTGGCAAAACTGCCCCCAGTGAGCTCTATATACCATTTCGCGGCATTTCCAGTTAAGGTGCGCTGAAATAATCTCAATCTAATCGAGTCATCGATCAGAGAGTTCGATGAGCACCATAAGTGGAATGTGGTGACGTGGTCCGCCGGATCTTCACCATTCTTACCTTCAAACTTAGGCATGTCTGAAGGAAGTTTGGTTGGAACCGGAGGCCACCCCGAACTATACCGAATCGGGTCATTAGTTAACTTCGCCAAGTCTGGCAAGTTTAACGTTGCCAGAAATGGTAATCGCGGCGGAGCCTGAGAATTCCATCCTTGATGGGATGGATTTCCAACATTCTGAAAAGAATAGCCTGGATTTGATGAGGCACCAGGCTGCCAGAAAGGACTAGTAGAAAACGGAGAAGAACCTCCTCCCCACGCCGAGTTACCAAAACCCAGACTAGTTCCCCCCGCTGAAGTATTGACTGAAGAGGAAAGCCCCTGGTAGGGGTTCCATGCATTAGATAGAGGAGAAAAAGACTGATGAGCACTCGATGAAGGGAAAGAAGCATTCCCTTGATGACCCGCAAAGAACTGATTCCCTGCCCCAGCCGTTGTAAAGACAGGATTCCACCCTATAAAAGTAGTCGAACTTTGCCCCCCAGACCAAGGGTTAAAACTCTGGGTCTGGGACGTAAAATAAAACGACCCTAAAGAAGGATTGGAAATGGGTATATGCCCAGTCCCAAAGGGGAAACCCTGAAACGAAGCTGATCCACTAGCCATGTTAGACATGGGCGTGGATCCAGCTGCACCGGCGGAAAAGGAAAACGAGGGATTTCCACTAATGGACATCCCTGAACAAAAGGGACCAGAATGAGAAGCATATGCCTGGGTGAACCCAGAGCCAGACATAGCAGTGCTAAAAGCAGTCGAAGATGAAGCAATAGTGCCCCCTGCCTCGACAGAAGCAGGGGTCTGAATGCCTGCAGCACTCACGGTAGAAGCCGCGTTCCCAGTCGTGGCCATCGAAAGATAAGAATGATATGGAAGATCCAGCGGTCTCTCAGACTCCGGTCCGATGTACTGAAGAACAAACGGATGATCAGGAGGAAGAGGAGATGGACCTGTAGCAGGAGGCTCAGGTACGTCTTCAACTTGAAAATCTTCTTCCTGAGGAAAAAGAACTCGCGAGGTGAGCGGAACGCTCCTCTCGGGACCGACACCGGAATCAGCAACGAAACCCTCAGATCTTTGTGGAGGATCACTCTCCACAACGTCAGACGCTACCGGATGGTAACCACCAGCTAAATCGCTCCTACGCCTTCTCGAAGAAGGCTCTGCACTCTCGGGAGATAACCCCCGGATTCTCCTCGAACGTCGAGGCGCTTGATCAGCCACTTTTATAGATTTATTATATTAGACTCAAAAAAAGTGAAAAGCTAGGCAAGCTAGGAGCAAAGAGCACTCTCTAAAAATAAAAATCCCTGAGAAACAGCAAGCAAACAGCCTTCAAGTATTTCCGCTCCGGGTGATGAGGACCGGACACCAAAATACAGGAAAGCGAAGTATAGGGACTTCCGAAAGCAGTCTGGGATGATTAGGGCCTAGAACAACTAGCGAAGGTATCAGAAACAGTTACGCCGACCTCCTAACGACAGCCTTTGCCGGCTCAAGCACCCAAGCTTCGCAAGGGCACCCCCCAGAAGTACTGTTGAAAGTGATGCGACGTCTGCCTCAGGTACCACGGGTATTCCCCCCTGCAGTCACCTGTGTGGAACCTAGGAGTGGCAACTATGGGCACCAATCCGTATCAGAAGCCGGGCGGAACGGTCTTGAGGTCAGATTCAGCTAATCGGAGGGGGGTATCCCTCTTCTCAACCTTCACTTCCCCTCGCGCTTGACTCTCGGATGAGAGCTTTCCCGGTCCACCTCACGGAGTTGGATTTCGCTCAATTAATAAACTTCTATGTTTGTTTGAGCGGCCTTGGAGAGTTAACTCTCCACTCACCTATTCCAAGGCCCTACAACCTAGCTAGTTGGTGATTGACACTTAGTAAAACTTGCTAGTTCATTTTAGATTAAATCGCTTATTTTAAGGGCTGTTGTATTAAGTCACAAGGATATGGAGATGAAACCAATGATGTTTTGACGCAAAAGAAATTAATAAAAACCTGACTACATGCACATGCAGTTCTTTGTCTTTCGATGAAAAGTAATCTCTATAGAGGTTCTACGAGACTAAAAAAAAAAAAATTGTATTTTTCTTTTCGAATTGCAAACCCACACTCACAAAAACTAAGAAGCTAACTAAATGATTCAATGCACCTAATGCAAATGACTACAAGCATGTAAATTCTATGATGCAAAAAGTCTCTTGAAACAAGGTGAAATTTCCCAAAAAGGCTCCTTCAGTTTTAACTCATCTTTTGTTGTCTAGAAAGCCAATTCTTGAAAACAAGAACTCTTAATATAAGACACCAAAATACTCAACAAGAAGAAGAAGAAATCAAATGACAACCTTTCCTCAAAATCAAGCCGAAAACTAGAAGCACGAAACTTCACAAAAGCTCCAAAAGATGTGACCAAACGAAAATGAAAATGCAACAACAAAAACAAAAACAAAAAACAATGTTTTTTGAGTTTTTGATATGCAAAAACAAAAAGCAAAACAAATGTTTTTTGGGCTTTTTAATTTTATAAAGCAAGAGCTCAAAAAGACCAAGCACAACTATCACAATCCAAGCCAAAACGAGACCGAATTTCAAGCATAAACTCCAACAATGCTCCCAAACCTTATAAAGCTAATAATAGCAAGATCAATAAGAGCAACGGAAGACCAAAAACTCAATCAACCAGCCTAGACAAATAGTGCAAACTCGCTGCAACAAAAGACTCCAAAGAAGCAAGAAAAGTTCTTCGAAAATTGCAACAAAACCCTAGCCTATGAAACTCAAGAAAACCAATCGAAAACAAAGCAAAAATCGCAATTCAAAGCACAACACAAAGATAGGAGCGAGTCAGTGAGCAGAAGCTCTCTGTTCTGATAAAGCAGAACAGCCAAGAATGCTCAGAAAGCGATCTTGGAACTCAATCCAGAAGTGCCAGCACCAACAAGAACACTTTGCCAAAAAGATTCGTTTTCGAACAAACGAAAGAGAAACAAGACTTGAAACCACTTCCTTCACACTCCAGTAAACACAGAGACACTGTAGACACAGGCCTCCACAGCCAGAAAGGACCAAAAAGCCAATAAACTCAAAATTTCAAAATCTGCCTAGGTATACGCGACCTTGCAGTTATGCAACCAGCGTGTATACGCGTCTGTGTTGAGGGAAACTCGCGTATACGCGGATCCCTTTAGACAGACTCGCGTGTATACGCGACTGTGTGCAGACAAAAGAGCGTATACAAAGAAAGATAATGAAAAACAAAAAAGACAAGTCTGGGAAAGACACCAAGACTTCAGACTGACTGCAAGAAAGCAAACTGGACTATAAAAGACAGAAAAAACTGTTGGCAACCTACCAAACAGCTGAAACAACCCAACAGGAGAATCACAAGAATGTGATCCCCAGCGGAGTCGCCAGTTTTGTTTCGGGGAATTAACACCCTAGAGGTTGGTTGGGATTCAACCTCCACAGAGCAGGGGCGTACTACTTAACAGAGACTCACACAATCATGCACATTCATAAAAACTAAATAGAGCAGAATGAGAGGTTTACCCGTTGGTCCTACGTTTGAAGTAGATCCACGTGGAGTCCAAACTCCCTGCAACCGTCCTTCCTCCTTAACCTGAAATACGAGAAGAAACCAACACAAAGGACAAGTTGTACAGCATATATCTACTCTATATGTTAGTGAGATTCATATAAAACATTAAATAAATCATAATGAATGCTTGTATAACAAATATTCTCATACATAAAAGCATACACTAACACGTTTATTTCGGGGACAGCATGATACTTCTGTATTATAAATAGTACGTACAAAAGTAATCAAGTGGAGAGATCACCTGATCCTTCCAAGGCCTTCGCAGACCGTCGTCCGGATCCGTCCAGCCCTTGCCTCGCTAAGACTCCTTCCAAAGCTGGTGCATACGAGATAACATATAAAGGGATGTGTATCTCAAGGAAACAAGGGTTTCCTGTAATGAACTGGGAAAGTGCAGGAGGCACGGGGAATCAGACTTGGATAGGGAATACCAACAGAGTATAATATCAATAATTCTCTCTCTCCTAGGCCATACACATGAGGGCTTTTTATAGTCCCTCCAAGTAGTTTCAGCAGTTGGAAACAGTTGGCCACGGGCTGGGGTGGTTGAACTACCTGAGTAACCATCAACCCAGCGTGAAATTAGGGATTTTTTATATATTTTTTAATCATTTTAATGGCATACGCAGAAAAGTCTAGCTGTACTCGCGTATACACGCGGAAAAACATGGGCATAGTCGCGTATGGAGGATTTTACACTGTTTTTAAGTGAATTTGTCCAAGTCTATAGGAATGGGTGCCCATAAAGCCATAAAGCAATCATGAATCATGTCAAGGTGAGAAATGATGCTATAACAGTGATGATGAAGGGTTATGGAAAGGTGAAGAAGTAGGATCAACATGAGGTGAATGCATCTGACTTCATGATGATCTATGGGCAGCAGGTTGAGAAGGAGGAGTAGATATGGGAGGATGAGATGATGAGGGAATATTCTGCTCATGCTGACTAGGTGGGGTAGTGAAGACTTCATTTTCTATGAATGTGTCCCATGAAATGTTATTTTGCTCAAGCTGATGCATGACTATCATCTTGATGATGGTGTGGTGGAAAAGACTCTGCATTTGATGATTATAATCCCTCTTTTGTACAATTTATGCCATCTTTTCAATGCTGCGAGAAAGATAGTAAGGTATGTGAAGCATTCTGACTCTAGTGAAGTGCATGAGTAGTCGGATATGATATGAATAGATTCGAGAAAACCTCCCCTCACAGGTGAAGTATTTCATGATTATTTTCATCATAAGGATATATCGGTCAAGGAGATGAGAGAAAGGGAAAATGGTCTTCTAGTCATCCTTGTATCTAGGTTTGAGATATGGTTCATAGTAGCTCTGATCAAGGTTTCCTTGTTTAAACCATTTCTCTCCCACATTAGGGATCCCTGTAGTAGCTAAATGGCATTAGTGGACATGGTAAAAGTGACCCCAAGAAGAGTGACCTGCCTATCATGAAGATTGGTAATGAACAACCTTGTCAACATAGAGTGATACTGGACCCTTTGCACTTTCTCACAAAAATCAAAACAACCAACATGTTTAAAACATGACACAGTGAGGGGAGAAGCCATGAGATCCTTTGTGGTTACTGGTTCATATCTGATGATTTTCCCTCCTTTCCTACTCTTCTTTGGTGTTTGTTCCTCGCTGACACCTCTATCTTCCTCTTCATACATTTTGAATTTGAAGGCTTTGGAAACCCTAGGGTAAATGGAATGAGATGAAGGGAGTGAGAGATGAAATGACTAGCTTAGGAAAACGGAGGGAATGAATGTAAATGAAAATCTAGGTCTATGAAAACCCTAGGATTTAACAATATTTATGGCTGATATGTGTTTAGGGACATGAATATGGATTTAGTGCATGAAAAATGGGAAGGAAATGAAAGCTAGGGTTCCATAGCGACAAACACTTCAAATTTGTTATGGAGCACCAAATATATTAGAAGAGAGGTGTCTTTAGGGTCCACTTACTGATTAAAAGCCTTTTGAAGAATTTGGTTAGGAAATTAATCTTGTTGGAGTTTGTGAAAACTTTTGAAACCCTCCCTGTGCAAACGCGCAGTGTTCTGGAGGAACGCGCAGCACTCAGGCAAACGTGCAGCGCCTAAGTGCAAACGCGCAACGCCTGTGTAAATTGGTCAGGAGTTGTCGGGAAAACGTGCAATGCCTGTGTAAATTGGTATGGAGTTGTCGGGAAAATGCGCAATGCCTCTGGGTAAATGCGTAGCACCTAACCAGACGCGCAACGCCCGGGTGCAAACGCGCAACGACCTTGAATTTTTCTCAAAATGCTCAAAAAAACTTGAAATTTTCTCCTCTACTGGAAACTTCTGACGGCTGAATGGATGCAATGACTTGATTTGAGGTGTTTTGAAAGGATTTATAGCATAGTGGATTTGAATTTTTAATTTGAATCACCCACTTTTCTAATGTTCACTTTTCCCTTTGGACTTTGGCACTGATACTATTTAACTTTCTGACTTTTTGGCATTGCAGGTTGATCAAACATGGAGTTTGTCTTTCTTTGCTCCACTTAGGGTGGACATGATTGCATTTGACAACTTTGGATTAAATTTATTACATATGAGAACATAAAATTACATTTGGAAAAACAGAAATAAATTACATATTGAATTTTATATCAAAATAACATTTTGATATAGAAACCATTAAACTGAAAAAATACAACTTTGAAAGTATGATAATTACATAATGATGATCTTATTTAGTCCCTCTCATATATCTGTTGACTTCATATGAAATGAAAGAGTGACCTTGAGAAATATAAAAACCTAATGACCTAATTGGACTGCTTTAGACCTGACTTTTATGAATGAGATTTTGACTTAAAAGACTTCCAAGTGAAAAGAGCATTTCCATAGGTGTTGTTATGCTCAAGGAGTCATGAGAATGAGTCAGCCAATATGATCTTCTGAGGGAGAATGAAGCTTATTGACAAGGACAACCACCAATGGAACAATTTTATATCATGACCTAATGGAATGATTGAAAATTTCTTCAGAGTGGGACACCTAAGATGCACATGCAAAATGTGTTTTGATTCCTGGTGGAAGTATGCAAATATTGACACTAACAGGGTCATTCCATTCGGCCTAAATAATGACAGAGCCACTTTTCAGCGGGCCATGTCATACTGTTTCCATGACCTGGCTCATATTATCCTTGCCTACCTCGACGACCTCACTACTCATTCTAGGCAACAAGCGTAACACCTCCATGATTTGCGTACTGTCTTTCTTCGATGTCACAAGTATAATATCCGCCTCAACCCATTGAAATGTGTCTTTTGTTTCCCTTTTGGCCGTCTCTTGGGCTTCATCATGTCCAAAGATGGTATTGTGCATGCTCCTCTTAAATTTCAAGCCATTCTTGAACTTCCCATTCCTCGTACCTTGTGCCATTAACAAAGCTTCCAAGGCAAAGCCAACTTTCTTCGTCGGTTCGTCCCTGACTATGCCACCACCGTGCATGGGTTTCTAAGACTCCTTCTATCTACCATTCCATTCATTTGGGATGACCATGTTCAATAGTCTTTTGATGCCCTAAACATGCTCTCACTTCTTCTCCCTTGATTAGTCTTCCTAACTTTGAAAGGGATTTCATCCTGGACATCTCAGCTTCCACCCACTCGGTTGTTGGGGTCTTTATCCAGGAAGATGACATTGGAAATGAACATGTTATCTATTATGTCAATAAGAACCTTGTAGGTCCCCCTGTGTCCTACTCGCATGAAGAGAAGTTGGTGCACGCTGTCGTGTTCTCGTTCTAGAAACTTCTTCATTATATCATTACACGTTACACCAAGGTCGTGACCAATTCCAACCCTATGTCGTTCCTGTTGAGTAGACGGATCATCAATGGGAAATATGCTCGTTGGATCGTTATCCTTTAGGAAATTGATCTCGAATTTGTCATACCCAAGAGTAAGAAAGGCTTAGCCCTTACTGAACTCATTTCTGAATTACCCACTGGGACGCAAGATCTGTCGGTTAATGATGATTTAACTAATGAGCATTTGATCGCTATTACTTCAGATAACCCTTGGTATGGCGACATCCTTACCTATCTGTGAACCCAAAAGTTCGTCCCCATCTTGATTGTGATGCTCGACGACGTATACGAAACCAAGCCCCATGATATCTTTTCATTAGTGACGATCTCTATCGTCACACTGTTGATTCTGTCCTCCGTCATTGTCTCACACATGCTGAAGCTGAGCAAGTCCTTAATGCCTTCCATAACAGCGCTTGTGGTGGCCACCTCTGTGGTTTGGCCACTACCCAGAAAGTCATGCGCGCTGGGTATTTTTGGCCTTATCTCTTCGGTGATTGCATTGAAACAGTCAAATACTATTCCAACTGCCAAATTTTCGCCCCAAAGGTGCTAGCTCCTGCTGCTCCTCTCCATCCTGTCATCTCCGCTGGTCCATTCTGCAAGTGGGCCATTGAATTTATGGAGTGTAGACCTCCATCTGCTGGTAACCACAAATATATCATTGTGGCAGTTGAATATTTCACCAAATGGGTAGAGGACATGCCAATGTTTAATAACACGACAGCTACTGTGACCCTCTTTTTCTGTAACCATGTTATCGCTCGATTTGGGGTTCCGAAACAATTCGTCTCTGACCGTTTTTGGCATTTCGAAGATGAGATTTGATGTGAGCTATGTTGGGTCTCATAATTATCCTTAAAAGGACATCCAATTTCACCATCATATCCATTATATCACCTCCATTTCACCACCATGTAACTACATTCGTCTCACTTTAATCATCATTTGGGTTACCCTTGTGTTTTCCAAACATTATTAATTTATAGTGTTTTTAAGTGAATTTGTGATCAAAAGTTAGGAAATAATATGCATATGCTTATACCTTAAAAGTGGAAAGAGTTTTGTGACATGTGTAGGTTCATTGGAAGCTTTTAAGGCACCCTTATGTGGCCTCCCATGATCACATTCGAATTCCCTCATGAATATTTGAAGATATGCCACATGGAGAAGATCATGTAAGATGAGGTGATGTGTCTTATTGGTTGAGACACTTGTAGATCTATGGAGAAAATAGTGGATCTCCATTATTGAGTTTGTTTCTCAAAGCTTGTATAAATAGGAGTACTCTCTCCTATCATAAAAAAGAGAGAGAGGAAGGAATCATAGAATGTTTTGTAAACAAGGTTTGAGATGGAAGGGGCTGTAAAGTGAAAATCTATTGATGTAATGAGAATAGGAGTGTATATTTCCATTATGTAAAGTTGGGAGCTTATAAATAAAGAAGGTTATTTTCTATCATTGTGTTTTAGAATGTGAGTTTTGTGAGTTGGAATGCTATTGGACAATGGAAGAGCCCCCATCAACCATGTGCATCCCTTTGTAAATTTGTAAGTTTAATTAGTTTGTTTTACTTTGATTCATGCAAATAGTTTAGATTTCCATTGAAAATTTTATTTTATTTTTCAAGTGTAGATTGGTTATTTTCACTGCAAGTGATATTTCAATTATGCAACCATAAATTAAGATTTCAATTACACAAAGTGTGTTTAGATTAGAATTCAATTACGCAAAGTGTGTTTATATTAGATTTCAATTACACAAAGTGTGTTTCCCTTTATGAAAAGTAGTTTAATCACTAGATTAGATTTATTTTTCTAATCCCTAGTGCAGGTGCACCTCACAGTTTACGAACTTCCTGGTTGACAAATTATGTGGGAAATAAAAGACGACTATTTCACCCAAAAATCTATCCTTTCTGTTGGGCTTTAAACACCAATATTCATTGTCCTATTACCCCCAAGGTAATGGTCAAGTTGAAGCGGTCAATAAAATCTTTAAAACTATGCTTCAATGAATGATGAACAAGCACAAAACCAACTTGCACCTTATGCTCTTCCCTGCTTTGTGGGCCTATAGAACTTCTGTTAAAACCGCCACCAGGTTTACTCCTTTCCACATTGTTTTTGGCGAGGAGGCAGTCTTACCGATCGAGTGTGAAATCCCCTCCCTTCACTTAGCCGTTGAACTTCTCCCTGAAACTCAACCTTTAGAACAAAGACTTATCATGCTTGAGCGTGTGTCCGAAGACCGTCGTGTTCCCTTGCAAACCATTGAAGCGGCCAAGAAGGGAAGCAAAGCTCAATATGACCGAAAATGTCACCCTCGTACCTTTCATGAAGGTGGTCTTGTTCTAGTGTATGACAAGGCTCATGATGTCCCTGGTCATGGGACGTTAGAATAATTATGGCTAGGGCCTTACATCATTAGTAAGGACTTAGGCAAAGGGGCATACCTTCTAGAGGATTTCGAAGGCCACCCCCTTCCTAACCCTTGCAATGCACTCTACCTTAAGAAATTTTACCCATAAAATCTCCCATTGAGATGTTTGCTTTATTTATGTCATGTATTTAGGTAGCTTGCATATTTTATTTTTGGTGATTTGATTCTTCATCCAGAAGCCTTTTTTCCAAGAAGGGTCACTTCGCTGCATCTCAAAACCGAATTTCTGCACCTACGCCACTTGTACTTGGGGCACCACATATGTAATATTCCCAATTAGCCTTGCTAATTGGAATATTTCATTTTTGTTTAATTTTGCCGCTTTAGTAGGAAATAATAAATAAAGTGAGAAATAAGAGGGGTCACCTCACTTTAGTCACCTCACTTTATAAAATAAAGTGTTTTCCTAGTTGATTAACGTTATAACTTAAAGAGGGGGCCTTGGGGGTCCACACGTACATGAGGGGAGGCCTCACGCTGACCCAAGGGTAACTGCAAGGTGAAGGACGCAGTTAAGGTTTTGGAGGGAGTTTAGCATTATAAAAGGAGGGGTTTCCACTTCATTTGGTATGGATTATTCTATATTGATATTGAGAGCTAGACTTCTGTCTGCTTCCGCACGCCGGTTGTTTAGTCGGTCTGCAGCACTGTTTAGTGCAACCGAGTGTCTCCGGTCGGAGATCTCACCCTTAGCCTCGGGGGACTTCGAGTGCCTGCCCTGGTAAGGTTATTTCTGGTTTCACCCTTAGCTTCGGGGGACTTCGAGTGCCCGCCCTAGTAAGGTTTGTCCTGAGTACACTTTTCAGTTCCAGTAGCAAAGCAGCAGCAGTTTCTGAAGCAAATCTGAGGAGGAGAAAGCCCTCTTGTGGCTGCGCAGAGCAAGAGAAGGAAGGACGTTGTTCCTGGAGGAGAAGGACGCTGTCTCATCAGGAGAGGGGACGCTGATCCATTCAGGAGAGGGAGGACGCTGTCCAAGGAGGACGCAGTTCAGGTCTGGCAGAGAAAACGCTGTTTAGGAGGCAGAAGGACGCTGACTAGCCCTAGAGTGAGGACGCTGTCCATTTCTGAAGGTAAGGGTTGCAGATCTGAAGGCCTATTGTTAGATCCAGCTTTGGGAAGGATAGATCTGAGCAGATACTTGCAGATCTAGTCTTGTGTGTTGCAGATCTGGAGGTTTAGCACTAGATCCAGCTTGAGGAGTTACAGATCTGAGGGGATATTGATAGATCTAGTCCAGATCTGAAGGGATAACATCAGATCTAGCCCTAGAGGCTGTAGATCTGAGGAGATAGTTCCAGATCTAGTATAGATCTGAGGGTTTGGCAGCAAATCTGGTATTGGAGGACGCAGATCAGGAGGGGAAGGACGCAGATTTGATTGGAGGCTTCAGATCCATCAGGTGGGACGCGTATCCGAGGAGCAAACTATTGTGAGAGGAGCTATCGTGCCGCTTCCGCATTCGCAGCAATGGGTGGTTCCGGAGGGTTGAGGGGATTTGTGTCAATTGCTTTCGCGCTCGTCACTAGCAGACAGTCATTTCATTTTGTGATGGTTTGCGCCTTGAGACGTCCCGCACGTCATAGCTTCACCTTCGCCTCGTAGGTTGTACTAGGACGCTGTCCTTGTTGCAGCCATTTTCTTGTATGGGAGGGTCATCACTTGCCTAGGGAAAGGATAGGTGCACTGATTCTGATTTACTCCTCTCTATGTACTTTCTGATTAATAAAATGGCTCAGTTTCTGGTATTACATGTGTCATGATTCAGTTATCTGGTTCAGTATTGTATTTTCTATATCTGTCTGGCATATTTCTGTTTATTACTGGTTATTTCCCTTTGGGGATATTACAGTGGTATCAGAGCATAATTCTGGCTCAGCCTGTGGTCTATGACATCCGAAAAGAGATCGTACAGAAAGCAATAGCAACATAATCAGAACGTGCCTTGGAAAAAGGGCTGAAATAAAAAGGGTCAAATTTTGAAGTTTGGAATTAGGAAAAACGTTTTCCGGGTTTTTCCCGGGTTTTGGCGAGGATCACTTTCTGGGCGAGGATCACTTTCTCAAATTCCCAGAATTTTCCGAGTAGTTTTCGTGGGTAAATTGAAGGTCGAAGTTAAGTAGCGTATGGCAGAGATGAGTCCAGCCTCGATATGCACGTTTTGCGTATTGGCAGACCCTATATGCCCACATTCACACCCGAGGACACCGAGACAGGAGTGCGGAGAGGTGCACAGAGGGATAATCTAGCTCAACATGCGGTTATATTTGCAGATTGGCGGAGCATGGGACAGGAATTCATGGATGCTTTCCCTTTTAATCAATATATCCAGTTCCGATGTGGTATTAAACCCCCTGAGCAGCACCAGCACAAAGGGCACGGATACTACCGAGATGACCACCGCACAGCTAGTAGAGGTTATGTTCAGCCCCAGCATGATAGTAGACCTCACGACTTTCACAGAGGGAACAAGCCCTCACATGATCAGGGCTTACAGCGCACAGAGGACAGATTCCATCGACCGACATTTGACGGGTCATCCAGGCGCTCAGGAAGAGCTTGGGTGGACAAGTTGGATACCTCGTTCCAGCTTGACCGAGTATCGGAGAGGAAAACCATTAAAATGGTTACCTCGCACTTGGAGGATGAGGACACACAGGATTGCAAGGAGTTCGAGGATACACCTAGTGAGACACAGGACTCACCATCATTAGAGACCTCCTTGACCGTGCCGGTTGATATCATAGTGGAGGAGATAGAGCCTACCCCGGTAGAGCCATCCATCGAGGTGATGACTGGAGCCGTGTCCGAGTCTTCGGATGGTAGCGGCACACGACAGATGGGTGAGGTATCAGGAGATATATCCATTATCAATGAGGCACTAGGGGATACAGAGGTATCGGATGATGGTCGCAGACAGCGGTATCATCGGCTTCGGACGGACCTTCGAGTATTGAGGGAGAAGGCCGCGTCAGTACGGGAGACCATTTTGTTGCAGGACCAGGAGCTGGAGGGTATGAGAGGGACTTGTGCCCAGTCGGCGGCCAAGTTGGTCCGCATTGGGGAACAGTTGGATTCCCTGATGGTACAACCTGAGGGCACATTGCAGCATCAGATCATTCCCCTTCAGGTATGCATGGATGGGACTAGTAGTGTTATTGGGTCATCTCTTTCCGTTGGAGAGAGAGAGGCGAAGCCACCTATTCAGGTCTCATATGTTGACTTGGATGGTGGTATGAGACGATCAGAGTTGCACAGGATACAGCAGCCACGTGTTGAGATTGGATGGCGAGAGATTTTGAGTTGGTACTCGGTGGAGCGGGCTATGGAACACAATGATTTGGTTCCCTTCTCACAAGAGCAGATAGAGGATGGAGGACATCTTCGGATGGATAACATCTGTCATGCTTGTGTTGGACATCCCTTGAGCCATACACATCATGATGGGAGGTTTTTGCCTACCACCTGTTTGATTCTTGATAGGGTCTCATTGATCCTTGAGAAGTTTATACTTCAAAATCCCATGAAGTGCAAAATCAGAAATTTGATTTGGGAGGATGGTAGCCCTCATGGGAGGAGTACCGGGATGAGGAGAAGGAGGCATCCACAAGTGATTGAGTGGATGGGGATGATGAGCAAGGAGCTAGGAGGCTACTTGCAGATCTGTGCTACCAGGCAGCAGGAGGCTTGGCTGCGCTGGTTACTCTTGAAAGAGTTTGGCCATCTCTTGGCGAACACTCTTCCTGAGAGTCGGAGGGTGGAGGACAGATGGCTGGATATTTGCATCATTGAGCAGCATAGAGTATGTATGCATGGTGTTGCTATGATACTCGTTATGTCTTCATCACATGAGTTGTATGATGGAAGTATGGGGAGGCAGCAAATTGTTTGGTTGCTTGGTTTGTTTCTGGGAGAGCAAGGGCAGATTTGCTCCCACACCTTGCATGATGTTACAGGAGGAGGGGATGGCACTATCTCCTTGATCTTTGATGATGACGGGGAAGCACTTCCATCTTGGGGAGTATTCCACACTTGTCGCCGCAGTATTAGAGGAGTCTTTGACAGGGAGCATGTCAAAGAACAGAGTCTTGTAGTGATAGGAGCTTATTTGCATGAGCCCCCAGCGTTATCACCTTGGAGCAGAACATTATGGATGGAGTGTACGCAGCAGAGATATGGTGGATCTATAACCCACAGGTCCCAGGATCACTTCATATTTGTTGCACAAAGAGGAGGTAATGATGATAGAGACACCTATGGCATATTCTTCTTGGCTTGGGTTTCCAAGCATAAGAAGGATTATCTTCTTGCAGCACATGGTTCAGTCTTCTTCATAGCAGGTCAACACTTTATGGAGGACTCATTCATGGACCCATGTACCATCTTACTTCCAGCATATGGTGAGGGATTTGTTTATACATTCATTGATTTGCACCCTCTTACCATTCTTATGCAATGCATTGCTTCACAAGAGGGCAAGCTTGTCACATTGCTCCATGAGTTGTATTGGGCCAATCTACATGATGGGGGTAGCCATCTCTTTTGTGGCCTTGGGCAAATGTTTTATCATCACATGTATGTTCATTTGCAGCACTATACCAGGTATCATATGAAGACATGCATGGGTAACATAAGCATTTTGCCTTGTACTCTTATCAAGCAGCAACTTGTAAAACTGCGCTGTACTTGTTTGGGAAGCTGTTGGTACCTTCTTGCACCACGGGAGACCTTCGGCATTTCCTTCATTTTGCTGCTGATCATGTCTTCATTTGCTGATCTATATCAGATTTGTATGGGAGGCTTGATTATGAGGGAGACACATGAGCTGGATGTGTCCGTGAGTGGGAAAAATTCTCACAATTTCTGCACTACATGTTCTAATGGGAGCATGGGAGGAGGCATGGCCACCACTACTTTATATGCGTTCTCTTTTGATGTGGGCCATGAGATCGATATTCATCCATTGTACATCCATGGGCAAGTGTTTGGCCCTATGTTGCTGTCATATTCCGCCATTTGCTATCCATTAGTAGATGTGTTGGATCTTGTACATTGCTTGCCATGTGATTTTCTGAGGTTGCAGTGGATGAGACTGCACTATGGTTTGTTTTGGGCCAGCTTGTTCTTCATTGATGGAGGAACCTTCTATGGAGGATTGTTTTTCACTTTCCCATTGGAGGGCAATGATTTTGCAGCCCAAGATCAGACTTTCAGCCCGCCTTCATTACCGGAGCTTGAGGTGGGAGGAGATTTTCAGAAGTTGCCTTGTCGGGAGGTGGCTCATTTGGTTTGGATGATTGCTTGGGGATGGAGGATCCACATGAGAGAGATGTTCCCCACTTCATGCCTTGAGTGGAGAGCGATGATGAGCTGGTACACAGTCGATGGGACAACTTACACATTCATAGATGCAGAACCGCAGCAGTCATGGTCTTTAGTCATAGCCAGAGGCAGTGAGCAGTCCGAGTCATGGGACTTGGGCTATTATTGGCCACAGTGGCGATGGGATCCGGGAGGACTATTGATTGGCTGGTACCAGGAGAGGCCAGTTTGGGATCCTGGCATTGAGATATCCCTTCATATCAGGGTGATGCAGGAGACAGAGTGGGTTCAGTGGGACCCAGGCACATTTTGCAGTATCGGCAGGGAGCATCAGCTAGAGAGTAGGCTTGTTCAAGCATTGCTTGAGAACAAGCAATTTTTGCCAGATGAGGATGCCACTTGGGAAAGCGAGCAGACTTTACAGCATCCATCACTTCAGTTGCTTGAGGACAAGCAACGTTTTGCCGGGGGAGACTGTAATATTCCCAATTAGCCTTGCTAATTGGAATATTTCATTTTTGTTTAATTTTGCCGCATTAGTAGGAAATAATAAATAAAGTGAGAAATAAGAGGGGTCACCTCACTTTAGTCACCTCACTTTATAAAATAAAGTGTTTTCCTAGTTGATTAACGTTATAACTTAAAGAGGGGGCCTTGGGGGTCCACACGTATATGATGGGAGGCCTCACGCTGACCCAAGGGTAACTGCAAGGTGAAGGACGCAGTTAAGGTTTTGGAGGGAGTTTAGCATTATAAAAGGAGGGGTTCTCACCTCATTTGGATATCCATGATTTGATATTCTTATTGATAGCTGGACTTTGTCTGCTTCAGCACGCCGGTTGTTTAGTCGGTCTGCAGCACTGTTTAGTGCACGAGTGTCTCCGGTCGGAGATCTCACCCTTAGCCTCGGGGGACTTCGAGTGCCTGCCCTGGTAAGGTTTTTCTGGTTTCACCCTTAGCTTCGGGGGACTTCGAGTGCCCGCCCTAGTAAGGTTTGTCCTGAGTATACTTTTCAGTTCCAGTAGCAGCAGCAGCAGTTTCTGAAGCATATCTGAGGGGGAGAAAAGCCCTCTTGTGGCTGCGCAGAGCAAGAGAAGGAAGGACGCTGATTCTTGAAGGAGAAGGACGCTGTCTCATCTGGAGAGAGGACGCTGATCCTTTCAGGAGAGGAAGGACGTTGTCCAAGGAGGACGCAGTTCTGGTTTGGCAGAGAAAACGCTGTTTAGGGAGGCAGAAGGACGTTGTCTAGCCCTAGAGTGAGGACGCTGTCCATTTCTGAAGGTAAGGGTTGCAGATCTGAAGGCTTATTGTTAGATCCAGCTTTGGGAAGGATAGATCTTGCAGATCTAGTCTTGTATGTTGCAGATCTAGTCTTGTATGTTGCAGATCTGGAGGTTTAGCACTAGATCCAGCTTGAGGAGTGACAGATTTGAGGAGATATTGATAGATCTAGTCCAGATCTGAAGGGATAACACCAGATCTAGCCCTAGAGGCTGTAGATCTGAGGAGATAGTTCCAGATCTAGCATAGATCTGAAGGTTTGGCAGTAGATCTGGTATTGGAGGACGCAGATCAGGAAGGGAAGGACGCAGATTTGATTGGAGGCTTCAGATCCATCAGGTGGGACGCAGATCTGAGGAGCAAACTACTGTGAGAGGAGCTCAACAGCGTTTTCCAGTATTCTGTAGCAGGTTCATCTGTCTGGAGGGTTGAGGGATTTGTGCTTCACCTGTTTCTGCGCTGTCACTAGCAGAGACAGCGTTTTCCATTTATGAGGGTTTGCAGCTTGAGATCAGCCCCAGTACCAGCGCAGTTCATCTTCAGTCTTCAGAGCAGCTAGGACGTTGTCCTTGTTGCAGCCATTTTCTTGTATGGGAGGGTCATCACTTGCCTAGGGCAAGGATAGGTGCACTGATTCTGATTTACTCTTCTCTATGTACTTTCTGATTAATAAAATGGCTCAGTTTCTGGTATTACATGTGTCATGATTCAGTGATCTGGTTCAGTATTGTATTTTCTATATCTGTCTGGCATATTTCTGTTTATTACTGGTATTTCCCTTTGGGGATATTACAACTTAGCCTTCATACTTTTCAATGCTCGTGTTGATTTTTTTCATGAGTAACCATCTTTTGCTCATATTTTTATGGTCCCCACCGGACCTATTTTGTGTGGCAGCATCATTGAGTCGCCCTTGTTCAGAGCATCCGAGTTGAGTCATCATCGCATTCATGGAGTCTATCCTGATTCCCTTTTGTCTCTTGTTACACTATTCCATCCATTAATTCCTTGTCCCTCTCTCATATAGCCCATTTTGGCCTCCAGTCCCACTGTCCCCCATCCCCTAAGGAGTTGAGATAGTCGCTGCCAGGTCGTCCATGCTTTGTATGCTCTGACAAGGGAAGTCGTTTGTTTGCTACTCAATATCCCCCATTCCATCCTCACACCTGGTGTCAGTCCATCAGTCTCTCTAATATGATCCCTCATGCATTAGTTGAGGATTCTCATTGCCTCACCTATGGCGGTGTTGGTTCAAAAATGTGACTGTTAAAGATAACCTTAATGCTTCACATTAATAATCAACCCAGGGCAAATCTGTTTATTTTAAGAGTGCAAGCAAAGTATATGCGAGTGAAATCAGAGGTTAACTACTTTAAATTGTTGCAAGAAATACTATTTAATTCTCGAAGTCCAATCAATCAATTCAAAAGTAAACTATGAAATACTTTAAATTAATCAAAGAAGGAAACTATAGTCTGAACTTATGCAGAAAGTAAACACTCAAATGTTGAAATTAAAGATCTTTTGCAATTGAACAACAAGCTTAATGAACTGAACAACAATAGAAAAGGAATACTTAATAAATTGAATAGCAATCACCTATTGATATTTTGCAATGGAATTCTATATAATTCAATTAATAACAACCTTCAAAATTGAACAACAAACCATACCTTCACACTTGCAATGGAAAAACTTCAAGAAATAACAATGTGTAGAATTGAACAACAACTACTTAAACACGCTGAAATCAATCTAATAAATGGAAAAACATCACTCAGCAGTAAAGGAATAATAATGATAAATTCAACCTGATTGAAAAATAAATTGTAACACACCACACTTGCAATTACTGAATTGAATTGTAATTCTACAAAACGTAAGAATAACTAAATTGTGAGAATCAATCAGTAAATAAACAACACAAAATAGCAGGAGAAATCCCAGGGAATGGGCCTGTAGCCTCCAAAATTCTTCTACCAAGAAATACTCATAATCTGCTTATAACGAAAACGCTAACTCTTTCAGTAATCAATAGAACAGGTACATCATAACAAGTTCACAAACTTTGTCTGAATAAATGTTTATTACAGAAAATTGCAATACATGGAAAATATCTCTCTAATCTTTCACCTATGGTGTTTTATAAGTCTAAGGAGAAACAAAACATAGAATAGAAAATCCTTAGGATCAGAAGATCTTAAGGCTTCGCAACTATCAGCCGAATGCTTCAAGAATAGACGTGTCTTTCCATCTCTTGTTGATTCTCAAGAACCAGACGCAATTTCATTTGATTTTCTTGACTACTGCTATTTGGTCATTTGGTCAGCAGTTGGTTTGTTCGGATTCCTTATCAATAAAGACATAAAAATTTAGTTTTTATACTATTAAACACATCATTTATTAATAATTCATTTTACCCTACTTTTACACTATTCTTCTTTGATTTATTTCTAAAATGAAGGAAAACATATACAAGTTAATAATAAATCAAGCTAAAGATGGGAATAAAACGTACCTTTTCCATGGCCCAACATACTCCCCTTCTTACCTTTTTGCATGTCCTCATGCAAACAGATGATTGACGTGTAGTTGAGTTAAGGAATAGGCAGGATATACCTCTTCCTTGTAAAGTCTAAAACCATGCTTTTGTTTCACTTTTGCAAATGCTAAGTTTGTATGTCCCTCTCGCAATTCATAATCATGGTGGTAATCTTCAGGAGGGTACCATATGATGGGGCATCTATATCTGCATCCTATCCATGTAGGGCCCATATTTAAAATTAAATTACCATACAGATGAAAACGAGAAGCAATAGCTTTAAAATTCCTGTAACGAAATGGCTCTCTATTCTTAAAGTTATTGGTAGAGGCTTACCATCTTTGCTTAGCTGCTAATAAAGCATCCCCCTAAATATCCTAGAAGTATGTTTTCCCATTATGTACAATATCTTTGTGAATTGGCCCTAGCTTGTCTATCACTCCTTCCCTTAGCATAAACCTCTTATGTTGAATGAATAAATGTAGGGTTTTTGTAGGTTCCCCTCTTACTTATAAATCTAACCCATGTTCCCTTTTCTGGAAGGTATTGTAGGCCTTAGCCCATCTCATCTAGTTTTTAGCAAAAGACAGAAAAGCTTGAAACTGAATGTCCCCAATGAAGGGACTGGGGTTACTATCACTTTCATCTTCTAAAAAGAAATTGTGCAAGTACAATTCGCACAGAAGGTGTTGGACCTGTTCATCCTATTCATTACAACATTGGACAAAATTTTCAATGGACTTAAATGTAGCAGGCTTCCCTGCTCTGACAGCTTTTATCTTCAACAACAAATACCTTTCCACTAGAAATAAGGCATAATTGGTGGTCGGTGATTTGCAGGACAACACATCCGAGTAAAGAGAACAAACAACATTGGTTTGTTCCTTTGCCTGTTCCAGTTGAGCTTGTGCCCTTTTCACTTTCACTCTTTCTCCCCTAAGTTGGGCAAAGGTTTCATCTTCAGTTGCAGTAAGGTCATTAAATCGTTTTAGTAATGCCTCATGTTCTTGCAAAGGCACTACTTCCTTCCAATACCAGACCAATTCTTTTTTCATTTGAATCAATTCATTATGAAGCTTCTGATTTGAAGCTCTTTGTACGAAAGGGGTAAAAGCAGGTGTTTCCTCTGTTTGGGTTTCTTTGTCATCTGTAGGTATCAAATCAATCTGCATAGAGACTTCAACAACATCTATAGTTTTGTGAAAAAATCTGTTTGGATTCCATAGTATCTAATTCATTTTTAGGCTTCCAGGCCTTCTCCGTCTCTTTCAACCATTCCCTTAATTGTTTCATTGTTTTTCTCAATTCTCTAAATTTCCTGCGCATTTTTCTCAACTTAGCCCAAACTAATTTTTCCTTCAAAGGGGTTCTGGCAGGAGAAGGTGCAGCAACGACTTCAGGTTCAGGTGGGGTTGTGCCATTATTAGGGTTATCATTTAATGAAATAATTTTTTCTTCAGGCACTAAAGAGGTTGTGCCGACATTGATATCTTAGCTGGGTGGAGCAATGTTTTCTTCAGGTGTCAGAGGAGCTGTATCAACAATTGTGTCCCGATCCAATAAAATAGTATCCCCTAACTGATTTTTAAACTCAGAGGCTCTCTCTATATGGCCTTCCTTATTCAAACATTCATTATCATAGGGAGGTAAATCCTGCAATTCATCAGTGGAAGGTATGATTTCAGTGTGACCAGAACTACCAGTAGAGGTAGATTGGTCCGAAAGATCCCTCTGTTGCTCAGATTGTTCAAATGGGTTCCTAGATTCACAAGATGCTCTCATATGTTCTAATGCTTGAGCCATTTACTCCTCATAATGCTGTAAACGTGCATTTTGAGGGCTCGAAGGGGGTGTATAGGATGGCCCTGTCGCATCTCGAAATGCCAAGATATTTTGAAGTAGTTTTTATTTCAAACCGTCTCCGTTTTACTGGACCTGAGGTTGAGGCATGGGTTCTCCTCCCTCTAGCTTTCCTAGGGACTGGCATGTCTGTTCTTGGATGCTCAATTTCTGCTCTATCAGGGTTTTCTTCAGGGGCAGGTAGGGCAGGATTGACAAAGCTATCCCATGCTAACTAATGTTTGTTTAATTCATGGACAATAATTAATTTTATCAGGCCATGATGGCTGACAACTTCCTAAGGTTTTTTAGCTTTCCTAATCCGAACAACAATGTCATGCAATATAGAATTCAAGAAAAAAGGCAAATTAACTGAAATCTTTTATTTGAGTACAACTAACAATTTGAGTTGACGAGACTTTACCATGTCCTGGCATCCATCACATGTGATATACTTTTGGATGATGACTGCCAGTTCTCACCAAGGCTGCTTCAAGGATGCAGGGTCAATACCTTTTCCTTTTCGTACCAATTTCCCATCTGGGTCCCGATATACTGAAACTGCTTCTTGTATGAGGACATGTTTATTAGTCCACTTTTTCCCTTCCATTGGAAGTCCGAAGACCTCAGCAATTACTTCTTCAGAGACTAGTATAATTCTGCCTTTAACTATGGTATGCCCTTCCCGCAAGTTTTGCAGGAATTCAATTTCTATCTCCATATTGAACCCTTATAGCCTGTTCAAATATTAAATCCAACCAGATTATTGGAGAACAGTGCGAACCAATTTTGTAACTTGAAAGTTTGTGGGTTCATTGCGAAGAGAGTTTCCACCCATAGCTATTTTTCTTTCGGAACTGATTTCTTCACCCTTCTGCATGCGCTTCTCTCGGCTCTATTAGTTAAAAACAACACAAATATTGCATGTGACTCTTATAAAGTTTATTATTAGAAATGTGACTGCATAACGTTAATGCAATGATTCTATTGTCCAATCAGCCTATACGAACGAGGTCTCATAGTTAATTTGCATGCCTGTTTATTATAGATATTCGTATGCCCTCTAATTAGAGAAGGGTGTCCATGGCCTTTAAGCACAAGAAAAGAGGAAAGGTGGCATAAATGACGAATGCACACGAAATAGAAGTCAGAGGCTGGCAATCATCACAAATGTACATCAGGTGGAAATGACCAAAAAAGGAGAAAAGCGGAGGAGTAATTATTATGAAAAGGATTTTCAATTTTGACGGCATAATATGATGGAAGTGTGATAGGTAACAGATTATGACGAATGTTGTTATCACTCAATTCAGCATAATTAAGATCATTCATCTAAAATCAAAGTTGATTATACATATAGGTTATTATAATGATAACACTTAGTCAAACAGTGCATTTCGCTTCAGGAATGGATCAATAGGAGATAGGGGCATGTAAAATAATTGTTTGTTGTAAAAAATACTCCAATACCACAAGTAGAGCCACTGCTGCTAGCAGGCGTCCATAGCCTCGACAGGGTTGCTGTTTTAACCCAAAAATGAGCTAGAATCCTCTATTTAAAGGTAGACACTTTTATTGTTTTGTGGAGAGACCACTATGCTGGTGTTGTGGCCAGATAGTCATAGTGCCATTCACGAGGATTTAACAGAGTGATCAGGCCGACTCATCATGAGACCTCCTGTCCTTCAAGCAGTTTTAGCTGTCGAGAGGGTCATTACCCTAGTGTGGTGGCCATTGTGGGAATGTCACCTGTTATATCCTCGTGATCATGGTAGGCTGACTCATAATGAGACCCCCTATCCTCTCTTTTAAAAATTTGCACATAAAGATATATTTTCTTTTGTTATAAATGGAGGGAGGCTCATTAACTCCTTAAGAGTTAGGGATGGTGTAAGAATGGTGTAAGAAGTAAAAAGAATGCCAATAAAAATGATGTCCTTATTCCCATATCCTCATGCCAAAGAGAATTACCACTTGAGAGTGTAAAAAGCTAAACCAACATAAAATTATGATAATGAATTTTGTGATAATATGTCTGAATAGGAGATATCTAGCCAATCATTATATAGATAAATCATGTCAGCTTCCAAATTTAAGATAACCATCAAAATTTCAAAAAAACATAATATTAGTAATATCACTATTTTTCTCTTCTTTAGGTGCAAATTCCTCATTCAATAAAATGGTTTTTATGGCAAGAATGTGTAAAGGAAGAGTGGATATTAAAAATAAATCAGTAAAAAAAAAAAAAAAATTGCTACTTTGAACATCAAACTTTAAAAAAAACACATCAACAAAAATGCAGTTGTTCAATTGGTTCGAACAACAGTTGTTCAATGGATTGAACAACAAAATCAAGAATATTAATTTAAAAAAAAACACGCTAAAAAACAGTTTTTCAATTGGTTCTAACAGCAGTTGTTTAATGGATTGAACAGAAACTGTTCAATGGATTAAACAACAACTGTTCAATGGATTGAACAACAAAAATATTAATTAAAAAAAAACGCGTTGAAAAACAACTGTTCATTTGGTTTGAACAATAAATGTTCAATCGATTGAACAGCAGTTGTTCAATCGATTGAACATCAGTTGTTCAATTGATTGAACAACAAAAATAAGAACACACGAAAGGAAAAAGAATGCGACTGTTCATTTTCTTTGAACAAAAATTGTTCAGTCAATTGAATGATAACTGTTCAATTGATTGAACAAAAAAAACAAACAAAAGAGAAATAAAATGGAATTCTTTTACACAATGATGAAAAAAAACTTTAAATTACAATAAAATGCAAGAAGCATATATACATTATTTACAAAAAAAAAAGTAACATTTTTTTATGAAATTGAAGTTGTCGGGTCATTACTCCCTGCAGCTAAGATTTGGATAGTGGGATCATCGCGCACCTGCGGGCAGAAAGATTCTTTTGTGGGTGGTTTATGATAGAGGCGCACCAGGTGTCCATTGACTCGAAAGGCAGAGCCGAATCCATCTATGGTGGTCAAGGTAATGGTACCATTGTTGTGCACTTCTTGAATTTCATATGGCCCGAGCCACCTTGTTTGTAATTTACCCGGGAAGTCTTAGAATCTGGAGTCGTAGAGGAGTGCCCAATCCCCTTTCTGGAATGTATTCTTTTTTATGAGGCTATCATGCCACTTAGCTCATTGTTGTTGAATAATTGCAGTGCATTGTAGAGCAAAAATTTGTGCTTCATCTAATTCGTTTATCTGTTGAAGTCTTTTAACTTGGGCCTTTGTCAAATCCAACCCCACTTCCTGGGTTGTTCTAAGAGTCTTTATCTCAAATTCAATGGGGAAAATTGGTTCCTTTCCAAATACCAGGTGGTACGGAGAATATCTAGTAGTGTTTCGCCAAGTTGTGCGATAGCCCCACAAGGCCTCTGACAGTCTAGTAGCCCAATCTCGACGATGCATTGAGATTGTTTTAGTGAGAATTGCCTCAATGACTTTCTTGGTACTTTCGACCTGCCTGTTCGCCTTCGGGTGGTAGGGAGAGGTGACTCTATGAGTGACATGGTGGTTCCGTAGAGTGGCTGTAATTTTATGTCCTACAAACTGTGCCCCTCCATCAGTTATCACTTCCATGGGTAAGCCATACCGCACAAATAGCTCAAAAAGAAAATTAATCACAGACTCTTTTGTAGCCCTTGGAAAAGCTACTGTTTCTACCCACTCACGTAGTCAGTGGCAACCAATATGTAGGCTTTCTGATTTGATGGAAGATTGAATGGCCCAACAAAGTCCAATGCCCATCATTCGAAAGGTTCTACTACCAACTGTGGCTACAAAAGCATCTCATCAAATTGGCCAATAGTAGCCCATTTGTAATAGTTTTTGCCCTATCCTGCGATCTGCAAAATTTTTGCCACATGGTTTGTCATGGCAGGCCTTCAAGATGTCATGGATCTCGTCTTCTCAAATGCATCTGCGTATGTGCATATCAACTCATGTGTGGAAAATATATCCACCAATCCAAGAGAATCTAACACTGCGTTGAACAATTAACTTATGTTCCTTTGTTGTCAAGTGTCTCGGCAGTTTCCCTACTGCCAGATAATTCGCTACATCTGCGTACCATGGCGCTTTTACTGCCATGACAAACAAATGCTCATCAGAGAACTAATCATCTACCACCAGTGGATCATTTGTATTTGGAACTCGAGACAGGAAATCTGCAACTACGTTCTCCTTCCCTGGATGGTCCTTAATAGTTATATCGAACTCCTATAAAAGCAACAGCCAACGAGTCACTCTCCCATTTGTAATAGGCGTGTTAGCTAAATACCTAATGGCAGAATGATTGGTATGCAGAAATACTTAATAACAAGTTATGTAATCTCTAAATTTATTTATAGCATAAATGACAGCCAAGAATTCCTTTTCGGTCACTGTATAATTTAGTTCAACAAGAGTGAGATTATTGTTGATATAGTAAATAGCGTAGGGCTTCTTGTCCTCCTCTTGACTGAGAATAACTCCTATCGTTGTATTTGATGCATCCAAAGAAATGTGAAAGGGCAGCTCCCAATTGAGGCCACGCAGTACTGGTGCAGTCAAGACCAGTTTCTTCAAATATGAAAAAGCAGTGTCACATTTTTCAGACCAATGGAATTCAACATTTCCAATTAACGCATACAAAGGCGCAACAATTTGTGAAAAATTCTTTACGAACCTACGATAGTATCCTGCATATCCAAAGAAACTACGTACCTCTGTCTGAGTACAAGGTGTGGGTAATAAGAGAAATACCTCTATCTTTGCTGAATCTACCTATATTCCAACTGCAGAGATGTAGTGTCCTAATATCACACCTTCGGTCATCATCATGTGACACTTTTCGTTGCTCAATCATAATCTGGTAGCAATACATCATTCCAATACCTTTTCTAGTGTTTGTAGTGCTTGATCGAAGTCATCTCCATATGGAGTGAAGTCATCCATATAGACTTCAAGCCCTTCATTTATTAAATCATAAAAAATACTAAGTATGGCCCTTTGAAATTTTGTTGGGGCATTGCATAAATCGAATGGAAATACTCTATAGGAAAATATACCCTAGGGGCAGGTGAAGGTTGTTTTATCTTGGTCTTCAAGGGCTATTTGGATTTGACTATAGCCACTGAAACCATCAAGAAAGGAAAAGAACCGTTTTCCTAACAATGTGTCAAGGACTCGATCAATGAAGGGAAGGGGGAAGTGGTCCTTCTGTGTGGCTTTGTTCAGCTCTCTGTAATCCACACAGATTTTCCACTTACCATTATTTTTAGGGACGACCACTAATGGAGAGACCCATTTACTATCTGAAATAGGATAAATGAAATTTACATCTAGCAACTTCTGTAATTTGTCTTTTACAATGTCTTTTAGATGTGGTTTTATTCTTCATTGAGGCTGCTAGATGGGGCGAGCATCCTTCTAAGTGTAAATATGATGTGTGCACAGTTGGAGATCTATACCCTTCATGTTTGGATAGTCCCAAGCAAAGGCTCCTTTATATTTTTGAAAGACTTTAATGAGCTTTTGTTGCTGGTCACTATCCACACTGCTATTGATGTTTAAAATTTTACCTGGTTCGATTTCAATCGGCATGCTGTTACGAACATAAGTTGTGGGTATGTGCTGGTCATCGATATCCGCTAAAGGGTCTTCCTGTGCTTCGTTATCAAGAACTGCTTTTAACATTTGGCACTTTAAATTTCCTGAAGTAGATGATTGATTTATATATTTATTGATCACATCATATTCAATTTGATATTTGATTCTGAGTGCTTCAATTACTGTTAATGGTGAACGAATGTTTTGTTCCCAGTATGCAAGTGGTTGCTTATGAATATTTACAGAAGGAAGACTTGGTTTGGCAGGGGGATAGATAGCAATATTCTTTATGGCATCTCCTTTAGCAATGGTCATGCTGCCTGTTCGACAGCGTATGTAAGCATCAGTTGTCACTAACCAAGGTCGTCCCAATATCAGGGGATGTCCGTCTAATCTACTTTTTGGGTTAATAACTAAAAAATCTGCCGATTATTCCCATGAGTCCACAAAAACTAGGATATCCTGTAATGTACCTTCTGTTTTAACAACAGATCGATCAGCCAGTTCCAGCAAGGTAGTGGTGGGTTCCAAGTCTGTTATACCAAGTGTTTCACAGGTTTCTGTAGTTAGAATATTAATAGCTGTGCCCAAATCTACTAACGTGTTTGAGGAGGAGCAGCCATAGATCTGGACTATGACTATGGGGTTTCCTGGATCCTCATATTTTATTGGTGTTTCTTTACCCAAAAGTAAAACTGACAGTGTCCCTACAACATGAACAGTTGGCAAAGTCTTTGATTTCCTCATGGGTTTTTTTACACATAGCTCTTTAATTGTTTTAGCATAAATAGGGATGTCTTGTATAGCCTGTAGGGAGGAATTTTAATACGAAGATTTTTTAATTCCCCTATGAGATCAAACCTGAAGAGACAATTGGCTTGGGCATTACTAATCTCTAAGGGAATGAAGGAGAGGTAATAATAAGATTTTCAGGATCTTTTTAGTCGACTGTGTCCCTCCTTTGTTTTATCTTTGTTTCAGTCACAGTCGATTGTTTAGGTACTGTTGAAATTTCAGAATCAATTTGTGGCACGGCAGTGTCTTCTTTAGGGGAAATAACGTGGCCTGATCTCAGCCTGAGTTCATTGCATTCATTCTATTCAGTTTCAGATTCTGGATTCTCAACAATATGGATCAACTGAACCAGACTGTTATTAGGATTAGGATTTGGTTGAGCTGGAAGTTGAGGGCGTATAATAGGAAGAGAATTTTGTTGTATCGGGCATGGAGCTGGTAATGTGGGTTGAGTTTGAGCCCCTATTCCCATTAGTAAATTGGTCATTCCCAGGGGTCGCTGCCAGCTTTGAGACCAATTTGAATTTTGTGAGGGGGAGGCAGGCCATTAGGACTGATATGGATTTTTTTTTCCATAATGAAGGAGAGAAAGGAAAATTTGGCCAACCATTACCTAGAGAGGATAGATTTGGTGAAGGGGGCATGGAAAATGGTTGGGATGGCCAAGCAGAAAAAGGTGATTGGTTTTTCCATGTTGTCCCAGAGTTATGTTGATTAAATTACGAAGAAGGAAAGAACTGAGACGGGTCTTGTGACATACCTGTTAGTCGGGCTTGCCACTATCGACGTTGATTCATCAGATATACCAATTTTGTTTCTTCTTCTGCTTTCTTGAATACTGCTTTCAACCCTGGAAGTGAAGGGCACTGTTTAGTGGCGTGGTCCTTGGTACTGATGGCACATGTCTGGACCATGTCCAATGGACACTCCCACTGGATGTGCTTCTTCTGACAGCGTAGACAAAAAATAGCCAAGTTCTGTTCTGCTAAAGCTTGCTTATGCTTAGCTTGCAGAACATCTAGCTGTGTTGTGAGGGTGCCCAAGATATCGGTTTTGAAATATTCCAAGAGATTACCAAATTCTACTCTGGTTACGCTGCCACCTGACTGTTTGTAATTCCTAGCAACTGAATCCTGTTCAGCTGGCCTATTACGCGTACTACCTCGAGAGCACCTGATACACAATGGAATAATGTCATGATAATTTTATCGATATATGTCTTCTTTTCCCATTATATTAAGTGTTTCTACCCATTCTTCTTTCATTCCTTTTATCATTGTTAATTTTAGAACATCTTTAGATAATGCAGTAGATGGGGATCTTTGAAAATTATATTGGGATCGTTCAACATATTCTTCTAATGTCTCGTTATCTTTGCAGTCATGTTGAATATTTCATCTTTTAATTCTAGAGTCCGACAATAATCTTTGTATTTACTAAGAAAAGAGTTTTTCATTTGATCCCAATTATTAATGGTTCCCCCACCGAGCCCCATAAACCATTGTAGAGATGCCCCCTTCAATGTAGAGGGGAATAGTTTCAATTTTTGAGGGTCAGTGGTGTAATCATATCCCCTACACAAAACATCAAATTCAAATAAGAATGCATCCGAATCTTCTGAAGTTAGTCCATGGAAGGTGGGGATGTTTTGTAACGGAATAACTTTCATAGGGGCATTTACGACTGGGTCAACAATGGGATACTCCAATGTTGATGCCTGTCCCTGGGTTGATTGTACGCCATCTAATCAAAGATGTGCCAATAACCTTCAGGGATTTCCTCGTCTGGGAGAATAATTTGAGTGGGATTAGGAGGTGGATTTGGAGGAGGCCTTGCAGCACTACCTAAATTTGGAATGTTGGGTGTCTTTGTCGCAACCACTATTTCATGAGATCCAGGCTCTAGAGTTTTTATCCTTACAACACTACTGGTTTCTCCCTCTCCTTCTTTCAAATTGCAAGAATTCCCTCTCGTGAAGGGTCAGACATCAAATGTTCTATAGTCTGAAAGCTCTGTTCAAACCCTTCGGTTTTGCTGTGGATCTCGGCGTGGGCTGCAGATGGTGAGGCTGCTGCTTGAGGGATTGTAGTAGGACTATTTTTCAGAAATGATTTTGGGTTCTACAGATGCCTGAGATTAAGCTTTCCTTATGATTTCGTATATGAATGTTGTTCTGCCAAGGGTCACCGATCCCTTGGGTTTTGTGGATTTAGACGGGGGGTTTTGATCGAATTCTATCTTTTTCTCTCTAGTCATTCATAAAAAAACAAACACCTATCCTATTTAACCTCTGCACAATTTTTGAAAAGCGGGCTGGTGAGCAAGCATTTTGTTTGCTAATACGTAGGTTCTTACCTCTCATTTTCAATACCCAGTTATTTCACAACAAAAGGAAAAATAAAAAGACATCACTCCTAAACACTCTCCTCGACAATGGCGCAAAAATGTTGGCTCAAAAAGATGACTGTTAAAGGTATCCTTAATGCTTCACATTAATCATCAACCCAGGGCAAGTCTATTTATTTCAAGAGTGCAAGAAAAGTATATGCGAGTGAAATCAAAGGTTAACTATTCTAAATCGTTGCAATAAATACTATATAATTCTCGAAGTTCAATCAATCAATTCAAAAGTAAACTATGAAATACTTTAAATTAATCAAAGAAGGAAATTCTAGTCCGAACTTATGCAGAAAGTAAACACTCAAATGCTGAAATTAAAGATCTTTTGCAATTGAAAATCAAGCTTAATGAAATGAACAAAAATAGAAAAGGAATACTTACTAAATTGAATAGAAATCGCCTATTGATATTTTGCAATGGAATTCTCTATAGTTCAATTAATAACAGGCTTCAGAATTGAACAACAAACCATACGTTCACACTTGCAATGGAAAAAATTCAAGAAATAACAATGTGCCAAATTGAACAACAACTACTTAACCACACTGAAATCAATCTAATAAATGGAAAAACATCACTCAGCAGTAATGGCATATTAATGATAAATTCAACCTGATTGAAAAGGAAATTGTAACACACCACACTTACAATTACTGAATTGAATTGCAATTCTACAAAGCGTACGGATCACTAAATTGCGAGAATCGGTAAATAAACATATAACACAAAATAGCAGGAGAACTCCCAGGGACCGGGCCCATAGCCTCCAAAAGTCTTCTGCCAAGAAATACTCAGAATCTGCTTATAATGAAAATGCTAACTCTTTCATTAATCAATAGAACAGGAACATCATCACGAGTTCACAGACTCTGTCTGAATAAATGTTTATTACAGAAAATTACAATACATGGAAAAAGCTCTTCGTAATCTTTCACCTATAGCCTTTTATAACTCTATGGAGAAACAAAATAGAGAATAGCGAATCCTCAGGATCAGAAGATCCCGAGGCTTCGCAGCTATCAACCGAATGCTTCAAGAATAGACATGTCTTTCCATCTCTTGCTAATTCCCAGGAACCATACGTGATTTCATTTGCTTTTCTTGATTGCCGCTGTTTGGTCATTTGGTCAGCAGTTGGTTTGTTCGGATTCCCTATCAATAAAGACAACAAAATTTAGTTTTTATACTATTAAACACATCATTTATTAATAATTCGTTTTACCCTACTTTTACACTATTCTTCTTTGATTTATTTCTAAAATGAAGGAAAACATATAAAAGTTAATAATAAATAAAGCTAAAGATGGGGGTAAAACGTACCTTTTCCATGGCCCAACAAGCGAACCTCCTTCTGTTGACATCGACACATTCATTCTAGAATACAGGTCTAGAGGGCGGTGTATCTTGGTTCCAGCTTCCATTATTGTTTGATGCCTCGGATCAGGCAAAGGGACTCCTTATTTCCCTTTGATTTGATTGTTTCTCATCCGCTCCACTTCAGCATGATCGAGATTCATATACTCGATAGTTCAGTGATCCAACAGATTAATACAGTGATTCCCAAGTGTGTGTGATATGTTTCAGACCTCATGAGGGGGTGGCCCTTCAGGTAGCCCTCGACATGCCTTGATGAATTCATTCTATAGCCTCGGATGCAGATCCATAGATTTGATGGGTTCTGCCCCAGCCGCTTGCAGCACCTATAACACGCATGCATCACTAAGATGATCCATTCATATTTTTAGAGCCCTTTCCTATTTATCAGGGCTTCTTTGGTTGTTATTATATCTCATGTACTCAGATATTATTGTATTAAGTCCTGGTTGTTGTCCTAGGAGCAGTATGTATGTGAGATCCATTATATTTTTGTCTAGCCTATGTTTACGCCAGGTTATCACATACTTTATAGTTCAGTCTCATTTTACTAGGTGAACCATTATTATTTGTACTTTGTCATCTCAGCATGCATAGGTATGCCTCCCCTGCTCACTGAGAACAGGTACCCACACATTAAAGGAGACTTGCCTTTGTCGGTCTTGCCTCCTGAGGGTTATCGTCCTCTCGCACTTCACTTCACCTACGTCTCTCTCTCTCTATATGACTCCCCTTCGGTGTCTAGTGATTGTGTTCTTACAACGTACTTCAGTCATACGATTAGCTCCTAACGCTCGCACGTTGGGGGAAAATCTATTACACGAATTTTTGGTCATCTAACCATTTACAATTAGATGGATCGACATACACCATGTAAGACCAATTTTACCATAGTAAAATTGCTTTCACTATAAGAAATAATTTAATAAACCATAGTGTATTAAATTATTTCTGGTCCAAATAGAAAACCCCATGAGGAATAATTAAATAAATCCTTATTTATTTGATTTTCCTCTAGGAATAATTAATTAAACCTTTGTTTAATAATATTCTTGGTCATATTTAACCCAATTAATGAGAAATAATTAGATAAATCATTATTTATCTTATAATTCTATAGGAATAATTAATTAAATCATTATTTAATTAATATTCCTTGTTAAATTTGACTAAATCATTTAGGATTAATAAAATTAATCATTATTTTTTAAATTATTCCTTGATCCCATCCTTGAAATGATAAATAAATATTTTATTTGTTTATTATTTCTAAATAGGGATTTAACCAATTTAAATTCCTTTTCCCTCCAACAAAATAAAATAAAACATTCCAAACAGTTAGATCTAGATCTTGGTTAATAATATTTTATTATGCACCATTATCAAGGATAACCTAATATTTTGTTATAAGTAGGAGGGTTTTCCATTCACTTCTTACCTTTGATCCTTTTATCATGGTCAGAGTTTGATCCTCTTATCATTGTCATACTTTGATTACTTTTATTTTCTTTTTGTTTATTGAGCTCCCTTTGAGTTCTACACGTCTTGGGTTTTCTACACCATTGAGAGAGAAACTCTGAAGCTGAAGCATTTGAGGACAGCCAAGAACACATCCCATTGAGGGGGACTGGTAACATCATTCTTTGTTCCCTTCCCAGGTGTTAATATAATACACAATATTATTTATAATTCTTGTCTTGTCCATTGGATATTTGGAGAAAATCTTATTTCTTTTTATTCTTTAGCTGCTTTATTTGCATAGATATGGGTTTGTTTTGTATTTGTTTCGACTGTATATTGCAGATCTGAAGAAGTTAGACAACCATCTTTGTTGTTAGGGTTGTTTGTCATGTGCAACTAAAGTGATATATTTTCGTACACTTGCGTTAATAATTCATTCTAACACAAAGTATCGTGTTGTTGTTGAAGCCAACAAGGAAACCTTGTGGCTTCGTTAGATCTCGTCTGAATTGGCCTTCATCAGCAACATCCAACTACACTTTGGTGTGATAATCAGAGTGCCATTCAACTATGCAAAGATCCAGTTCAGCATCAATGCAACAAACACACTGAGCTACACATACACTTCATCGGAAAGCTCATTCATGATCGTGTTCTTGAAGTGCACTATTGTTCAACCAATGATCAAGTTGCTGATATCTTTACAAAGTCTCTCACAGAAGCGAAGTTTACCAAACTTTGATCTATGCTTGGAGTTCAAGAAAGGTATCGTTAACGGGGGATAGGCTCTAATGCCTCCTTCCTTCTCCTACCGTGTCACCTTTGTAAATCCTTCAATCCTATCCCAAGTTGTTCTTAAGGGGGCATGTTAGGGTATTCCGACACATAGGAAATAGTTAAGTATAACTTGGTATAGTGTAAAGTTAGGTAAAGTGTGTTTCTTTAGTATGTACTTTTGTAACTTATAATCTGACGATCACGATATGTAGTGATCCGACGGTTCATTCTCTTCTCGGTATTACCAACTCTTGATCTGTGGCTTAACACTCGATTGGTCCATGGTCTCTATTTAAAGAGCATGGATGGTCATTTGTCCGATGATCATTTATGAGAGAAGCTTATGGAAATTTTATTTCTTTACATTAATAAATTGCCTGAAGTGGCCACGCTGGCTTAGGCCATGGATTGTTTCCCTCTTTAAGGGTTTTACACGTCAAATACTGGTGCACTGATCTGTGATCTATTTGTGAGCGGTGACCTTTGGTGTTTGATCTAAGGAAATTACCTTGTAAATTCCTACATGAGTGTTGTTGCAGCCCTTAGTGATGTTGTGAGTTTCCATTTTGTGGTCAGTTGTAGGTCCCAATTCCTTAATTGGAGTTAGGCGGTTGGTTCATGTCATAGTAACTCTTAATCTTATGTTTACCACGGAGGTCTCGTGAAATTGGGTAAATGTGGGAGGGGCTGTTACACAGGCGATCAAGTATAACCACATGCCACAGTGTCGAGTTATGTGTGGGAAGACAACAATTCATAGTTAGCAATTAGATCACAACGTAATTACGGAGGTCAACCAACCATACGATGTTTAAACCAACATGCCATGAAGATTGCATTATGATTGGACCACCATACATTGGTTATAACATTGTATAACATTGTGTTCTAATTTGTTTTCTAATATTTAATATAGTTGGTTGGGGCGCAACGTCCGCAAGCTCAACCTAGGGCTCTAGACCCCGAATGTTATATAAATGTAAAAGGGTTGCCATTTTACAATAATTTATGGGTGTTGGATTTTTTGCAGAGTTGAGAGCTTTAGATTGAGTCTAAGTTTGTGAGTCTTTTGTAAAAAAAAGAGGTTTTAGAGCTCATTTGTGCAACAACCAAAGGAGGGATTTTGGTGCCATTTTGGTAGCCACTTCCTAGTACATATAACTCATTTTGTAGCAAGTTTTGCGAGTTTTTGTTGATTTAACAAAGCATTTTAAGGCTTAGCATCTAAATAATAAAAGAGGTCACTCCCTTGGAGGCAAGACATGAAGATGTACTCCACACTGGACGAACTCTGTTATCAATTGGTAACATCTTGTTTTTTCTCTACTCGATCTCCTACATTTCTTATTATTTGTAGCTTCATTTAAGTCCCTCGTGCTTGATTTAATTGTTAAGATGGATTAGTTTAATCATACACATTTGAACTTTTTTTTATAAATCAAGTCACTTTAAAAGATCCATATCTACTTCTCTAGTAGGGAACTGATAGTCACCATCACACAACTAAAGGACTGTGGCTTAACATGACCCTCCCACAAGTTCAAGTTTTAGAGGACAAATTATGGGAAATACCTCCACTCCTCTTGGTAGAACTAGGGTCTATACCTTGTCATTGATATAGCTAGGGTCAACATCCAATCATTAACCATATTGTCATATTATTGTTGTTCCTAAAGCTACATCATTTGATAATTAATTTGGACAATAGTGCTTCTTGTGAAGCCTTCACTTGCCCACATACCATAACAGTGTTTGAAGTAACCATTTAATAGTGAAATAATGCTTCATAGCACAATGTTGCTTTGTTGATATCAATAACATTAGTGTTATTTTAGTACCATGATTATTTAGCTATCTCTTGGCCCTTGAACGTGTAGATAAGCTCATCGAAACACATCATCACGCATAACTATGTAACCATTTTCATTATTTAATAATATTATACAAAGACATTAAATTAAGTAAATATATTTATTTACCATGTGCTTGTATCAATAATCCATTCAAAATATAAATTGAACTAATATCCATGTACCAAGCTTTCCTTTTAAATTTTGCATTTAAAAAAATCATCTCATTGTCGTCATTACATTAATAACGTAAGTAGTAAAACCCCAACATTAGTTTTCGCATATAGGCAAATATGCATGTCATAACAATATAGTTGCACCAATCTAGTTCAGTTCAACAAGTGAATAATGACATAAGTGAGAGTGTAGTTTAATTGTTTTTAAATCCACATTGTGTAGCATTACATAGATGTTTGACATTGGAATGTAGGAATTGTTTTATGGTGCTTTGATATAAGTCCAATTTCTCCCCCCTCTCTCTATGTGTGTGTGTGCACGCACATGCATGTGCTTTCAAATTTATGTGATTTGAGTTTTGAAAGTTCATTGGAAGATCCAATCATATTGCTTTATGTAAATGTTTTCGGTTACATAACCAAATCCATCTTAAGACAAGTAATCGATTGTAATAAAAACAATAAGAATAAGCAAATACCAAATACAAAGAGAAATTCAAGAGGCCATAAAGAGTCAATAACATTGACTTCACATGAAAATAACAATGAAACTAAAAAGAAAAGAATAATAACTTAAACCTAAATCATTAAAATAAATTTGGAACATTAATAAAATAATAATAAAGGAAATATAAAGTGAATAGAGAGAATAATAGAATAGATAAAAAGAAAGAGAAAGTTATAAAAAATAATTAAATGAATTAAATAGAAAAAGTCAAAACACAAATAAATATATTATAAAGTTAAAATAAAATAATAATTTTAATATGAGATAGATGAAATAAAAATAATATAACAAAGAAAGATGGAATAAAGAGGTAAAATTAGGATATAAAAATGTAGAAATTTGAATAATAGTTAAATTATTCACCGAGATTATCCTGATCATACACTATTTGTTCTTCATGCATAATACATAACCTCTTCTACTATTGATCATTAATTGCGGAAAATAAACAATCGCATGCGCACATTAAAACCATAAACAATCACACATATGAACACAATATTTATGGGAAAGCTTAAAGCTGAAAACCCCCAACTATCTGTATATTATAATGATAGAGATCATGTAAAAATCATTGTACAAACTCCTCACAAGCTCTCAGTACAATCTCCAATTGTTACACACTACACAAGCTCAGATCATACAAAACACATGCTCCAATCTGCTCCACCTGTTAGCCTGCCTCTACTGCGCAATCCAATATGGATAATCATGAGATCCAAGTTCGAATCCCACCAAGTTGTACTGCGCAATCCTCATTGGCATATCCCTCTAAGTGTGGTGCAAGCTCATGCACCAGTATAGTCACAACTGATAGTCAACCTGCTCTTTCACCTACCTCTCCACTGGTCTCCACTGAAACTGTCCATGCACCGAAGTTAACTGATGTATTCTTTAGTTGATTAATTAGTGAATTAATTAATAATTAATTCACACCACTTCCACTAGTGTATCAATCAGTTAGACTAGATACAACTAGCTCAACTATGTTTAACTCAGTTAAACTGAACACAACTCCATTAACTCCTCAATCAACTCCACCAAACTCTGTCACCTGAGTTCTAACTGAAGTCAACATGCAATAACTTCACTTAAACCCTAGGAATAGCGTAATTCCTTCTGTCAGCTGCATGTGCCACATCCAGGCATCAAACTGAAGTGCTCCAAGAGGATAAGATAATGTTTATAGTCCAAATATTATTAAGAGCTAATAATATTCGACATATCTATTTTTAGACTGGCAATCTAAAAATAGATTCCGCCCAGTATGTCTAAAAATAGAAGTCCATCTATTTTCCCGACTTGACCAACCATCCACAAATAGCATCATGCAACTCATAGAACATGATCCATATGTCTAAAAATAGACATAGTCTAAAAATAGACTTTGCGCCAAAAATACCCTGCGGGCCCACTTAGTGAAGGCGACTTCTTTCCACTAAGCTCATCATCTTGTTGCAATCTCAACAAAAAATAAAAAGAGAAAATTTAAAATAAATAAAAAAATTAAAGAAAAAATAAATAAAATAAAGAAGAAGAAAAAGAAAAAGAAAATAAAAAATGTAAGTTAACATTAAAAAAATAAATTAAAAATGTAAGTAATTTTTTTCTTACCATGTGCTTGTATCAATAATCCATTCAAAATATATATTGAACTAATATCCATGTACCAAGCTTCCCTTTTAAATTTTGCATTTAAAAAAAATCATCTCATTGTGGTCATTACATTAATAACGTAAGTAGTAAAACCCCAACATTAGTTTTGGCATATAGGCAAATATGCATGTCATAACAATATAGTTGCACCAATCTAGTTGAGTTTGACAAGTGAATAATGACATAAGTGAGAGTGTAGTTTAATTGTTTTTAAATCCACATTGTGTAGCATTACATAGATGTTTGACATTGGAATGTAGGAATTGTTTTATGGTGCTTTGATATAAGTCCAATTCCCCCCCACTCTCTATGTGTGTGTGTGCACAAGCATGCATGTGCTTTCAAATTTATGTGATTTGAGTTTTGAAAGTTCACTAGAAGATCCAATCATATTGCTTTATGTAAATATTTTGGGTTACATAAAACAAGTAATCTATTGTAATAAAAACAATGAGAATAAACATACCAAATACAAAAAGAAATTCAAGAGGCCATAAAGAGTCAATAACATTGACTTCACATGAAAATAACAATGAAACTAAAAAGAAAAGAATGATAACTTAAACCTAAACCATTAAAATAAATTTGGAACATTAATAAAATAATAATAAAAGAAATATAAAGCAAATAGCTTCACACAAGGAATAGGAATAGGAATAGAGAGAATAATAGAATAGATAAAAATAAAGAGAAAGTTATAAAAATTAATTAAATGAACTAAATAAATATAAAAAGTCAAAACACAAGTGAAAACACAAATAAATATATTATAAAGTTAAAATAAAATAATAATTTTAATATGAGATAAAGTAAATAAAAATAATATAACAAAGAAAGATGAAATAAAGAGATAAAATTAGGATAGAAATATAAAAAGGAAAATTTAAAATAAATAAAAAATTAAAGAAAAAATAAATAAAATAAAGAAGAAGAAAAAGAAAAAGAAAAAGAAATGAAAAATGTAAGTTAACATTTAAAAAATAAATAAAATAAAGAAGAAGAAAAAGAAAAAGAAATGAAAAATGTAAGTTAACATTTAAAAAATAAATAAAAAATGTAAGTAAAAAAAAACAAATTAAAAAAAAAATGTAAAAAAAACAATTGAAAGAATAAGGTATGAGTGAAATCCAAATTTAAAAAGGAAAATAATCATTTGAAAGGGGGCAAATGCAAGAATAAAGAGCAAAATATGTGATTTAAGTGGTTTTCTTAAAGTGGATAAATAAGAGCCAATTTTCATACAACCCTTAAGCACTTAAACAAGAATGAGATTATCTATATCTTACCAACCCTTGCTAGACCATGTAAGGTAATCACATCACAATCAGGATTTGAATGTAAGTGTAGAGGATAACTACTTGAGCACCCATGCTAGACATAATTAACAAATGGTAAAGCCCCTCATGAATGTAGACTACTTTAAACATTTTATGATTATACTTTTAGGTCTCTAAGTGCTGTTGTAATGCATAATAACATTTGTCAGTGATAAGTTCTAGTATAAATAGCCAAAATTGAGTCATGCATGTTCACTGTCGCCTAACTACACATATTACATATGTGCTAAGATCTATTCATTTTCCTAACTATGAAACTATAATTATATTTTATTTTTCTATGTGACATAATACATGTTCAGTTCCATCATTGGATCTTAATATGTCCTTAGACTACGACTACACATATTACATATGTGCTAAGATTTATTTATTTTCCTAACTATGAAACTATAATTATATTTTATTTTTTCTACGTGAGATAGGACATGTTTAGTTCTATCATTGGATCTTAATATGCCCTTAGACTACGACAATGGTTATACTTCTCGCCGTTATACTTAACAATAAATTTATTTGAATTAGAACCTACAAGCAATCCAAATGCGAGTAGCCTTAATGATGGCCTAGCTAAAAAGGAACAAAAAGTTCTAAGAAAAAGATTGAATTACTAGTACCTTTAGAGTTAAATAAGTTTATAACTTATTCTAATTGACTAATTAATATTAAACTTGATAAGGTTCACAAGACATAAGTCACAATGGTAATGATAACTATCTAACAATGAAACTTACCTACAAATGTCAACAACCTAAACATAAAATAATAACTTACCCAAAAATATCAACAAGCTAAACCTAAAAATAAAAATCAATAAATTTTTACAAATATTCCAATAACTCTTTAAAACATTGCCTTAAGTACAAGAATCGTCCAATTTAAAAAAAAATAAATGAAAAAAAAATCATCACTATTCTTTAAATGATATCCACTAAACTAAAAAAAATATTTATATAAAACCAAACTAACCCTGTCTTTGAAAAACATATCGAACCATCACACTAACTACGACGCCCAACGCAAAGTTCCAAGTCACCGAGAGGAGCAATATGTGTGCAATGTTCACCTCAATTAAATTCAAATTCCCTCACCGCCTTCAAATTCAAAATAATGGCTATATAGATTAAAAAATACCTCCACAAAGAAAAGGACGGCCCAAACCTTTAACTTTACGTTTCTTCGCTGGTAAAACTTCTCGGCTCTGTGGATATAACTTATTTACATATATATTTTCACGGCAGCAGATGCCAGAAAGCGTCGAGCGGACAATTAAGCATGGGGTCTGGAAATGGCCGGTCGATTGCATGGTTTTTCACATTCTTTCTGATAAATTTCAGTACCGGAAACCTTGACTGCCAACGATACAATGGTAAACCCTGTTTTCTTCTCTATTTTTTGTTTGTTAAGAACCCCTCGAATCTATCAATTTTGTTTTTGTTTTCCACGCTTTTAATGGAAGTCTGCTAAATTATGTGCTCACGAAATAAATTCTGACTCGGCCTTAACAAAACTGCTGAGCAAATTGCCGTGCAAACATTGCAAACTTTCGCGGGGCTCACTTTTTCTTTCAAGGAAAATGGGATTTTAAATGGACTTATAAGAGTATTGCAACTGTCTTTGCTGGTGGGGTCCTGCTTCAGTGGTGAAGACAGTGGCATGTCATGCCATCATCAGGAAGAGTATGTCTAATTTCGGGAACTTAGACGATGCAACTGCTTCTGTTCAGGGGTTCGCTCCTCATGTTACAAAGTGTTGCCAGTACAGATTAGTTTTGCTTACATGGGCAGCTTGTGGTGCCCGACCTCCTGAGGGCAGTTGTGATACACCTCTGGAGTGTAAAGCAAGCATTTTCAAATAAATTAAAACTAGTTTTTATTTGGATTGATGAGTCAACGTTGCGAAAGATACCCAATTAACTTTGTAGGATGCCATTATGGCCCTTCTCTTACTTGTACCTATGCCAAACCAGGATTTACGTCATAATTTTCCGTCGCAGGCATGTGCTGTTTATCAGCGTTTACTATTATCTCATCACAAAAGTTGTTTAAAACGGCTGGTTGTTCACGACTGAGCACCTGAGATTGGAATAGATTGACTGTAAAGTAAGGTGAACTTAAGTAAAATCGATAGCCTAATCACGACCGAAACTTCTCGAGAGCTGACAAACAATATTGGTGATGTTGCCAATTGTAGTTGACGGTGATTTTTTTCCCTTAGTTGCCTTGAAAAACTTACAAGGAGAAACCAAACGATGTCTTCCCACTTTTGTGGATGGCATCCCTTGTAAAACCTTAGGGAATTTGAAGTGGACACTTGTTGGCATGGAACTAGCCAAATGCTCAACAACTTTGGTGACAATTGGGCTCAATCCTAGTTGATGGTGTTACCTTCCCTTGAATTGGGAATTCTCCTTACAACGAGGATATTATTTAGTTTCTAAGTTGGAGAAGCTTAGGCTCTAACCTAATTTTGTGCTTATTAGGCACTAGACTAGTTACACATGTTTTTGATTGTGGTTTGGGAGGTCTGGACTCTGCATTAACCCCTTATGAATTTTGATCATTACAATCTATCTACTTATGATTTTGCTCATCACTCTCCAAATTGCCTTTTTTTTTTTTTTTTTTTCTCTGAATAAGACTAATTCTATTAACGAAAAGAAACATATGGTACAATTAGGCTTGCAAGAAAGCGAGAACTGAGAAGCATGAGAGAAGTAGGTGATAGAATATCAACCTCGCTCTTGAACAACAACTATAGAATGAGTAGAGATAACATGAGGAACAAAAAAGCAGATGCTGGGCAGTGTTGTCTACCCAGTGTGGGCAGAAATTGCCACACGACCTTTTTTCCCTTTTTTCCGGATTACTTTGACCCAGTCGGTGGAGCTAGGCTGGGCCATAACGAGCTGTAGACTATCTGGCGCCGGGGGCGGAATATCTTTATCTGAGTCCGAAGAAGAAGACACGTGAGCGCGTTTAAGAGAAATCGTAGGATCAGAGGGATCTGCAGCACTGGCTGAGGGAGCGTTCATCGGAGTCTCAAGATTCTTCTCATCAGCATCAATTTCCTCCTCATCCGAGCTGGAGGAGTCTGTGTCAACCATGGGGGGAGGAACGCAAGAGTTCCAGCTCTTGGATTTGGATTTGCGATTCAAAGTCTTCTTTTTGCCGAAAAACTGGGGGCATGCATTCTGTAAGTGTCCCATTTGATGACAGTGACGGCACCAGAATGCTGTATTTTCGTAGTCCAAGGTTTGGGTCCAATGGAAGTCCCCAAACTTGAGGTTGATCTGGTCCGAAAATCCTTTGCTTATATCTATTTCTGCACACAGTCTACCGTATGTGTAGATTCCTTTCTCCCTTCTCAAGGTATCTGTAGCAAGGTATCGTCCCAAGGTATTTCCAATGGCTAGGTAAACAGAGAAATGCCACAAATGCGCAGGGAGGTTTGGAAGCCTGACCCAGATAGGCAGCTTGGTGATGACAACTGTAGAGGGGTCGAAGTCTGTAAACCATGGGGTGAGGAAGAGTCCAGCCGAACCCCAAAACCAAGGGTCTCCTGTTAAGGCTTTCTGGTAATCTTCATTTGAATCAAACGCCACAATGAAGAAACCTTTCGAGCATAAGTAGATCTGACTTTTATGGGTCCAGTTGGTGTGGATCCATTGGTATAAATCCGCTGTGTGAGGCCACAGACCATTAAATCTGCATATGATTGCAGTTTCTGCAAATTTCTGGTGAAGATCGGCAACCATAGGATGAACGAGTTCGACAGAGGGAACTTCCTCAAGTTTATCAACTAGGAATGGCTTGGGAGCCATAGCTGGTTGAGCTGCCCTCGAAGAGGGCTGTGGTTGGGCCTTGTCTTTTTGGACTGCATCTTTGAAAGAAAACGGAGGGGCAGAGGAAGTCTGCCCAAAAGACCCTCGTCGTAGACGAAAGGTAAGAACAATATTAGCATTCCTTTGAATACTGTAGAAGGAAAGGGGGAGAGATTCCTCTAATTGCTTACCTATAAACAGCAGCCTCTGGTAAGAGGTGGGGATCCCCAGTCGGAGTTCGAGCTTGTACAAAAGATCCTGCACAAGAACTGTATCATGCACCCACTGTAGCAGCGTCTTTCCAGAGAGGAGAATGATTTGGATCTGAAATGCAGATTCTCCTTCTGGCAGTAGTGGCTGGTCCAAGAGACAGATCTGCTTCTGACAAGCAGTAGAGGATGGATCTGAAGACTCGTACGCGTGGATCCTAGGTTCTGAAGCGTCCCTTGGACGGCAGCTAACCCCTGTTTTGCTGCGGATGAAGGTGATCAGGGGCGCAGTTGTGGTCGCGGCCGCCCAGAAACCTGACTCGATGACTTTGAGCCGTCCTGCGTTGGAGACTACTTTTGTGCCAAGTCGCTTGCAGAAGGAGGCTTTGGCGGGTACGTTTGTCTCAACCTCAAGATCTGCACTGATCCAAGAAATATTAAGCCCTCGATCCGCATCCTGGGCAAACCTCGTTGCCGGATGGCAAATCCGTGGCTGAGCTTGGTGTAATTTTGGAGAGAAAAGGCCACAGAAGCCTGCGGCATTGAATCCCTTAGCGAATGCAAACCCTGCCATGGTGACGGCGGCGGCATCGCCCCACAGGGCCAAGGGAGCAGAGGCGCCGGCAGAGGCCATTAGGTCGGAAAAAATCAAATTTGTAGAAAAGCCACTCTTCCTTTGAGGGTATTGGAATCAACTTTAGCTTAAGTTTCCAAATTGCCTTGTTGCCAAATTGATTAAATTGTTATAGATGAGCAATTGCTCTTTTTATATAACCTTATAGGATTGTACATAAGTGGAGTGCACCTTAGTGGACTTAAACTGATTTTTGATTCTTAAAAGGAGGCACCTTTTTTTTCCAAGTTTTCCTTTATTTGGTATTGCTCCTTTGTACTCCCTAGCTCCATTGTTGTCTTCATAACTCCAAAGGTAGGTAATAACTCCAAAATTATTCAACCATTGCCTTCACTCCAAAAATAGGAAATGGAGCAGAAATAAATAAATTGCTTAGCAATAGATAGTAGATGATATATTCATTATATATATGCCATGATCTTCAGATAGATTCGGTGTGAGAGGTTACTTTCATATTCATGTGTCTTTTCAGAACCACCTCATTTGCTAATTATCCAATCCAGACATGAAAACGCGCTGCAAACCAGATCTCGACATGAAATAAGTTGATTCAAATTTCACATTTGCATTTCTGGAGCTGTTGTTCCCTCTGCAAAGAAGCTGTCCAGGCACTTCGTTCAACCGACCAAGAGAGCAAGTTATCAAATCCCTAGTTTTGGAAATGCTCTTCACAACTAATCTGATTATTTAATTCGACTTGGACTTTTACTTGCAATTAAAATAATTGGATTTCAATCAGTTGGACTTGGACAAGTGGTTTGTGAGACTTGTGTACTGGCGCAACACACAAGGATAGCGTCGCTGTGAACCATATTTGTGCAGCGCTACTCCGCACTGTAGCGTTGCGCTACTCCACACTGCAGCGTTGCGCTACTCAACGAACTTGCGTTGCACTATGGATCCTTATGCGCTATTGAAAATGACTTTGCAAGTCCCCTCTCATATCAGAGGAGAAAGATCAGATCAGAGGAAGGGGAGAAAGATCAAAGGCTTCAAGTTAGTTGTTCGGTTTAGTTGCTAGGGCTCTCATATATTATAACTAGATTTGTCAAATAGTGAAGGTAAAGCAGAGGAGGAGCATTGATAGTGGAGAAGATGCCATTAGTCGTAGTTGCTCTCTTGGAGGGAGTGTTCGATTTCAACAGGAGCGAGCAACAATTCCGAGTAATTGAAGGAAAGACAAACCCATGTTTTTTGAGGAGTTGAGACTATCCTTTGACCTTTCATTGAGAAAACCACGAGTTTCACTGGGTAATAGTGGAAGGCAATGAATGGGAGCATCTGCCAGCAAATGTCTAGGTAATGAGTGGTTACCTCGCTAACATGAGACTGGCTGCTTCAAATAGAGTTCTTGTGGCCACAAACTTATTCAAATAGCCAGATGGATAGAAACAATAGGTGGGAAAGTGAGCAGTAAATGAGGGTCTCGACAACAGTGAGCAATGAACAAAGGTCAAAAAGTTAGAGGGACGCAGTCTCAAGATGGGGGCCCAATCTCCCAACAAGTTGAAGTCAAAATCCGATAAGAACACGTGTGACGGGGGTTTTCTCTTTTCCTCTTCTTTCGGTTTACACATTTAAGCTTTCTTTATTTCCTTTATGATGGCACAAATCAAATGCGGGAAAAACAAAATTGACATAAAACACAAAAAAAAACAAATTTGACACTTAATCTGGAGGGACCAAAAGAAAGTTTAGCCTTGGTGAACCATGGATCCAGCTAGCAGGAGACACAAATACCTATTCTTAACACAACGGGAAACAAAGCTGCAAAATATTCGATTATTCTGGAGGGGGCAGGGTACAATGATGGTTTATAATCTCAGATGAGTAGTTCATTGACATTGTTAAACCTGGTCCACCAAGAGGGTTTGAGCTCTTATGGGAAACACAATTTTTAGTTTGCTAGTGGACCTTCATTTTATCATCTTGCCATAATAGTGGATGATTTAGCAAGAGTGTAGGGTTCTTTTATGACATATTTCTTTCAGAAGGATGCATGCAACATGCATGAGAGATTGGTTTTTGTAAACGCAAAGCAGTGTAAGGGGATTTTAAAGTGTAGACAAACCCGAAAGATAATACAACCACTTAAGAAAAAATTGTAATGATCCTGCAGAAAGTGAACAACATCTCTAGTAAGGCTTCTCAAAACATTGTGGAACAAACATAAATTCTTAAAAATCTCGAATCAAATTTGAACATAGCAGAGGTTTTCACAACAAACAATGAGAAGTGCAAAGGAGATAATCATGAGCTATTTGTGGAAGAACTCATGAGCATGAAAAGGAGACTCGAAATTTTAGAAGAGAAAAAATTGTATGAAGGCAACAAATTAAACGAAATTGTTTATTTCAAGGGCAAATTAGAGAGAGAAAATAAAACTCTTAAGGAACAAATCTTAAACATTGAGGTCAAAATGGAAATAGGACAACAAGAAGTGACTGCCTTGAAACAAGAATTAGAACAATTGAGGATAATTGGATTTGGGAAATCAGAATTGATAAAAGAGGGCACAACACAAAAACAAGAGATTCAGTTAGCGTTAGCTGATTTGGAAATTAAAGAAAATTAGCTAAAAGATTGCATAGAAGAGGCTAAATCATGGTCATAAGTTGTAATTGGGTCATCAAACAAACAAAATGAAATCACTGAGAAACAAATCAAAATACAAATAAAGGAAGAACAAGATAAGCAAGGAAAGGCTGTAAATATCATTATCAAAGGCTTGAGGGACTTAGGTGAAAATGAGAGGACTGACATTCTATCAAGGAACTTCCTTAATGATAAGTTGAAGTGGATAGGGTGTATTCACCAGGCAAGCAAAATTGGAAAGAAGATAGAGGGAGGGAGAGATAGACATGTAAGAGTTGTCTTGAGGAATATAGAGGATAATAATATGATCCTTAGAAATAGAGGATCGCGGAGAGGCATACACATCTACTTAGATGTGGACTTGACTTTTGCTTAACAAGAACAATGAAGAAAGGAGTGGGAAAAAGTGAAAACAACAAGAAATGAGGGAAAATGGGCATGGTTGAAGCACGTGAAAGCTCACGTCAGTGATCGTTTCTCAAATAAGAAATAGGAAATAGGGGCCCAAGGGGATTGTTTACATGTAGTAAGTTGGAATTGCATAGGTTATCCATGAAGAGGTCTGGGGTTGGGGCTTGTTACCCACCACTTGTGGGTAGTGCAGTGTGTATAGGAGAAATTTTTTCTCCTAGATGGTCCTCAGCCGACAGCTAGTAGCCCTTTGTGGCCACCCAATAGCTCGATGTGCCATTATCTTCGCCACCTGAGCTAGCCATGTGGTTCCTCACCCACTTGTTATGATTGTATGTTTGAAGGTGGGCCTCCCGACCTTGAAGGTATGGATTTTCATTGGTATAGTTGAGTAATTTTCCTTACATATCATGGACACTTTTGGACATGGATTGGTGGGGGGATTCAACGGAAAGAGTGGGCTAGGTTTGTACTCTTGTCTCCTTCGCTCGATTTGGTGGTTACCCTTGTATCCTAGTCCCGTGGGATCTCCTTTATTGGCCATTGGCTTTAGGGTTGGCACTACATGGGAAATCGTGATTTTAGTTTCGTGGTCCCGCTTTGCGACGCCATATACATCACTCCCTTTCCGCTCATTTTAACCCCATTCATCATTTTTCCCATTCGGGTTCACATGTGTCCACTCATTCCACATAGGGTTAGCCCCTTGTCCACACCTTGGGTCGGGCCTAGAACGATGCCTTGGAGGTTGATGCAGTTAAAAAGAAAAGAAAAAACATAGTTTGGCCACTCTCAACAGGAAATGTCGCACAAAATGCAAAAGATAGCCGAGACATACAAATTTAGCATGTGGGCAAAAGCCAAAAATGAGCTCTACCCCTTATTTATGGCCATCGTCCTGGTTACTATGGGCCCTAGATGAGCCCCCTCCACATTAAGGAACCCATGATTGTCCCAACCCATGGTGGGCAATGAAATTCCCCACCTCAAAAAGGGGTACCTACTGCTACATCCTACACATCATGCTCTCATCCCTTGGAGCCCTCAGTAGTTATGAAGGAAAATTAATTAAAGGCAAAAGGCATATGAAGAAGGGTGGAAAAACAATGGCTGGGGTAACTCATGTACCACGATTTACTCCCTCCTACACTCATACACCCAAATGTGGGCATCCCTTATTATAACTACCCTTGTACCATGGCATGTGGCTTGGAGCATTCCCTTGATCCCCACTCTGTTCCATCACTATTTCATTTGCCATCTACCACTTGATGGATGTACCATGAACATGTCACCCCCTCTAAAAGTTGAAACCACCTAATAGTGTCCTTAATTAACCCCCCTTATTGAGCTTGGAGACACTTGTACTTGCCAAAGCCCACTATGGAAGGGCATGCCACCATGTAGTGCCCTATTGATTCCATGACTTGTAAGCTCTTTTACTTGATTATTCTAATGATTTGTTGTATTGGAGGGCAAGGGGATGCATTGGATCTTATGCAGGATTGCAGGTGGGTCTCCATATACGGGGTCCTAGCCCTCCAGAGGGCCACATTGGCACTTGTAGGGTGAACGTTGAGAGCCATGACCTCCACCATAGCAAAAGATTACTTCACGGATCCCTAGCACCGCTCGTTGATTGCTCATGTTCCACCTTTTAGATGAGGATGATGCACTTGGGTTCACCATGCCCAACCGACTCCATAGTTGCACCATACACTTGGAAGATGTTCCTGGGTCCGGATAAGGATGTGTCTCACTGCAGGAGACAAAGGGAGGGCTTATGTCATCATCCTAGCCCTTACAGATGGTTTACAGACATTTTCGATCCACTTAGAGACCCATGAGGATATCCTTGTGCTCCCACATCCACTTGAGAGCACTACGGTGACTTGCTTGGAAAACAAGGGGCCAATCCCTTGTCCACTATGTTTGGAGACCATTTTCTCACCATGGCACACTTTGGGCTTCATTAGGCCTCCTCAAAAGCCCAACGACTCAGTTTATTGATCATTCTGCCCCCTTGAGAGGCTTATTTTAATGTTATTGAGCTATCTTGGTGGGCTTGTCACCAAGGGATGTTATTATTGCACATTATTTTATTATTTGGGGCTTAATTAGGCCAATTAGGCAAATCAAACTCGTTAGAGATGTTATAAATAAATGAGAGGTGATTCATTTCTCTCATCATCACTTGGATTTGGGTTTAGTAGCTAATTGGAGAATTTTGCATTCCCTTTTGGAGGACGAGTTTGGTTTCATGGTTGAATTTTGATGTTTGGATTCTATCTTCTTGGTTTTGGAGCTTCATTATTGGCACGATTTCATGATTCGATATACTCATTTGTAGATGTAAGTGATCTTTTTCATGTTTATTCTTGTTATTTACTTTGTCACATGATTGTTGCTGGGATTTTCACTATCTAGGTTTGAAATTTATTGTATTTTATGCAAAATTTTGGAAATTTTGATATTTTGAGGCATTGCATCATTACATGTGTCATGTATGAATGGATGAATGTTCCTAGAGATTATTTTGTTGAATACATCTTGATAAGTCATCAAACATTGCACATCGAAGTATAAAGTCCTTGGGTAACTGCTCTCATGCCTTAATTGCCATACGAAGTTGCCTAAAGGCCTTCTTGATTAGGTATAGTTTTTCCAAATCACAAGTTCACCTTGACTCCATTTTTCCCAAAGGCAAGGCACTAATCCATGCACTGTGTTGTATCTTAAGAGACAATTCCTTGACTGTGGAAAGGAATCAATGCTTAAGACATTTTTAAAAAAATGTGTCACAAAAGTAATTATATCAGGTGGTCTTCGGTCAATCCCTTTGGAAACTAATTCTTTAAAACCCTAAACAATCTGGTATAATGAAAGACTCTACAATGCCATTAACTGTTGATATCTGAATGGAAAAGAAGAACTGTAGAAGAAACTCAAAATGATATGCTGTAACACAGAATCTATCACTTTAAATTTCAGAGACAATTTATGAAGAGAGAGGAAACTCAAAATAATATGCTGTAACACAGAATCTATTAGTTTTAAGTTTCAGAGGGAATTCATGGAGAGAGAGGAAACTGGAGTGAAAGAGCGCAAATTAAGGTTATTTAACTCTTACTCACAGATGTAATTAAGAGACCGGCAACTACATTACTTCACTTCATTCAAGGAAGAAGGAACACAAAATGGCACAGGAAAAACGAATCACCATCAACAGTTGCAGGAAACTTGACGCTTCTTTCATTAATTCCTCATAAAAGTAAGTACCAAAGTTTTAGTCTTCCAGAGGTTCGAAACTCGGAACCCCTCTTTCTTTTTGTCTTGCTTAAATACATCAAAAACAGTTCGTAACTGCTAGAACTTCTTGAAACTAATTCGATTACCTAAACTGTTAAAACTATTTATTACATTGCAATTGAGGACATCACTATAGCTTCGATCTTAACAAACAAAGAAAACAAATTAAAACTTGAAATATTATTCTTTTTGCTTAATCTGATTTGTTGCTAATGCGTCTCCCTGAAGTGCTGATGTGTCTCCCTGATAGATCGGACATCCTTGCCTTGCATTTCTTCCAGAGTTCAATATTTGTCTTTTCTGCTTGCTGTCATGTCTTTTTTGTTTCTGATGTGGTATTCGAACAATTTTGCAATAACGTATCTTTGCCTGACTTGACCCAGCTGTTGCGTTTCGACAGTGCCACCATGTGCTCCCTTTGCCCGACTCTACCTATGCCTCTACGTTTCAAACAATGTTATCATGTCTCCTTCTGCCCAACTCTGCCTCTTCTGCTCGTGCCTGCAGCGTTTCGTCTTCTCTTCTCCTTTGCTCTGCGTTGAGTCACTTACCCGAGTCCACTGCCTGCGTTCACGTTTCTTCATAAAACAACACAACTGCACATAATCCTGGACTTTAAATAAATTCAAATTTTCCTTGGAAAACTATCGTGTTCGTCCTTTTACCGCATTTCAGCATTTATAACATATTCCTGAGCGCCATTCCTCTTGAGCCTGCGATGTGCGATAAAGGTAGGGATGACGTGGCAAGTGGAGGTGGGGCTGATCGCAAATCGCAATCAGCAATATGAAACCTTGTCGCATTTCACATTTTGGCATTTATAACATATTCATGAGCTCCATTCCTCCTGAGCTTGCGATGTGCGATGTGCGATTGGAATATATTAAATCATAGTTCTGAGCTGCATCGCATCTGGCCCTTGTCGCACTTTGCATTTCAGCATTCATAACATATTCCTGAGCGCCATTCCTCCCGAGCTTGCGATGTGCGATAAAGGTAGGGATGACGTGGCAAGTGGAGGTGGGGCCGATCGCAAATCGCAATCGGCGATATGAAACCTTGTCGCACTTCGCATTTCAACATTTATAACATATTCCTGAGCGCCATTCCACCTGAGCCTGCGATGTGTGATAAAGGTAGGGATGACGTGGCAAGTGGAGGTGGGGACACCCAACTCCACCTTGACATGGAATGTTCTGAACGTATCCATCGGCTCGACTCTTGAACTGTTCTGCACGCGAATAAGCACAACTCGACCCGCCTTCACATCTCCGCACATAATGTTAATACACCAACATATAAATCAAAAATTCTTTTTTGGTATACAATTTTTTTTTTTTACATTTTCTAACATATATGCTTTTTTTGGTGTTTTGAGAAATATTTCAAAAGTAAATGCAAATGAGCCACAACACACTAGTGGTCACCTAAATGCTTATTTTTCTTGCCTCCTCTTTCTCTTTCTAGGCCTAGTTTTAATAGATCACCTAGGGCATCACATAAATTCCATTGTAGCCATCAAAACACCTCAAGTTTTGGTCCATAATTGTGCTATGGTTTCCTCTAGAGGCCCTCCAAATTTGAAGCAATTTCAATGGTGGGATCCCAAGATATAGCAAGCCCTAACTTTAGGACCGTTTCTTGCCCTAGGTTTTCCTTCACTAGTGTCCTCATTTGGATCATTGTATTCAATCCTCAAAGGAAAATTTGTCCTTTGATCCTCTTCTCTTCCATAATTAGCTCAAGCGCCTCCTTGGTTGATCAACTCCATACCCTTGACCTAATTCTATGCCCACTTGGTCCATTGTGGTCCCGGAACTTTGCAAATCTAATTTCACAAAGATCACATAAAGGCCAATTCTCCATAAGGATTTTCGGGTCTAGGAAACTTTTTGACAAGATATATTCCCAAACCCTAGCCCAAGAATCCTCTTAGCCCCTCCTAGAGAGCATATCACCTTGCTTTTCAAGCAAGAAAGCCATATAATTGATCTCTCATGTGAATAGGCCTTTGGAATCACTCCTTATCCTCTTATTGATCCATTCATCTAGTGATTCCCCTTATCAGGTCTCCTCCTATTTGTGAAAGTCCTTAAAGAGCAAGGAGCCTTAACTGAGGTGATAGTGGGCTATCGCTCCATTGTTGCCCCTTGACCTAGTAGTTGCTCTATAGGATCCCCCCTTAGGACCTCTGCTAGTTTGAGCGTAACAAACCCCATGCTCAACAAGTAGTTGATTGGCTCTCCTATGTATTTGGTCAACACTAGGCCAAATATGTCATTTGCAATAAACTCTTTTAGTCGGTTTGTGGTTGAACCGAAGAGGGTGCTTTGGACAACAACAAAGCATGTGCTGTGTTATTTGCGAGGTACAATCGAGTATGGGATCAAATATACTCAAGGTGATGGTATCATGTTGGTGGGATATACATATGCAGATTAGGTAGGCAATACAATGGACAAGAAAAACACTTCAAGGTGTTGCTTCAGCATGGGATCAAGAGTTGTCTCTTAGTACAGCAGGAAACGAAAGTTCGTTACACTGAGTTCTGTGGAAGGAGAGTATATAGCAGCTAGCGTGGCAACATGCGAGGCCATTTGGATTCGAAAGTTGTTAGTAGCCTTGTTTGGTCAGAGGATAGAGACGATAGTGATACACTGGACAATTAGAGTAGCATCATTCTATTTGAGAATCCAATGTTTCATGACAGGTCTAAACATATAGACATCAGGTATCATTTCGTTAGGGATTGTGTACAGTGCGGGACAATCCAATTATAGTACATACCTACAGATAAGCAAGTAGCAAACAACTTGATTGTTGATTTTTATAGTGTATTCTATATTGATAATTACTTCAAATTATTTAGCTCTTTTTCACATTCTTATCCATTATTTCATCATTAAGTAATTACACAGATGACATCAACAATATAACATTTATGACAGTAGGATCATGAAGAGACAACTAAGCAAAGAACATAAGGGTTTACCCTTGGAAAACCCACATTGGAGAAAAACCCAACAACCTTTTCCTTAGAGAAATTGTTCACTTCATTAAGAGACACACCTAAACATCCTAGACATTTACAAGGTCAAAATGACGAATAGAATAAGCATGATCGAACCTGGTCCATCAAGCTCCTAGTCAAGTCAACTGGCTACCCAATAACTTAGGTCTGCTCTGCTCTGCTAGGGCGTAATTTCGGCCTCATACTTTTTTGAAGAATGTAACTAGGTTCGATTTTCTTAAATTGTACTTGAGTCCATACTTATTGTACTTGTCAAAAGAATAAAGAAAATAGTTTATATTATTATTAAATGACTTATTAAAGAATGGGTTTCATGCTTGGGCTATATTTATTTTAGGTCAAAGTCCCAATTGTGGACTTCTAAGTTTTTGTATGAGTCTATAGGATTATTGCATATTTAAATTGATCCATATTGGGCTTTTGAATCATGCAAATAGGTCAAGTATTGAGTAAAATATGATTTATGAAGCCTCCACATCAAGTCGGCCTCAAATCCAGTAATTCAGACCCATCAGAAGGCTATATATACAGGCAAATCGAGTTCACTTGAAGATATCTCACTGCAAGACAAAAATTCGATTTTGTAGCTGCAACAAGGAGAAATTGCGAAATTAAGGAGAAGGAATTTCTGGATTCGGTTTTGGGCACACTTATAGAGTTGAAGAAAATCAAAATTTTGGCACCACTCTCTCTGCATTTGGAGCTATAGTTTGGGAGATCGAAGTTCTCAAAGTTTTGTTGCAACAATTGCTGCAAGGTGCTGCTGCCTAGAGAAGAGGAAGTCAAAGTTTGTTTTGCTGAATGCTGTTGCTTGGAGAAGTTGTATTGGGCCTAAATAGAAGTCTTTGAAGCTATATCGAAGTTTCTTCTTCAAGATCGAAGTCTCAAGAAGCAAGGTCGAAGTTCCAGGTCATCATAGTGCTGCTACTGATTAGGAAGGATCACAAGTAAGGCTGACTTGGTGTGGAGGAAGTTCGATTCAAGGTCTAGAGTCTCAAGAATTACTATTGAAGAAGAATTACTGACTGGGTTTTCCCCTCGAGGGGGTTTTTGCCCTGGTTGCTGCCCTACATTTGGTGTCCTTGATCTATGTGTATTTTCTTTGATATTTGCTTGATGAACTGATAAGAAGAAAGATAAGAGGAACATAATAATAACTAAAGAAGATCACAAGTAAATAATCAAGAACAAGAGGATCTTTCTGCCTTTCTGATTCTCTATCATGGTTTCAGAGCTTTGGTGAAGAAAGGACGAAAAGGCAGTCTCAAGAACTTGATCAAGGAAGTCATAAGAAGTTCACAAAAGGAAAGAAGTCTCCACTATCTTCAAGAAAGATGTCTAACACTATCAAGGGAGAGAACAAGCTTGAAGGAGCTACAAATTTTAGATCTTGGAAGAAAAGGATTGACACCATCCTTGAAAAGAACAAGGTCTTAGATTTAGTCAAAGGAAAAATGAAAAGGCCTATAAAAGAATCAAGTGATGCTGACAAAATAAAGTACAGAGAATCGGAACTAGTAGCTATGGCTTTGTTGGTTGAAGGCATAAAGGACAATCTTGTCCCCTTCATAGCAAATATTGATCATGCTCGGAAAATGTATGAGGCTTTGTCAAAACTATTCACCATCAAGAACATTGAAAAAGTGGTAAGCCTGAAGAATGAACTAAGAACTACCAAGATGACAAAGGAGGATACTATTTCCTCTTTCTTTGTGAGGATAACAAGGATAAGGGATGAGCTTCTTGCCATTGATGAAATAGTACCAGATAAAGAACTAGTGATTACAACCATTCTAGGACTACCACCTTCTTGGGGTTCCTTTGCTTCAACTCTCAATAGCTGGAAAGAAACACCCACCTTTGAGGAGCTATGGATAACTTACAGTCAAGAAGAGGTAAGAGTCTTCATGGTAACCAACAATGAAGAAGTTTCAAATGCTTATGTTGCTCATCATAAAGGAAAATTCAGGAATAAGGCACAAAAGAAGAAGGCTGATATGTCAAAGATTGAGTGTTATCATTGTCACAAAATGGGACACTATAGGAGTGATTGCCCTGACAATCCTAGGAGCAAGAAAAGAGATAGAGATCATGCAAACATGGTTGAAGAAACATCATCCCCAAGAAAGCAAAGACTGAAGAAGAATTGAGGAACTTGCACTACTAAGCCCCTTTTTCCTTATATTTCATTTATATATTTTATGTAGTATAGGTTTAACATCTTCTTGGAAATATATTTATTTGTTTTAGGTTTTCCCTCAAGCTTGGGAGGGAGCCCACAACAACTCCTCAAGATAATTATCTCATTCCCTCTTCTTGTCTTCATGTACTTATTTAAGATTTTGATTATACTAAATACTAATCACTTGTCTACCTCTATTCCTTGTCTAGGAATCAATATGTTGAATATTCAAGAATCATGGAGAAGGTTTCCAGGATCAAATAAGGAGGCCACAGAAGTCAATAGGTTTGTCAAAGAATCAAAGGTATGTATTGAAAATATATAGTCTTGATACTCTCTTTGAAATATCCATTTCTATGTTACTAACTATTGCTATGTCTAGCTCTACTGAATCCTAAAAGGATTCTTGTTTGGGATGATTCATCACCTGATGAATCTACCCACCTTACACAACTCTGATTGCTTATATAAATAGAACCTTACGGAGGTTCTCTAGAAAACCCTAACCTAAGGGTATGTTGATTATGTGTGAAACCCTAAACCTATTTAGGGATATTTATGAAGAAGTTGCTCTTTGATAATGTCGAGTTTGGTATTTTGATACGATCATGAAAGCTTTGGACTTGCTTGAGTTGAAATGATGTTACTCGAAATCTCGGACCTTTGAAATCTGATATAATAAGGGTTTACCTTGACAATGAACCAAAACCCTAGGTTTTGGTTAGGTCTACAGGTAAAATCCTTGTTATGGAAAGTCTTAGGAGTGAAACCCTAGGTATATGTTCTCTTGATTGAATCCCTAGCCTAGTCTAGGACAACATATATATTGTAATATTCCCAATTAGCTTTGCTAATTGGAATATTTCAATTTTGTTTAATTTTGCCGCTTTAGCTAGAAATAATAAATAAAGTGAGAAATAAGAGGGGTCACCTCACTTTAGCCACCTCACTTTATAAAATAAAGTGTTTTTCCTAGTTTATTGACGTTATAACTTAGAAAGGAGGCCTTGGGGGTCCACATGTGTATGAGGGGAGGCCTCACGCTGACCCAAGGTTAACTGCGCAGGCTAAGGAGAGTGAAGGACGCAGTCAAGGTTTTGGAGGGAGTTTAGCACTATAAAAGGTGGGGTTCTCACCTCATTTGGGCATGCATGATTTGATATTGATATTGAGAGCTAGACTTCTGTCTGCTTCAGCACGCCGGTTGTTTAGTCGGTTTGCAGCACTGTTTAGTGCAACCGAGTGTCTCCGTTCGGAGATCTCACCCTTAGCCTCGGGGGACTTCGAGTGCCTGCCCTGGTAAGGTTATTTTCTTGGTCTCACCCTTAGCCTCGGGGGACTTCGAGTGCCTGCCCTGGTAAGGTTATTTTCTGAGCATCATCCTTCGCCTGTGGGAATTTAGCAAAGAAGCCCGTGGAGATTTGAGAGTGAGAAACCCTTCTTGAGATCGGCAAGCAGTATCCGTGAGATAGGACGATCAGTAGGAAGGACGCAGATTCAAGCAGGGAGGACCTCATCATCCGAGTAGTGAGAGGACGTTGCATCCAAACGACTGTTGCGCAGAGGACGCAGATCCGGGAGAGATACAGCAGATTCTAGCCTTGGAGAACGTGATCTGAGAGAGATAGCAAAGTAGATCCACCTCGAGGACGCAGTATCCGGGAGAGATAGCAAGAGATCCGTACCTTGGAGGACAGATCCGGGAGAGATAGCAGCAGATCTGGATAGGGAGGACTCAGATCTAGCAGATCTAGCCTTGGGGGACACAGATCTGGAGAGATAGGACGCAGATCTGGAGAGGGAGGACTCAGATCCAGCAGATCTGGGCAGCTAGGACGCAGATCCAGTCAGGGAGGACGCTGATCTGATGAGCAGGGTCTTTGTGTGAGGGTTTGGCAGCGTTTTTCAGTGTTTCCAGCCTTGAGGAGTGGGTCAGCTCATCTGGAGGACTTGTGGCCAGCGTTTCATCTGTCTTCTGCGCTGTCACTAGCAGAGACAGCGTTTTCACTTGTGAGGGTTTTGACTGGTGGTGGAGCATCAGTTTTTCTGGGGTTTGTCTGGAGGATTGGGATCAGCCATCTGTCTAGTTTCCAGCTCATAGTTCCAGTGCATTCCAGCAGCAGTTCTTCATAGCAGTTCTTCAGCCAGCTAGGGCGCTGTCCTTATTTGCAGCCATTACTTGTTCTGAGAGGGTCTCCACTTGCCTAGGGCAAGGATAGGTGCACTCATTCTGATTATCTTGTACTCCTATCTATGTGTTCTGAGATTAATAAAATGGCTTAGTATTCTGGCATTCTATGTGTACTTGTTCCATTATCTGGTTCCAGTATTTTGTTTATATATCTGTCTGGCATATTTCTGTGTATTACTGGTTATTTCCCTTTGGGGATATTACATATATGCCTAGATGTATTAATGTTGACTAACATATGATGTGCTTATAATGATGATCTCCTAGATATGTGTGTTGACCTATTTTCCAATGGTCTTAAGAATCTAGGGTTTGGAAACAAACCTTAGTCAAAGTTTGAAAGATCTAGGATGATGATTGAAAATTTTGGGGTCTATAACTAAAATCTTAGAAATGATTAAATTCTCTAGTATGTATGTTGATTTGAATCTATATAATGTGTGCTGAGAATTTATAGATAGGAAATCTAGGGTTTATATCGAATCCTAGTGGAAGTCACTCATGATGTGTTTAGTGAATTCTAATCCCTAGTAAAAGCTCTTCATGATATGTTTTGATAATTGATTTGAAATCTAGGGTATGCATCTAACTCCAGTGAAAGACAATGTTTGAGTTGTGGTTAACCTTGATTGACTTTTTTATATTAAATCTAGGATTTGTATGAATCCCTAGTGAAAAGTCTAACATGTGAATTCTAAAGGTTGTTAGATATCTTGTAGATCTATATTGGTTCTAAATGTTGTAGCAAGGTATATTATACATTTGAAAGAAACATTGAAACCCTAGATAGAATGAAAGACATTGTGAAATAGTCTAGGGTTTATGATAAAAGTCCCTAGCAAAAGTTGAAGAGTATATGTGTCTTGTCTGGGTATTTGATATGTATAAAGTCGAAAATGCTTCCGTAATTCTAATATGACTAACTTTATGCTTCTATAGTTTTGGCTGTACTTGCTATCTAAAGTTGTGCATGTACATCATGAAGATGAGAAGCTAATAAGTATGATGAAAAGGATGGAAGCCATGAAAGATTCTCCAACACCTAAAGAAGAAACGAAGTCTCCCTACATTAAGAGGGAGCTTAGATAGAAGTTGATCTCCCTAGATGAAGAGGGAGCCTAAATAAAAGAAGAAATGGTTATGGTTCTCTACTTCATGTGTCATGCACTAGACCAAGGCTAACAATCGTAAGTCTTAGTGAAGACCATGAGTAAGAATCATAGTCATGATTGCAGAATATATTATGAAAAGATATGTTGCCACATGTAAAGTAGGAAGAGGAATCTTCTCTTGAAAGATTATATTGATAGTCTTACTGGAATTAGTTGAAGGGCAAGATTGAAACCTCGAAGTTTGTTTTGATTATATATTTGAAATTATTGATAATTGGGGTGTGTTTGCATAGGTGAATATCTCGAAGGATTTGATAGCATGCTGGTTACCAATCAACTTGATTGGGAGAGATTGGTTGTCCTTGATTTACTGGATCAAGGTGTGATCATGCTTTGTGAGTGAAGCATTGCTTGGAAAGACATGGGGCCGACACTTTGTGTTGATGTCTGGTTGGGAGGGTGGCATCGGGTGGATGTGCACCTAGTTCCCTGGGTTGATGGTTAGTAAGTAACCCTGACGGTACCTATAGAGGCTAAAAGCTTTAGTCCATCTTAGTCCCACTTGGATAGATTGCCTTGGTTAGGAATCTAGTCCAGGGCATTGTGGTGCCTAAACTGTTGAGTGACCAATGGATAGAGTTCCCTGGTAATGAATCTAGTCCATGACATATAAGTGTTTAAAGATTCTTCATAGTTCATATAGTTGAGATCTACCTTGTAGTATTAAGTTATGAATACCTCCCTAGTTAAGAGGGAGTGTTGAAGAATATAACTAGGTTCGGTCTTCTTAAACTGTACTTGAGTCAATACTTATTGTACTTGTCAAAAGAATAAAGAAAGGAATTTTATATTATTATTGAATGACTTATTAATGCATGGGCTTCATGCTTGGGTCATATTTATTTTAGGTCAAAGTCTCAATTGTGGACTTCTAGGTTTTAGTATGAGTCTATAATATTATTGCAGATTTAAATTGATCCATATTGGGCTTTTGAATCATGCAAATAGGTCAAGTATTGAGTAAAATATGATTTATGAAGCCTCCACATCAAGTCAACCTTAAGGTGATCAAGTTGGCCTATATATACAGGCAGATCAAATTCACTTGAAGATATCTCATTGCAACACAAAAATTCAATTTTGTAGCTGCAACAAGGAGAAATTGCGAAATTAAGGAGGACTTTATGGATTTGGTTTTGGGCACACTTATAGAGTTGAAGAAAATCAAAATTTTGGCACCACTCTCTCTGCATTTGGAGCTATAGTTTGGGAGATGGAAGTTTTGAAAGTTTTGCTGCAGCAGTTGCTCCAACAGTTGCTACCAAGGTGCTGCTGCCTAGAGAAGATGAAGTTTGTTTTGCTGAATGCTGCTGCTTGGAGAAGTTTTATTGGGCCTAAATCGAAGTCTTTGAAGCTATATTGAAGTCTCTTTCTCAAGATCGAAGTCTCAAGAAGCAAGGTCGAAGTTTCAAGTCATCATAGTGCTGCTACTGCTAGATTCAGGAAGGATCACAAGTAAGGCTGACTTGGTGTGGAGGAAGTCCGGGTCAAGATCTAGAGTCTCAAGAATTATTATTGAAGGAAGAATTACTATTGAAGGAAGAATTACTGACTGGGTTTTCCCCTTGAGGGGGGTTTTTCCTCGGCTGATGGCCTACATTTGGTGTCCTTGATCTATGTGTATTTGCTTTGATACTTGCTTGATGAATTGATAAGAAGAAAGATAAGAAGAACATAATAATAACTAACGAAGATCACAAGTAAATAATCAAGAATAAGAGGATCTTTCTGCCTTTCTGATTCTCTAACATACTTTGCCCAACAGAAGTTTGGTCTTATTGCCTTTCACAGAGTTTGCTTCCTCAGAAATTCAGTCTTTCCTCGGAGTACTACTTAAGAGATTTGGTCCTTCAATATAGAGATTCATCCTTCAACATAATGCTACCATAGAGATTTGGTACTTCAACAAGAGTTAGAGTCATCCTTCTTTCTCCTTAGATTCATCCTTATCTTCCTTATCATCCTGCCTCAGATTATCTGAATTGTCTTTAATAGAAAAGATCCGAGTTGTGCACTTCGAGGGGTCAAAATTCAAGTGCCTCATAATGTAATAGGCTGGCTATTCGAATGGGTTCGTTTACATTGCGGCCAACTTGACTAGGAGGAGGGCCGACTTGGATTCTTTGGAGCTTGTTACCACAAAATCTAGTATGCCTTAGAGAGGGTAACCTTAGAAGACAAGAAACTAGACTAAGTGCTAACAATGGCGTAGAGGTCCAATGTCACCTTAGCTAAAACCCCCTGCTCTTTATGAACTTTCACCAATGGGAGGAGTCCTAGAAGGATAGGGTATCACATAAAATAGATATGCTAGGTAAAGGCACAAAGTGATCAAGCTAGAGCTTTTTCAAGCGAGAGGCATAATAATGGCATGAGGCTTCAAAGAAGCAAATTGCTCTTCTAAGAAAAGCCCTATAAAAGAAGGCTCATGACTTAGGGTTTCGAGGTTTTCCGATGGTAATGGGTATTCACAAGGTAAATGCTTGCGGGATAGGGTTTTTTGCATTGATATTAACTTTTAAGCTAATCCAATGCTCATGAAATTGTCAAGAAAGTCGTCAAATCGAGGGAGAAGAAACTAAGGTTTCCCTCTTAGTGCAACACCTAGGACAAGAGATTTTACGGATGAAATTTGAGTGGATGCCCACCAAATTGATAGGTCATGTAGTCAAACTCAAGACTAACCTCTTGATGTTTAGGCTCTCAAAACACCAAAAAAGCCTCCCTAAAATTTTGGTCCAAGCCCTAGTTTTTCTCCTTAGCTTTAAAAGGCTGAATTTGAGAGGAGAAAATTATGGAGAAAGTTTAAGGTTGATCACTAAAGACCTGGACTAGTGCCTTGTCCTTCGGGCATATGGAGTCAAGGATGCTTTAGATAAGCCCAATTTTTTGCTAAGGAGGTTGAAATTTGATGCCCTAGGTATCAAAATTTCATCATTTACCCACTCAATGATAAATGAAGTTTGATGGAGAGTTATAAGGATTCCTCCACTAGGAACATTCATTACATGTTATACATTGAGTATCATATGCAATTCTCAACTAGATTGCCTTTAAAATTATTTTTTAGCAAATTAGGGCACAAATTAGCATAATCTAGAAGCAACGATTCCATACATTAAGACAATTTCATAATGAAAATCTTCAACGATAGGCACTTACAGGATAACATGTAGTATATCCATCCATTCATTAAAGAAATAACTCCAAAGGCAATCTGAAATAGCTAAAATGCAACCAAGATACTCCAATAGCCAAGAAGGAAACTAGTGTGAATTCTTTTATAGGTTCGAATTCTCCAAGTGATGATGCTGAGAGGATCAAATGATCTCTGTCTTATTTATACATGTTTAATGAACTCTAATTTAGCCTAAAATCCCCTCTTAGTTGTAAAATGATGGTCAAAACTAATTGAGGTTAAAAGCCAACCTCATAGCCATTACAAAAACATAAGAAATCACCCACAAGCGGGCCAAAGTGCATGCGTAGGCCTCTTGGAGGCATGCGTTGGGCTCCTCTAGTGCTAAGCTGAGTGAAGAGGGCTCCAAAAAACATCCTCTAGGGTTTGGCCCCAAGATCTCCATGCAAATCATCACCTGGACCCCGGTCTTGTGTTTGGGGCATAAAATGTTACTTTTTGTAGTATCAGATGGTGTTCTAGTATCGAAACTTTGTGGAGATGCTAAAACACATGAGTTTTCCAAAACCCATAAATCGTTTCTGGAAATTCCACCTAGAGATGACTTAATTAAATGAATTGACCATAATTAAAAATTTCCTAAGTCTAACTTAGGAAAAATGGTTAATTAATAGTAATTAATTTACAAAGGTGAAAATTCTTTAGAAACTGACATGGATCGACTTGGAGATGATCTCAGCCATCGATTAAGTTTTAATCTTGGCCGTTAGAGTTCCAACTGGAGATTATAAGAAGAGGTCGATGGGTAGATGGAGAAGACACTAGTGCAGATACTCAGTTGCCTAGGTAGTTCTAATTCCAAGTAGCAGGAGTGATTCAACAGTGGAGATCGAGCTAGTGGGTGAGTAGCTGGTGGTAGAGGGGAAATAAAGTAGTATTCCGGAGGAGTTTCCAGTCCCAGAGAGTCAGAAAGAGGAGGCCGAAATTATTCTCCAGGAAGCAGCATAGGGACTGCATAGTTGCTTCAGCAGAGCAGTTCGATTTAGCTGAAGGGAAGGTCGTTTTCAGTTCTAGAGGCTGGGAATATTTTCTAGAGTGCTAGAGAGAGTTTCTCAGTCAGCAACATGCAGGATGACTTGATTGGCACCAGTCCCGGGTTGAGCGTGAGAGGATCTGCGCAGAGGTGACGCAGTGCTTGCATAGAGGGTTCACCTTGTTGATTTATGGTGGCATCATATGTGCTCTAAGTCTCAAACTATGTGGAGAGGCTTAGACACATGTATTCCAGATAACACAGAAATTGTTTTGGGAAATTCCACTTGGAGACAGTGTTATTTGATAAATAAATTATTTTTAATGGGACCCTAAGTCTAAACTTAGGAAATTAAAATAATTAATGTGTATTAATCTAAACTGTGGGTGTAAATTCTAGAAAAAGCAAATCAAGTCAAAATGTAATCTTAACCGTTGATTGGAGATCTAATCTCGACCGTTGAAGTCTCAATGAGAAGACTATAAACAAAGGCTTGAGGGGCATTTGGGAAACACATCGAGAGATCAAGAGATCGAATTTCCTGAAGGAGCAGTGCTCAAAGGAAAACTTTGATCAAGAGATTCTCATGCAGTTGAGGGGCACAGATGGTTTTGGTCGAAGGATCTTCTCTGGGGCCAAGAATACTCAACAAAGAGGCAGAGAAAGATGCAGAGGAAGCAAAGCAGAGCCTAGAGAGGGTGACGGAGCACCCAGGGAGGATGACGCAGGGCCACTGAGGCCACACGCAGAGGCATCGCAGTATTTCGCGTTTTAGCTGGGAGATCGAAGTTCTGAGTCGGGAGGGTTGGAATCGAGATTTTTGAGGGCTGAACGATTCAGCAGAGGAGGTGACACAATTTCAGAGAAGTCCCCACGCAGGCCTACGCAACTACTGCACGGAGGCAGCGTAGAGGGTGTTGGGGTTTTGTCAGTTCAGCTACTGGATCAGCCAGGACTTGCAAAGTGAGGTAATCTCACACTTTGTCTTTCTCCTGCCGAGTGATATTCTCTGTACTGGATAGCCAGCAAGGCATCCAGAGATTGTATTAAGATATAACTGCTGCTTAATCATAAAACCCTCAGATTTGCTGCACTGGTTTCCCGCATTGGGTTTTTTCGGGGACATTTGTCCAAAAATAATGGTGTTGTGTGTGATGTTTTTCTTTTGCCTAGTTTCCTGTTTCCGCATCTAAATTAATTAAGTGAAGGCTATAGCAATAATTACTTCAATGTTTACAGAAGAAATCTGCAAATAACTTGTTAATGTAATTTACAAGCAGGATAAGTTAATTCATTTTGCTGTAGTGGGATTCCAGATCTAGGACTTGGAATTTTTGCATGGTATCAGAGCTTGTGGAGCATTGCAGGTGAAACAAGAAGAGCAGAGCCAACGCTGAGGAGGAGGCTGAATAGCTGCAGAAAACAACAATTCGAATAACCTAAGGGATTGCGCAATCCGGGCCAGAAGGGTTGAAGTTTCGCGGAATGTCTCTCTCTGAGTGAGTCGACAGAGAGGTAGGGCTTCGAGATCTAGATTTTGTCGTGCCAGAGGGAGCAACGCAGAGCCTTATCATAGAGCTGGTGGGATGCAGTTTTTCTGTACGAAATTTTGCTGGGCAGAAAGTCGTCAGAAGAGAGAAGAAGCACAGTGAGGGAATTTTCTTCCGCAGGGAGTTCCTAGGCAGGGAATTTCATTTTTCCGAGATCTGAGCAGCAGATCTGGGTGGCAGATCTACAAGCTTCAACAAGGAGTACATAAGCTAGTCCAGTGCTGCGCAGAGGGGGAAGAGAGGGAGCAGATTCAACGTTTTCTTGACGGGCATCGCGGCTCACAGGCTTAGAGATCAGGACCGGTTAAAGGGAGCCTCCAACTATGTAATCTGGAAGGCGGGATTCACATGCCTTCTAGACGAATACGATCTCAAGCTTTTCGTGACGAGTATGGTAGCTGTCCCTGTAGATCTCGATCCGCTGAAGAAGTACCATGCTGATATGGCGAAGGCCAAAAGGCTGCTCCTTGATGAAGTCAAAGATCATATTGTTTCCCATATAGCTGGCAAGGACACAGCTAGGCAGATGTGGGAAGCCTTGGTAGCGCTGTATGAAGGATCTTCCGAGTAGAGGAAGATGTGCACAAAAACTGAGGATGGTGCAGATGCAGAAAGGGGAGCGCATTGTTCCATTCCTGACTAGGCTTCAAGAAACTCATGATCAACTAACAGCCGTGGGGTCCACCCCTTCTCCTACAACAATGGTGAGACTGGCTCTTAACGCAGTCACTGAAGAATGGCAGGTTTTTGTCTAGAGCATCCTAAGCAGAGTAACCTTGTCAGGCTGGGAAGAGATGCGGGCTGCTCTTCAGCAAGAAGAGCTAAGGAGGTACCTAGTCAAGTGCAAACTTGACGACAATAGTGGGTCAAAGACGGAGGAGGAGGAGGAAAATGCAGCCCTTGCATCAAAGGGGCAGCGTGAGCAGTGGAGATGTAAGAAGGACATCTCGAAGATAAAGTGCTTCAGGTGTGGTGAACTTGGTCATTACGCTACCCAATGTCCTTTGACAAAAAGGACAAGGACGAGAAGCGCGATCTGAAGGCTGCGTTCGTGAAGATCAAGGAGGATGAGTATGCCATGAGCGCCCACATTGAGCTGTAAGTTCGCATGAACTTCAGTTGGGCAGGATCCTTGAGGAGTCCACCTCTTGGATCACGACCTTGCTACAGGTGCCCAAGATCAGCAATAGCAGACTGGAGCAGTTTCAGTTGATGCAGAGGAGTGTTGGAGCGACAGATGCAGTGGTTAACAGCGCAGTGCAGAGGGACGCAATGCATAGTAGCAGCAACGCAGTGCCTCAGAGGGACAACGTGGGACTAGCAGCAGTCAGAGTTTCAGCATCAAGATGCATCTTGAACACTTGTTCAGATTTTGGATGTTTTTTAGTTGCTTCTTTAAGCAAATGATCGCGTTGCAGAGTTAGCAGTGGCAATGCTAGCCAATGTAGATGCAACATTTGAGAGGGAGTTGCAGTACGGATGCAATGTTGATAGCGGCAGGGTCAGCGACAGTACAGTTGCAGTAGCATCGTAGTGGTTGATGGGCAGCATGTCAGACATCAGCAGCACAGAGGGAGATGCTTTAGAGTCAGAGCAGTGTGCAGCAGGGCATATTTGCTAGAGCACATTCCTCGCTAATAGGGAGTGTTGATTTATGGTAGCATCAGATGTGCTCTAAGTCTCAAACTTTGTGGACAGGCTTAATGTATTTCAGATAACCTAGAAATTGTTTTGGGAAACTCCACCCGGAGACTGTTTTATTTGATAAATTAATTATTTTTAATGGGACCTTAAGTCTAAACTTAGGAAATTAAAATAATTAATGGGTATTAATCTAAACTGTTGGTGTAACTTCTGGAAAAAGCAGATCAAGTCGATATGTAATCTTAGCTGTTGATTGGAGATCTAATCTCGACCGTTGAAGTCTCAACGAGAAGACTATAAAGGATGGCTTGAGGGTCATTTGGAAAACACACCTAGAGATCAAGAGATCGAATTTTCTAGAGGAGCAGTGCTCAGAGGAAAACTTTGATCGAGAGATTATCTCACGGTTGAGGGGCAGAGACAGTTTTGGTCAGAGGATCTTCTTTGGGGCCAAGAATACTCAGCAGAGAGGCAGAGAAAGACACAAAGGAAGCAACGCAGGGCCCAAAGAGGGTGACGCAGGGCCACTAAGGCCATAGGCAGAGGCAATGCAGTATTCTGAGCAAAAGTTCGAGTTTTAGTTGGGAGATCATAGTTCTGAGCTGGGAGGGGGCTGGAATCGAGCTTTCTGAGGGCTGAACGATCCAACAAAGGAGGTGATGCAGTTCCAGAGAAGTCCCCACGTAGGCCGATGCAACTATTGCGCAGAGGCAGCGTAGAGGGTGCTGAGGTTTTTTCAGTTCAGTTACCGGATCAGTTGGGATTTGCAGAGTGAGGTAATCTCACAATTTGTCTTTCTTCTGCCGAGTGATATTCTTTGTACTGGATAGCCAGCAAGGCATCCCAAGAATGTATTTAGATATAAATGTTGCTTAATAATAAAACCCTCAGATCTGCTGCACTGGTTTTCCCACATTGGGTTTTTCCGGGGACATTTGTCCAAAAATAATGGTGTCCTGTGTGATGTTTTTCTTTTGCTTAGTTTCCTGTTTTCGCATCTAAATTGATTAAGTGAATGCTGTAATAGTAATTAATTCAATGTTTACAAAAAAATTCTGCCAGTTACTTGTTAATGTAATTTACAAGTAGGAGAAGTTAATTCAGTTTGTTGCAGTAGGATTCTAGATCTAGGACTTGGAATTTTCACACACCTTTGTGCAGATGGTTTGGACAACTAGCTTTGTAGAGGCAGTCAGGTACCGAGATTGCTTGGAGAGAGGGTAAATCCCTCAGTATATTTTGCCAGTATTTCTCTTGGGTAGAATTGCCAGTTTGGCGACATTTTATTATACCTAGAAATTTTGTTGCCGCATAATAATAAAAAAACCCTCATCGCTGCACCGATTTTCCCACATTGGGTTTTTCCTGGGACATTTGTCTAAATTAATCAGGTCAATTTTTGTGTGCTTGCTAGTATTTCTCAGTGCTTATTTTTTGCTTCTATAGTATTTATTGGTGAAGAAATTAAAGTGTGAATAATTTGATATTTTACCGTAAACAAAATAAACTGCATAAATAGATTTTCAGTTAGAAGAATTATTTCCAGTTGCCGCATTTCAAGGAATTTTCACATGGTATCAGAGCATATTTGATGGACAAGAAGCTTAAAGGTGGAAGAGAGAAAAAATTTGCTGTTCAGAGGGAGTGGCAGGCCGAAATTTTTAGGAGCTGCTCAGTGCCTAGTCAGATAGTGCAAATTGCTTGGCAAGGGTTAGATTTTCCAGTTGTAGTTGCTGGAAAGTTCGATTTGTCTGGAATAGTGATTCCAACAGGTGGTATATGGAGTTGCCGTAACTCAGTATTTTCGCTGAGCAGATTTCTTGTTTGGGCGCAGAAGGGTTTTGCAGCAATTTTGCTAGAGCGGAATCAGTGCTGGGTGGGAGAGAAAGTGCACACGCATAGGCAGTTTCACTTAGAGGGTGTATAGTTCAGAAATCCAATATTTTCAATTGTAGCAAACAGAAACAATAAGCAATTCTTCTCACTCTAGAAGGGGGTGCGAATAACAGGGCTAGCAACCGAGCAAGTGAAAGAGGGAGATTTCCATCCCTGTTCGAGTTTTTTTGCAAAGATGGCCACAATCGGGCTTAGAGATCAGGACAAGTTGGAAAGAGCTTCCAACTATATATCATTTGGAAGGTTAGGATGTCCTTCCTGCTGGATAAGCAAGGCTTGAAAACCTATGCAGATAACGTTGTGGTAGTACTAGTGCCTACTGATTCCGATTACTTGAAAGAATACAAGAAAGAAATGGCCAAGGCGAAGCGGATGATCGTGGATGGAGTCCAGGACCATATAGTCTCACACATATGGACTACAACCAAAGAGATGTGGGATGCTCTCGCAGGGTTATATCAGAATCCTTCCAAGCAACGAAAAATGTTCCCGAAAGAAAAGCTGAGGAACACTAGGATGCAAAAGGGTGAAGGCATTGAACCCTTTCTTACCAGAATTCAAGATATCCGGGACAAGGTTGCAGCTGTAGGATAAGCGCCTCAAGATACAGAGCTTGTGCGTTTGGCCCTGAACAGTGTCTCTGAGGAATGAGAAATCTTTGTCGAAGGAATTTTGGGACGAGATGTAGAAATTTCTGAATCTTAATTCTTATGCATAAATTATTTTTTGTTAATCCGGTTAAGCTTCTCTTACGTATACAAGTTATCAACTGAATAAATTCAAGTTAACATCAAAGCAAAACACATAACAAATCTCTACCAATTCAGATCTAGAATAAGCACATGCACACATAGACAAAGTGACAGTTATTTATGGACAAACTGTCCCTGAAAAAACTCAATGTGGGAAAACCGGTCTATGGCTGCTGGAGGGCTCTTTTATTAAGAATATTTCTCAGTACACAACTCTGGGTTCCAGATCTGGAAAACCCTACAAAGAAAACTCTAGATCTGCAGCACCTGGTTGATCTAAGACCAAAAATACTGACTGATCCACACCCTCAAACGAGATTTACAGAACTCAGCCAGATCTAGGCCTAGAAACCTCAGATTTGCCCCTAAAAGACACTGCGTCAGCCTCTGAAGGCCTCCAAATGCTTAGCGCTGCCACTGGAAGGGATTGCGTTACCCCAGACTGGGTGACGCAGTCATACGCTGCCCCTAAGGGTCTCTGTGTAATCCCTGAAGGGTTTCCTGAAAAATCACGCTGTCGTTGCTGCTATTGCTGCTGCTGCCTTCCTCTGCGCCATCTTTCTTGATCTCTTCTCTGCTTCTTGTGTATTCTAGACCCCGAGATCAGATCATCCCCTTGGTCTAAATTCCCCTCTCTGCAATTGAAACACTTGAGAATTCTTAGCAACCTCGCCCTAGAATCTCAGCTTAGCTTCAGTGCTCTACCTCTCTGTATCTTACAAATGACCCCAAGCCTTTCCTTTATACTTTTGTCATTGACAAATCAACGGCCAAGATTAAATCTTTAATCAATGGCTAAGATTAAAAGAAAGCTTGATCCGTGTGACTTAAGACAATTTCATCACATGTTTAATTAAATTCACTTTAATTATTTTATTTTCCTAAGTTTTAACTTAAGAAATACATTAAAATAATTAATTAATTTAATATCTCCTGAACCAGCTGAAATTTCTTAAATCCATTTCTGGGTCTTGTAGATCAGGTGAACTCTGGTCCTTCCTCAAAATTTGGGACCTAGAGCACAACTGATGCTACCCCAAATACACAAAATCTCAACACTCCCTCTTAGCATCAAGGGTGTGCTCTAACAATACATCACACTATGCATTACATGATTTTGGGCACTGGCTCTGTGCTGCTGAAGCTTGGCCTCCTGCCACTCAACTCTGCACTGCTGCTGCCATTATGTACTGCTGCCCATGACTCTGCCACTGCCAGTGCAACCATTGTACTGCAACTCCCTCTCAATATGTTGCATCTTTACTGCTCATAACACTGCCATTGCTGATCTGTTGCACTACAACTTCAATAGTTGAGAGAAACAATTGAATCTCCTGCCCAATCTTTGACAGACAAGTCTGATGGGCTGCATCCTCATCACTGAAGCTCCATAGGCTACAGATCTGTGCTGGCATCTAAAGAACAATGCACAACTACAGCTCTGCCTGCGTAATCAGACTCCCTTGTGCACTACTGAAGTCACATCAGGTCTTTGTGTTGAAATCTATCACGCTGCTGCTGTTGCTGCTGCACTGCGCTATCCCTCTGAAGCTTTCTGCGCTGCTGCAGCTTTGCACTGTGCTACTGAAGTCACATCAGCCTCTGCGCTGCTACTACTTCTACGTTGCTGCTGCTTTGTTCTGCGCTGCTCCTCCCAGCCTCTGCCTCTGCCTCATCTGTGATCTATGCATCCACTGCTCCACTTGTCCCACTACTGTCTTAAGGCTACCGTAGCTCGCTTGTGATCCAAGAGATGAGCTGCTCAAGAATCACGCCTCTACTTCTGTAGCTCCTCGACAGATCCATGTCGCCCCACTTTCGTGGTTCATGAGCGCTCAGGGACACATCATCTCCGGACCCATCATTTGCCACCGTTACTTTGGAAGAAGATGCTTCCTTGTCCTTCTTCTTTTCTAGACAATGGCTGGCAAAATGTCCCATTTCGCCACACTGGAAGCACTTATCTTAGAAATATCCTTCTTCTTCTTCAGCTACTTCTTTGATACCAAAGCTGCATCTTCCTCCTCTTCCTTCTTTACTTTGCTCAACGCAGGGTTGTGCTGCTTCTTGGTGAACCTTCGTAGTTCTTCTTGCCGCAGGATTGACCACAAGCTGTCCCAATCTAGGAGGTTCGCTCTGCCCAAAATAGTTTGGACAAAGGTTTCCCACTCATCCGTGACTACATTGAGGGCAGTCCTGACTATCACAACATCATCTACGGTTGCAATCATTGCAGTCAGTTGATCCTTGATTGATTGCAATTTGAAGAGGAAATGCTCGCTGTCTTCCCCCTTGGTCATCATGAATGACCTCATTTGGGCCTCAAACTGCATCTTTCTTTGGACTGATTTTCCCTCATATAGGGAAGTCAAGGCCTTCCACATCTCATTGGCTGTCCTCTTCTCAGCTATGTGTGGCACAATATGATCATTGATACTGTCCATTATTAGCCGCTTGGCATGCCCAATAGCTTCTCTATGCTTCTGTAGGAGATCCGCATTTGTCGGTGTGGCTAGAGTCTGCTTTGCATGGTCTCGTAGACCGTATGCCTCAAGGACAATCAGGATCCTTGCTTTCCACACCGAAAAGTTTGAGAGGCCCTCTAGCCTATTCTGATCATGCAGTCCATGAGAAGCCATCTGCTCAGAACGTGCCAGAGCTCCTCTTCTCTATGCTAGAGATTTGGATCTAGGGTCCTTTTCGAACTGGGCACCCTTTGCTCCCTCTGACATTTGATTTCCTTCCTTGGAAATCTACCAAATCAACTATGATTCAACTTCTTCTTTGATGCTCTGACCAAACTGCAAGTTTTCTTTGGAAAGGAACTCTCTGAGATGCTGATCTCTTCCCAAACTTTGTCACTTGTGCTAAGGTTAAAAATCTGAAAACTTCAAAAGTTTAACCCCACCAGCGCTTTTGAAATTCTGCAACTTTTCTGCAGACATTTTCTGGATCTGATAGATTCAGATATGAATCACACTAGCTGGCTTCAGACCCAACCAATGTTGTTTCTGAGCTGCCTCTACGCAGTAATTGCGTGGGCTTTCTAGGACACAGCGCTGGACAACGTCACCCTTCCCTTTGCGTGACTCTGCTCCTGAAAACTGCGCTGTCCCTTCAGATCTGCTGCCTTTCCAGCTGCTTTCTGCAGCTAGATCCTTCAGATGCTTCAGCTGGTGACCCTTCTAGATCTGCAATTGCTCTGATACCATGTAGAAATTTCTGAATCTTAATTCTTATGCAGAAATGATTTCTGTTAATCCGGTTAAGCTTCTCCTACTTATACAAGCTATCAACTGAATAAATTCAAGTTAACATCAAAGCAAAACACATAACAGTTCTCTACCAATTCAAATCTGGAATAAGCACATGCACACATAGACAAAGTGACACAATTATTTCTGGACAAATTGTCCCCGGAAAAACCCAATGTGGGAAAATCGGTCTCTGGCTGCTGGAGGGCTCTATTATTAAGAATATTTCTAAATAGACAACTCTGGGTTCCAGATCTGGAAAACCCTATAGAGAAAACTCTAGATCTGTAGCACCTGGCTGATCTAAGTCCAAAAATACTGGCTGATCCACACCCTCAAACGAGATTTACAGAACTCGGCCAGATCTAGGCCTAGAAACCCTAGATCTGCCCCTGAAAGACATTGCGTCAGCCTTTGAAGGCCTCCAAATGCTCAACGCTGTCATTGGAAGGGACTGCGTTACCCCAGACTGGGTGACGTAGTCACTACGCTGCCCCTAAGGGTCTCTGCGTAACCCCTGGAGGGTTTCCTGAAAATTACGCTGTCCTTGCTGCTGCCTTCCTCTGCACTGTCTCTCTTGATCTCTTCTCTGCTTCTTGTGTATTCTAGACCTCGGGATCAAATCATTCCCTTGGTGTAAATTCCCCTCTCTGCAATTGAAACACTTGAGAATTCTTAGCAACCCCGCCCTAGAATCTCAGCTTAGCCTCAGTGCTCTGCCTCTGTGTATCTTACAAATAACCCCAAGCCTTTCCTTTATACTTTTCTCGTTGACAAATCAACGACCAAGATTAAATCTTTAATCAATGGCTAAGATTAAAAGAAAGTTTGATCCGTGTGACTTAAGACAATTTCATCACATGTTTAATTAAATTCACTTTAATTATTTTATTTTCCTAAGTTTTAACTTAGGAAATACATTAAAATAATTAATTAATTTAATATCTCCTAAACCAGATGAAATTTCTCAAATCCATTTCCGGGTCTTGTAGATCAGGTGAACTCTAGTTCTTCCTCAAAATTTGCGACCTAGAGCACAACTGATGCTACCCCAAATACACAAAATCTCAACACGAGATACATTACCAGGGTGGGACCATAGTATTAAAATTCCAACTCAGATTCGGAACTGACCGAGGGTCGACTTCGAATCCGACTTTGACTCGGCATCGACTCGACCTTGTTGATTTCAATGACTCGGTCTTTGTAAAAAATACATTAAATATTTATTTTTATGAAAAAACATAATTTAAAGATTTTCATTCATGTTTCCAAACTCAAAGCATTAAAATATAGAGAGAAGACAACATATGATCAAAGTATGCTCATGGATATATCTATTATATCAAAATGGCACCTAGTGCATTGTCCAATACATGTAATATATAGAGATTAGAACAAAAGCACATAACCAAGGATACTCTAAGTGGCCTCTACAACAAAACATCACTTGTCACTACTGCTAGAGAAGCCAACACCATCTGGCTCAGAGTTTGAATCAGAGTCAGCCGGGGAAACCCATGGCTCCTCCACCTCATCAAGATCTCCAACCGCAACGGTAGAAGTAGTAGCACTAGTAGGCGCAACAGTTGCACGCTTAGATAGATGAGCTACGCGCTTGCGTCGCGGCTAAGTAGAGGAAGTGCCTGCAACTGGAGGACTTGGGGATGGGCTTGGTACTAGTGGATTAACATTTAACTGACCATTCTGTTCAAGTAATGCCTCCATCTCTAAATCCAAATCAAGACCAATATCCTCACTAGGGTCAAGCTCTGCTGGTTGACTCTCCACTACCCAATCTGATGATGGATCAATATCTTCCAACACAATGGGATCTGTATCAGGTCTTTTGTTCAACAATTGGTTGCGTCTTAGTCGAAGGGTGTATTGGATGTATACTATATCATTTAACTGTATTTGTTCCAAATGGTTTCTCTTCTTCGTGTGAATCCTCTCAAAGACAGAGCAATTGCGCTCACACCCAGAAGCACTGCAAGTTTGACTCAAAATACAGATTGCAAACTTTTGCAATTGAGGACAATGGCTACCAAATGCCTCCCACCATTGTGCTGCAAAAATACATAGTTGTATAGTGAATTAGCTCAATAAATTATATCCAACTTTCAAATTATAAACAATTTAACAAAACAAGAATTTGAAAACTGAAATTGTTTACCTGGCTCATGTGCTTTCCTTGCAATCCTTGCTAGGTTCTTGCCAAAGGCACCCGTGGCTTTACTGAAAGAGCTGATATGTCGGTGTATCTCCAGCTGCTCACTCTCAATAGGGATCATGCTCAAGGCACTCAATCAATCCATCTCTAACCTCCCTAGTCAAAGCTTCTTCCTCTAGAGCTTTCTCATGATACTTTGGGTTAAAAAAAAACCCAGCTGCATGTATACGGTGATGGAGGTGACTGTTCCATCTTTGATCAATGATTTCCCAAATGGGCCCATACTTAGCCACTCTATGCTTGTATGCTGCCTTTATTTCCTCCTTTGCATGATCCATAGCCTCATAAATGAAACCCATAGCCAATCTTTCCCCATCCACCAACTGCAACACCTTAACTATGGGCTCAACAATCTTCACAATCTTTGCTGCCTTTTTCCAAAATATGTCTTCATTAACTTTCTTTCTCACATCTTTGCCATCTTGTTCGCAAGCCCATTGGTATCCATATCATTCATGACTGGAAAACATCCTCTGCAAGTTTCTATGTTGGGAAAGCATAAATTGCAATTTCAAAAACGAGTTGCAAATATAGTGATGGCAGGCCTAAAAAGATCCTTTCCCCTTTTGTTTTTCCTCATCAGGTTCAAAATCCATGAGTGATTATAGATATACTTTGTTATGCTTTTGGAATGGTCTATAGTGTTTTTGATCCAATCTATTTTACCAATATCCTCAAGCATGAGGTCTATTTAATGTGCAACACATGGGGTCCAAAAGATGGTTTTGTGTTTTTCCTCTACATTTTACTAGCAAAAACATAGTTAGAGGCATTATCTGTGATGATTTGAACAACTTTAGCCACCCTCACTTGTTCAACAACCTCATCCAAAAGCTAAAACAACAAGTGTGCATCTTTCACCTTATCAGATGCATCAACTGATTTTAGAAACATGGTTCCCTATGGGTAAAAGATAAGAAAATTATGATGGTATGATTCCTTTGATCATTCCATCCATCTGACATGATGGTACATCCTGTTTTCACCCATGAGCTTTTGAAATCTTTCAAATATTCATCAATGGACATAACCTCTTTTTGCAAAAGAGATCCCCGTAACTCATGCATAGTAGGGCCTTTGAAGCCCTTTTCAACAACAAATATGGCATCAAACATAGGTTCATAATATGGTGAACGAGAAGCATTGAAGGGGATATCAGCATCATACCACCATCTAGCTATGTAATCATAGACAATTTTTCTCAATTCTTTCTTCCAATGGTCATCTAAAGTAGGCTGCATTTGACCTCTATTAGCTTGAGGACCATGTGCACTATGGGGGGGAGAAGAGGGCGTGACTGTGAAATAAATTTTGATATCACTCTTTTTTTAATTTTACCCGTACTCTTTTCTTGATAAGACTCCAAAGAGGGAGGACCATAGCGAAAGGGGTTGGATGCATTAGTGCAAGGGTTAGATGAAGAGACCTCATAATCAAAATTGGGGTTGGCAACCATCATGTGTCTTATACTCCTCTTCCTCCCTATTTTAGCCTCTATTTCTTTTTGCCTAGCTTTTCTTCCTCAAACTTCTCAATTTTTTCTAGCAACTCCTTCCTAATTTCCGCAATCTGTTATGCTGGTGCTGCACATGGAACAATTTTGCCTCTAATACCAGCCAATTGTTGTTTCAGCGTGTGAATGCCCCCTCCACATCCCTTAATTTTTTATGACAAAATTTGCAATGCATTTAATTATCAATCATCTTAGCATAACAACATCTTTCATTCTAGGAGCTTGATTGTGAACCCCTTTACGAACCATATTCTTCTCCCTCAACCCTCCAATCCTCATCCCCTCTCCCTAGAAAATCAAGCCCCTTGCTTAAAAGGCAAGCAAACTCCATTCTTCATCCTATCCTAGGGAAAGGGTTTAAGCGTTCACTATTCATTATAATTGTTGATATATCCTCTATAAGTGGCTTCCTAAAGCATCGGGTTTCCTCCCATCGGTGAAAGTTCGTAAAGAGCAAGAAACCTTAGCTGTGGTGATAGTGGGCTAAGTCTCCATCGTTGCCCTTAACCTAACAGTTCCTCTCTTAGGAATCCCCTGCTGGTTTGAGTGGTAACAGAGTCCATGATAAGTAAACAAAAATACCCAACTACACAATGAAAAAGTCATGCCTTCAGTGTCGGGAGGCCCACCTTCAAACATACGATCATAACAGATAGAAGAGGGACCACATGGCTTGCTCAGGTGGCAGAGATGGTGCATATCAAGCTATTTGGTGGCTGCAAGGGGCTACTGGCTGAGGACTATCTAGGAGAATTTTTTTCTCCTATGTGGGTTGTTGTCGCTTAGATTGTACAGGCACCGTGACAACTGCTTAGGGTGGGGGATGTCACTTTGATCCTCGCCCACTCCATTATAGCTGTCTCCCAACAACAAGCTATGGGGGGTAGTCCTTATGGAAATTATTATTACTATCCAATTTTAATGTCACAACCAAGCTAGACACCAAATTGGTGTATGAGACCACCTTGTTTATGGGACAAGGGACCCACCTCCGCGTAGCGATTTGACTGCTAAGTCTACGAAGGGATACATACTCTACCCCCTTCTGGTTTTGAACTTGTGACCTCTTAGGAGGAAACACATGCTCTTAACCATGAGGTGTTGGGAAACAAGTTGGGAACCAACTTGTCCGGGAGATAGTTGAGTGGCCTAGCTACTTGATAAAATTTAGCAAGATCAAGGATTTGATTGGATTTAATATTGATACCAGTGCCTGACGTGTCAATTTTTCATAGGGCTACATTGTTCTTTGCTTTGATAGTTGCATTTCTTCATTAACACATTATGTTCACCCCATAGCATTATAACTTTATTCAGATTTACATCATTATTCATCAGCATATGCAACTATGTAGAAAGAACAATATCATCATCATCATCAATACAACGAAACATGAAGGAACAAAGCATGCATGCACTGAGACACCAGGATTGGTTCGAGACTAGGGTAAAACCCACTATGGGGAAAATTCTTGCAAATTCTTCTTCTTAGATCGTCATCAAATGATTAAGCAAAAAAGAGTACAATGATCCATATCTTCATAATGCTATAAAACCACTAGAACATCCATAATATGACCTTAAACATATTTATACTCGAAGATCATGATTATGAGAACTGTAGTGCACTGTCACTGACTATAGTTAACTGCTGGATACTGCTGTCACTGTGCTGAACAGTGTTGCACATTAATAACCCATCTTTAGGTCCTGGAAGCAAGCATTGATACTGTAAGTGCGCGTCTAAGACAGATTTGGACGCTACCCGGAGAACTAGATGGGTGCATCTAGAACTGATCAAGACGCTCCCAGGTGAATTGCATGTGGGAACCCCAGATCCAACTGCACTGCGGAAACCCTAGCATCCCGGATGCTCCCATATACACTTTGTGCGTGCGTCCATGGCAGCCTGAACGCTCCCTAGACCATTATGTGCATGCGTGTATGCCAACCTGGACACTCCCTAGACCATTCTGTGCCTGCGTTCGGGGACCAAACTGGACTGTGGAAACCCTAGCCTCCCGTAAGTGTTGAATTTCCGTGACCTTGGGTATAGGTTAGAGTCTTAAATCACTGACGCTACCAAACCAAGAATCTTAACCATAAACTACTTTGCACAACGGAAAATGTAAAGCAGTAAATCACATATGCACAATATACCCAGTTTTAAACAAATTGTACAATATTGTACAATCACTAATCTTTGTTATATTAAACCAGATCTGAATAATACAAGATACACTTTCTTCCAATCTCCTGGTGAGATCATCCATCTCTGCGGAAGTGGCAACTCTAGCGACCTGCTTTCCTTTCCTCTTCTCATCATCTCCTGTCTTCAACAAACATCTTGATGAAAAATGACCCATCTTGACACAGTTGAAACACTTGATTTTACTCAAGTCCTTCTTTGGCTTACCCTTCATTCTCAATGCAAGTGCCATGTCTTCATCTGCCTTCCTCGATGGCTAAAGATTCTCTTCTCAAAACTCTTCCTAAATGAAGTCGTCCCATAGTCCATTCCAGTCTGGCAACTTCTCCCTGGCAACGATTCCTTGATGAAGGGCTTCTATTCCTCGGTGATCCCTTTCAAGGCAATCCTTACCATCTCTGCATCTGAAACTTTGACATCGACGACAACAGGCTCATCTCGAACCTGAGACAACCTCTTCAGATACGAAGTCGTTCCTTCACCCTTTAACATCTTGGTGGACTTCAACTTATCCTGCAATACCAATACCCAATTCTCGTTCTTATTCTTGAACAAATTCTGAAGAGCCATCGACATCTCATGTGCATTGTTCTTCTCGAGCAAATGAGGTATTAAGGAATCCCTCACACAATCAAGGATGATCAACCTCGATTTCATATCCAAATCTTCCCATATTTCCAGCTCCTTAGGGTCGGTTGGCTTCTTGATCTCTTCCTTGGTGAACTCCCAGATCTTGTTAACCTTCAAGGCAACCTTGATGCTTTCCTTCCAATGAGTATAGTTGGACAACCCTTCCAACCTGTCCTAATATCGAAGACCTACCCGCAACTTCAACATTGTAGTGACTCCTTTACTCACAATGTGACCAACTCCCTCTCACGCTGTACTTTGCTGCGCAAACTCTGATTTACTGACTTCCAAAGTAGCTCAGACACGCTCTGATACCATGTTGAATTTACGTGACCTTGGGTCTAGGTTAGAGTCTTAAATCACTGACGCTACCAAACCAAGAATCTCAACCATAAACTACTTTGCACAACAGAAAATATAAAGCAGTAAATCACATATGCACAATATACACAGTTTTAAACAAAATTGTACAATCACGAATCTTCGTTATATTAAACCAAATCTAAATAATACATTAGTCTATGGTATACAAGATACACTGACAAACACAATGTCGTATCTCGTCCTGCTAGTCTTTCGCTTTTGTACTGCTCACTAGTAGTGCGTTAGTCCATGAAGGCATCTACACATCGAGACTCCAGGAGGGCTGCCACCTAACACTGCTGCACGTCCTTCTGTAGAGTGTACACGAGTTGATCCAATCTTCTCTCTAGGTAGGCCTAATTGCTGAGCTCCAATCTTCCAGGCTAGCAACAACTTATGTCCATCAAAGTGTTGCACTTCGACACCAACCTTCACCCAACCTTCAATTGCTCTTCATCCTTCAAGATAGCTTGTCTAGGGCTACTTTGGCTGGCCAACATGCTACCCTCCAACAGAACTATGGCACCCAATCTCATTAGTGCTAAATCTGCTCCTAGTATAATACTTCGCCACCTCGGAAGGTCATACACTTGGCTTCAACAGGCTGCTTCAAAACACAATCCAAACGAGTCATCAACAAGACCCAATAGACCTCAAAGTATTGTTGTTTTACCTTGGTGCAATGCTGGACTGCTGTACCACTGGTTAGGGCACACCACGCTGCCCTTAACCTCCACACAACTCAGCAAGCAACCCTCTAAATGACTGCAGTCCACCCTAGAGAGACTCCTCCATGCACACACTGCCGTGTAGGGTTGCAATCCACCCTGAACGCAACTCCTAAAGGCTCCAACTGTTGGCTATGGCTTGCGGGCTAGCTCAACAGTGCACTGTGATTTTGGTCCCCTCCAATCAGTCCGCAATTCTGCCGTAAAACAATAGTCCACCACTCCTCTAAGCCGTGGCTCTCTTACCTTGCAAGCGCACTAAGAACAACCCTTAAAACATGCCCAAACAACCTTAAAATGTGCCACGCCGTCACCTACAACACTGCGGCTTCAACACAGAAAATACACACGCTGTTCTGGCCTCCCTCACGCTGTTCTAGTCCTCTCTTGCTATTGCTCTTTCTCCACGAAAATTTTAGAGGTATCTTTGGTGTGTATTGCCCAAAAATGGCTGCTCTAATGCTCTCAAATCATCCTTAATTTATAGACATTAAGGTTGAACGAATTACTTGAAGTGACACATCTGTTGGACCACTTTTACACCAAGCCTACATGACTTGGTATCCAATAATTACCTTCTCAACTTCAAAAATTCATTTCTCTTTGACGACAACTCGGATTTGGACGATTCTCGATGTGTTGGAATCGTATCGCCGAGCTCTATCATCCTTATCCATCCCATTTTGTACCTCCATCATTGTTTTGGCCCAAATCACATTGGTGCAAAACCCCACACTTGGGTTCCAAGCCCACAAGCTGCCCTTGTTGTGATTTTGCCCTCCAAACCCTAAACCTTAGGGCTTGGAGTACCTCACAAGCTACACAAATCAACAGGACGCACCCATAAAGACCTTGTGCGTGTGTCGGAGACTTCTTGGACACTCCCATGACCATACTGTGCTAGCGTCTAGGGACACGAAACCTTAGTTACGTGCGAGCTTCCGAGACTCAGAAACCCTAGACACATGCAAGCTTCGTCCCTATAGTTTTAGACCCTTTGTGCGGGCTTTCCTTCGACGAACTTGTGCAAACCATACAATAGAAGAGAAAAGAGAGTGCTTGCTGATTGTGTCCAAATGAGCTTGGCGTCTCTTTTATTTATAGGCTTTCATGAGGTTCCACTTGGGGTTGAGGCCGACCTAACCAATTTCACATGTGCTTAGGGCCGACCCATTCCATTACACATGAATGAATAAAATAATTGAAAAATCAACTTCCGCTTAACCAAATAAGGTGATCTTTAGGTTGATTTTGATCCTCTCGAAAAGAGGAATCTATTGCAATTATTATCTTCATCATATGAGCTGGCCAAAGTGGAATTTGACTGCAACTGCATAATTTTAACACTCCCTCTCAACTAGGGAGAATTCCACCTGCCAATATTTGTGATTTGATCAATATGCCATTCTGGTATCTTCAAGTGTCATCATGTATCATCATTGATCATCTCTGTCATGTAGTCGTTATGTCATGATCATCTTAAGTCTCTCATCATCACAAATCATCAATGTACTTCTCTTGCTTATTCCTACTTATCTCTTGATTGTAACTACTCTTATGTTGAACATTCTCGAATCTAAAAGAAGAAGAATTTGTTACTAGAGGGAAGCTTAAGCTACCACCTTTTATCCATCAGACTACTACCCACAGAATCTCTTCCAATGGGCTACTACCCAAAATATCATTATCCATCATCATCGGAGTTCAAGGAGCACATCTCAACCTATAACCATATCGGGGAGCACATCTCGACCCAGAATCTCGTGGGGAAGCTATACATCTTCAACCCCATATCGAGCAATAGGATATCCAAACACGCAGGGGAGCCCATCTCGACCCTTGGATCACATCGGGGAGCTCAATCGCAACCTGGAACCGCATAAGGTTATCTCAACCCATTTTATTGCCTACCGATCTTCCCATCAATGACTCTAAATAGTCATGTGGTAGAACACCTGCATCATAATCGGCTTGGGTTGTACACCCCATGTACACTCCCAACTGTTGATTTGTGGTAACATCGGATGTGCTCTAAGTCTCAAACTTTGTGGAGAGGCTTAGACACATGCATTCCAAATAACCTAGAAATTGTTTTGGGAAATTCCACCCAGAAACAATTTTATTTGATAAATTAATTATTTTTAATGACCACCCTAAGTCTGACTTAGGAAATTAAAATAATTAATAGGTATTAATCTAAACTGTGGGTGTAACTTCTAGAAAAAGCAGATCAAGTCAAAATGTAATCTTAGGCGTTGAAGTCTCAACGAGAAGACTATAAAGGAAGGCACGAGGGTCATTTGGAAAGCATACCGAGAAGATCAAGTGATCAAATTTTTGGAAGGAGCAACGCTCAGAGTTGAACTTCGATCTAGAGTTTCTTCACGCAGTTCAGGGGCAAAGATAGTTTTGGTAGGAGGATCTTCTCCGGGGCCAAGGATCATCATCAGAGAGGTAGAGAAAGACGTAGAGGAGGTAGGGTAGAGCCCAGAAGGGGTGACGCAACACCCAGAAGGGGTGATGCAGGGTCACACGTAGAGGCAACGCAATTTCTGAGTAGAAGTCCAAGTTTCAGTCGGGAAGTTGAGAATTTGAGCTGGGAGGGCTGGGATCGAGTTTCTTGTGGGTTGAAAGATCACGGAGAGGAGGTGATGTAGTTCCAGAGTAGTCCCCACGCAGGCCTACACAACTACTGTGTAGAGGCAGCGCAAAGGGTGCTGGGGTTTCGTCAGTTCAGCTACTTGATCAGCCGAGACTTGCAGAGTGAGGTAATCTCACTATTTTTTCTTTGTCAGTATTCTCTGTAAATGAATTGTCCAGTGAGACATTCAGAGATGTTTTCAGATACAGCTGCTTCTTAATAATAAAACCCTTAGATCTGCTGCACCAGTTTTCCCGCATTGGGTTTTTCCGGGGACATTGGTGCAAAAACAACAGTGTCTTGTGTGATGTTTTCTTTTGCTCAGTTTCCTGCTTCTGCATCTAAATTAATTAAGTGAAGGCTGTAGCAGTAATTACCTCAATGTTTTTAGAAGAAATATGCAAATAACTTGTTCATTTTAATAACAAGTAGGAGAAGTTAATTCAGTTAATTGCAGTAGGATTCTAGATCTAGAACTTGGAATTTTCACATCAACTCGTTGGCCAAACGGGGAGTGGTATTCCCGACAAGCCTTGCTTGTGGGTATGATACCAACTGGGGTATACTTTGCAAAGACCAGATAGGGGAGCAACATTCTCCGACCATATGAAGATAAGGGGGCAACATCTCTAACGCTATGGGTAACAAATAGGGGTCATACCATATTGTCCAGAGTTCCCTCAACCCAGGAGCCCTCTATCTCAATTCCTCACCCTGGGAGCTCAAATTGGGAGGAAGAGTTGGCTTAGTGTCCTTGATCAGCGCTGCTTTCATCATACTCAAATTTGGTATCTGCTTGTCTCAATAGCAGTTGTGCCCTGTTCATACAGGACATCAAATCAAATATCATGTTAGAACATAAATAATCATATGAATCAGAAAAGGATACCATAATCATCCTCCCTCTCAAGGAGGTGTCAATCACAAGCCTAAGCTTGTCTCGAACAACTGCATTGTCTCAATAGATGGAGAAATCTCAGTCCCAACTATATATATGGGATTCTCTATCATCACAATGTATCTATGTCATATTCAGATCCAGATCCGGATTGGACGATGCTTCATAACTAGCCATACTAGCAACATCATACTCAATCTCGGTCATGCTATGGATCTCTCATCCAAGATATCATGTCATATCTCATATTAAAGAATCATCTAATATGTGCTTTTCAACAATAATCTCAAATATCAACAATACATCCATGCAGTCACATATCATAGGAGAACTATCTCAGCCTTAAAATAGAACGTTTCATGCTGATATTTCAAAGGATGTTTGGTGGCAACTCTATGTGAATGAAGCAGCTCAATCATGAATTTATTCAGGTTCTATACACATCATATATATATATACCGATGGATGTTCAAAATGGAACATCAATGCTTCATTCAACTGTCAGATGCCATGTCAAGTTCAACAACATTTTGAACTTTAAATGGGAGTGTCCAAGGGTTTAGATTTCCATTACACTCAAATTTCAGAAATCGATTCATCATGCCATGATATATCATTTCGAGCTTCAGAAGCCATCTCTCTCTTACTTAGTTCATCAGAGGCTCATCACTTATCAAGAATAGACCATCAGTATGTAAAACCAAAACCACAATCAAAATCAAAGCCATACCTTGGAACTCATCATCCCGACTTCCTCAGATGGACATATCTGGATCGGGGAGCTTGCTTCATGCAATGCTCGCAACATAATCAACCTTACATAAATGAATGTTGTATCAACAAAGTCAGTTCATCAGAGTTTAGAAGCCAGATCGGAACTATTATCAAAGTTATCATAGTATCAATTCTTTCAACTAGGTCACAGGTAGAGCTCATATCAAGTCTTGACTTCATTTATCATGATGCCAACAAGTCTGTCATCTATCATGCAATTACAAGTCATTTCTATCACTAGATGCAGATGCATACATGAAGGATAAGTTATGCAGGTTCCATCTTCATACTGGATCACAACTATCAATACTTCAACCATTGTGCTATGAACAAGGAGGCCTATACAAAACCGTTTTCTGAATACTCACATAAGTCATTGAAGGTCACTATGCCCACGTAGTATTGACATCAGGGCAAATCAACAATCATCAAATCAATTCATTAGTTATCAGGTCAAGTCGAAATTTGTTATCGTAGAGAGATCAAAAAACATGTCTCAACCATCAATTCAATGTTCTAAGTCATTGTTAAGCAGTATGTCAAAGTTCCAAACATAACTCATCTGTATCAATCAACCAAATCATGTCAAACTTTTGTAGCACAAACTTCAAACATAATGACATATCCATATGAATGTCAGAAGTTCAGTTCAAACATTCAAACTTTTCTTACTTACAGATCTTACTGATATTTGCAACACATCTGCAGAACTGAAATCTTCCAGGTGACCATCTAATTTCATGCATAATCCTTCATTTTTTTGTGATCAATAGTTTAATCGAACAACTTTAGAAATCAATTTACAGTGGCAGGACACGACAGAGACCCCTTGATTCAGAGTTAAGACAACCAATTTCAGAACACTTTGTATGATGGTCAACTGTAGTCAAACCCTTGGATGCTCCCTTCAGGTTAGCATGGCAGTGTCTTTAGCTTCTTGGACAATACGTTGGCCTCAGCATGCTTGCGTCCAATGACGAAATCTCCCAGTTTTGTGCCTGCGTTCGGAACAAGAACCCTAATTTTTGTACGAGCTTCAGTTCCGAGACTTTGCTGCAGTTCAATATTGTTAGATGTACATAGAACGTATTTCAACAGTACAGAATGCAAATAGCAATATGAGTAAGAATCTTGAGAAGAGATTCTCCCTCTGACTGGGGATCCACTTCATCCATCTTCATTCATGTCACCAGCCTGTCTCTTCTATTGTTATGGAACAACAGATCTGTTAGATCATAAACATATATCTATCATGGTCATCAACATCATGTCAACAATTTTTATCAAGGGTAAGACTTGAAAGATCAAGGCAGCAAACAAATGTGACATCATATCTCAAAGATTACAAACACAATAACACTTTCTATCAAAACAATACATCAAGTTAGGGCATTCAGTTTCAGCATATGCCATCAAGACATGACCACAGGTAGTAAGAGATATAGAATATCAGTCTCATAGTTATACCTCTATCATCATGGTTACCATGTTTATCATGATCAATAGGATCAAGTTAGGTAATAAAACTTTACCAAAACAACAAGAGTGTCAACCCTTTTTCCACACTTGCATCATCCTTATCACAAATATTATCTTTACCATTATATATAGATATCAATGAGGTAATCTTCTATATGAAACCCATCATGTCCTATGCATGTCAAGTGTCAAGAGTATCATTTACTAGAGTCAAGGTGCTAGCCTTCTTTAGATGTTAGCCAAACATAAAGTATATCAATGTATTAACATTAGATAGCCTCATAGAAATCAAGAAGCTCAAAATGTTCAACACCAGTTGCATAGGAAACATTGATCCAATTCACTTTCATATGCATGTATGTGTCATTAAAGAAAGAGACATTCTCATCATAGGTCTTACCTAGCCATCAATGTTACTGCTGAAACATAACATTGAAATAGTATACCATGCATACCTCGTAGTATTTCGATACCTGTGCATCTTCACATAGGCAGCTTGTAGTGCTTGTTATCTTTCATCGGGTGTCTCTTTACCTTTTCCGGATCTAGCTTTTCTCTCTTGAATCTCAAATGATCCTTAAGAAGGATCCACTTATCACATTTTATCAAGGAGGTTAGAAACATCCAAGTACTCAAATATACATGCATGAAGTATAAGCAATGATTGTAGAAATTTCTCATTTCCCACCCCGGTTTTCAGTTTCACCTTATTACTCCAAAATAGTTAAATGCCCTTTCCCATATCCATACATTTAACAAGCTGGAAAATAAATTTTGCTGAAAACACAAATTATGGAAAAATTACAGAATGCTGAAAATACAGAAATAAAAATCAGCAGATGCAAATAGCCATTCAACATATTTAAACACAGTGATTTTTGGTCAATGTGACCCTGGAAAAACCCCCTACAACTCTTGGGGAAAACCAGTTCAAAAGCTCCTTCTTATTTCTGGAAAATGCTTTTTTTACAGTGAGAAATATTCAGCAAAAAATTCAGCAAACAGAGTTTACAACTTATCTCGTTTTCCGTGCTTAACCACCGCCTCGGAAAATGTGCAAACAGCAAAAACAGAACAACAATAAATGCTGTACGGCCTCCTTGATTTTCGTGCCAAATTTCAGCCTTAAATGCTGCTGTACGGCCTGCCTAGAAAAGCATGCAAGCTGCCAGAAAATCTGCTGTATGGTTTTCTCGATTTCTGTGCAGAAAAACAGCTGTATGGTTGTACGGATTTCTGCCTAGAAATGCGTGCCAAGGTACAACCACTTGCTGTACGGCCTCCCTTGAAAAATGTGCCAGCAACCTTCAGTTCTGCTCCTCGAAATCTGTGCAAACTTGCTGTCCGGCCTGCTGTACGGCCTTGCTGTACGACCTCCCTTTCTAGAAAATCGTGCCCAAAAATCTGCCTTTCACTGTGCTAACTCCGCTGTACGGTCTTGCTGAAATGCTGCCTTGGAATGTGTGCCAAGCTGCTGCCTCCTTCTCCTCACTGCCCAGAAATCTCCCTTGCTCTCTTGCTCTCCTTCTCTCAATCTGCTGATGAAAGAATGAATGACCTTTTCCTCCTTTTCCTCCTTTAACCTAACCCTAAGTGACTTTTGGGGAATCCCTAAATCCAATGGCTGAAATAGATTGAGATCTAGGGCTGAGATTAAATGCTCATTTAAATCTCACTTTCTATTTTTTAATTCACCACACTTTAATAAAGACCCACTTAGTCATTTATTTCCAAAGTCACTTTTCCTTTCTAATTTTACATTGACTTTATTAAAGTCACTTTAAAATTAGACTTTAGTAACTTTATCACTTAAAGTCACTTTAAAATTAGATTTGACTTTATAAAAATTATAAAGTCACTTTAGAAGAAAATTTAAATTCTTTTGGACACTTTTCCCTAGGCCAAAGATCAAAGCCTTAGGGAACCACCTGTCCTCCGGTAACCAAATTTCAACACTCCCTCTTATCGAGGAAGGTGTTCCTCACCACACCCATCTTGTCTTTGAAGTAGACATGCTTGCCCCGTGGTAAGGCTTTGGTAAGAATATCTGCAACCTGCTCATCAGTGGGAATATACTCAAGCTTCACAACTCCTTTCTGAACATAGTCTCTGATGAAGTGATATTTGATCCCGATATGCTTTGACCTGTCATGAAATACTGGATTCTCAGTGAGTTTAATGCAACTCTGATTATCACAGTAAATCACTGAAGGTCTCAACGGCTGACCAAATAAGCCAAACAACATCTTGCGAAGCCGGATGGCCTCACAACTAGCTAGACTGGCTGCCATATACTCTGCTTTCGCTGAACTCAATGCTACTGACTGCTGCTTTCGGCTGAACCATGACACCATTGTCGAACCCAACCCAAAACAACACCCTGAAGTGCTCTTCCTATCAGAAGCACAACCTGCCCAATCAGAATCAGTGTAACCTGCCAATCTCACTCCATCCCCCTGCCTGTAGTCCAGACCATAATCCACTGTCCCCTGCAAGTATCGCAAAATGTGTTTTGTAGCCACCCAGTGAACCTTCCTAGGCTCACACATAAACTGACTCATCGTGTTGACTGCAAAACAAATATCTGGTCTAGTGTTGACCAAATACATCAAAGAACCAATCAGCTGTCTGTACAATGTGGGATCCACCAACTCGGAATCCGAAGCATGAAGCTTCTTCCAGTTGGTGATCATCGGTGTCGACATGGGTTTACAATCCTCCATGTGGAATTTGCCAAGGATATCCACAATATACTTCCCCTGCCCCAGGAAGAAATGCCCCTCCTCCTGCCACACCTCCAAACCCAAAAAGTAATGCATCAAGCCGATGTCCTTCATCTCAAACTCCGCCGCAAGATCTCTCTTGCAGTGCTCTATGAGTCTCTCTGCACCTGTAATGACCAAGTCATCCACATATAGCACCAGAATGAGAGGCTCCTCACCTATCACAATATAGTAAAGGTTCGGATCTGCCTCACTCTTTGTGAAACCCATCTTTTGCAAGTATGTATCTATCGTGGAGTACCAAGCTCTGGGAGCTTGCTTCAGGCCATAAAGGGCCTTCTTCAGTCTGCACACATGGGACTCCTTCCCATGCACCTCAAAGCCTTGTGGCTGCTCAATGTACACCTCCTCCTGTATGAAGCCATTGAGAAATGCGGTCTTCACATCCATCTGGTGGATCTTCCAACCCATCTCTGCTGCTATCGACATAATGGAGCGGATCGAAGTATATCGAGCCACGGGAGCGAAGGTCTCCTCATAATCAACTCCCTCTACCTGGGAGAACCCTCTAGCCACAAACCTCGCTTGGAATTTCTCAATGCTGCCATCTGCAGCATGCTTTACCTTGTAAAGCCATCTGGAAGTAACCACGGATTTGCCCTCAGGCCTCGGCACCACCTCCCAAACATCATTCTTCGTGATAGAAGAATACTCCTCCTGCATGGCCTCTCTCCAGACCTGCTGGCTAGCTGCCTCCTCATAGCTAGAAGGCTCAGAGTCAAGGATGCTGGTAGCCATTGCCATATAGCTACAAAACCTCTCAGGTGGTCTGCTTTCTCTGACCGGCCTCTTAGGCTCAGCAACAGATGTGGCATCTCTCAAGGTGTCCCCGCCCGCCTGGGCTTTCCCGAGCACACCCCTCCGCCGGAGAACAGAACCTCCTCCTCAGGATCGTGAGCTCGAACTCCCCACCGTTCGTCCGCCGTCCCTCTCGCCCACTCCGAACTCGTACGTCGAGGTACCGTGCAGAATCGTCCACCGGGACCCATGGCGTCGCCTTCGTAGCACCACCTCTCTCACCTTGAGCCACTCCTCATCGACGACCTCGACATCGGCCACATGGGCCTTCGGATCCTCCCATCCCCTGCCGCCCCTCGGATCCCTCGCGACCCACTCAACCGGCCGCCGAGGGTCCGTCGATCCGTATACCTAACCCTTGTGACCTTCCTAAACTCCTAAAGGCCCTGTCCTCCTCGAACTTCACATCCCGCCTGACAACAACTTTCCTCTGTGCAGGAATGTAAATCCGAAAGGCCTTGGAGGTCTCACTGTAGCCCACAAAGATACCCTTCTCTGCGGTGGGCTCTAGTTTGGTCCTCTTCTCCTGGGGTATGTAGGAGTATGTCATGCACCCAAAGATACGAAGATGACCCATATCAGGCTTCTTCCCAGAAAAAGCCTCCTCCGGAGTCATGTGCCCCAAGGCACGATGCATACTCCTGTTCTGCAAGTAAACAGCTGTGTTGCAGGCCTCTGCCCACAAAAACAATGGCAACCCCTGATCATGTAACATGGCTTTGGCAGCCCCTCCGATGGATCTGTTCTTCCTCTCCGCAACCCCGTTCTGCTGGGGGTTGTAAGGAACAATGAACTCCCTCCTAATGCCTGCCTCCGCACAATAGTCAACAAAATCTCCAAGGGTGTACTCTCCCCCATTGTTCGACCTCAGGGACTTGATCTTCCGACCTGTCTGTGTCTCCACAAGAGCTCTGAACTCCTGAAACCGCTTGAAGACCTCACTCTTGGTCTTCAAGAAATAAATCCAGGTCCTCCTGGAGTGATCATGAATGAATAACACATAGTACTCATATCCACTCAAGGAAACATGAGACATCCGACCGCTCACATCGGAATGAATCAAATCAAGTATCCCAGTCGCTCTGCTGTCACTGCTGGGAAAGGGGGATTTGGCAAACTTGCCCATCGCACATCCTCTGCAAGTATCAAAGTGATCAGTACTGAAATCTGGCACACCTGTAGTGATCTCCCGCAAAGTCCTCAAGGCTCCATGATACATGTGCCCCATCCTGCGGTGCCAAATCTCACACAGCTCAGAACTGCTAGCTCTGCTGTCAGTGCTACCGCTCAATGCCAAAAGGGACTGGAATGCAAACTTGTACACCTTTGCATGGCGTACACCTATCACTCTAGCTGAATCAGCTGGAGTGCCCCTGGGATACATCAACACCTGTCCTCCCCTGAACAGTACCTCATATCCTCTATCCTCCAAAGCTGAGACGGATATGAGGTTCTTCCTCATCCCTGGCACATAAAGAACATTTGACACCTTCAATGGAGGTTTAGACTCCCTCTGAAATGTCAATGTTCCCACACCGATTGCTCTAACAACTCTGTCATCACCGAGTACTACCTCTATATCAGTGCCACTCTCTGAAAGCTCTGAGAAGTACTCACGGACTCCTGTCATGTGACGTGAAGCCCCACTGTCCACATACCAGATACCCGAAGATGCTCCGCTAATCGAGGGAAATGCATGCTCCCTTTGAACCTGTGTGGCAGGTAATCCTGCACTAGAAGACTCACACGCAATGAACCCAAACTCCCGGTCAAAGCGATCTGCAAAGTCCTCAACCTCTGCTGAAGCTGCCATGCTCTGGTTCTTCCCCTTCTTCTTCTTCTTCTCCGTACACACAACTGCATAGTGTCCCATCTTCTGACAATTCCAACACTTCACTTTGGAATAGTCCTTCTGTGAGTTATCCTGTTTACCTTTACCTTTGCCTTTGCCCCCACCATTGCTTGTGGAAGTCTGCTTCTTCCCTTTGCCTTTCTTGCGTCCTGCCAACAGTGCTACATCCTCATCCTGCTCCACTGGCTTGGCTGCCCCAAGCTGACCTTTCCTGATCTCTGTCTGAATGCAATCATCCCAAAACCTCTCCCATGTGGGAAGGGTCTCACGTGCACAAACCCCATCAGAAAAGTTCATCCATGAACTGGGGAGGCCATTCACAGCAATTCGCACCAACTCAGTGGGTGGAATGGCCTCTCCAATCGCTGCCAACTCATCTCTCACATTAGTAATCTTTGTGAGATATCCAGCTGCACTATCAGTCTTAACCATCTTAATGTTCTTCAGCTTCTCCTTCAGGACCATTTTCCGGTTCTCATTGGTACTCTGGTAGAGGTTGGTCAATGCTGTCCACATCTCATGAGCATTTCTCTTTCCTCTCACATGAGGAATGCAATGATCTTTGATTCCGTCTAGAATCAGTCTCTTACCCTTGTTGTTCTTTTTATTATATGCTGTCAACTGAGTAGCATCAGTAGGCACATTTACAGGGTTCTGTGCGGTATGCACCATTATGTCCCAGACTTCTGCCTCCTCAAAGATACTTTGCATTCTCTCCTTCTAAACACTGTAATTGGTATGCCCATCCAACCTATCCTCCACCCTCAGTCCCAAAGACATCCTGCTGTCCTAAAACTGAAAAATAGCACTGCTGTAGTAAAGGTAAAAAAATCTGTTTGTGAAAAAATTAGCTTGCTGGAATTTTCTGTGTGAAAAATCAGCAGGCTGTAATTTTCCTCCTTGCTGTCCCAAACTGCTCTTTCAGCCTAAGTTGCCGGAAACGCCTAGGCTGGCCCTCGGAAACTCGGATCTCCGTTTCGGAAACTGAAACCTGTACGAAACTCCTCGGAAACACCTTGGATCCGTATCTTATCCGTTTCCGAAATTTTGGATACGTTTTTTCCCGAAAATTGCCGTTTCCGTCCCATTTTTGAAGTTGGATACGTATTTGTTAAAAAATCTGAAACGTATTTATCAAAATCTGAAACGTATTTGAAAAAATTTGAACCGTTTCACGATTTTTAGAAACGTTTTTACCCTAATCGATCATTTTCGCCGGAAACATTATCGTTGATTGTGTAATTTGGAAAGGGAAGTTCGTTTTTAACTCTTATCTTCCGCCGCAAAGGGTTCCGAGTGACTGTGAGAGATATCTTCCGCCGCAAACTTGCAAAGAGCAACTCCCGAGTGATTGAGACGCCACTGTGAGAGATTAATCCTCCGCGCAAAGAGCTGTGCCCGCAAACTTCAAAGAGTAACAGAGTTCCAGTTCCGTCGTCGCCGGTCGGACGTCCGAGTAAGAGAGCAAGCTGCAACAGAGTTCCGTGACCCGTCGTTCCGTCGTCCGAGCAGCTGCCAGCCGCAAGTGCCTTCGTGCTACTGCTCAGGTTCTAACTTCTAACTTCTTTTTATAAACGATACACTTTAAACTTTAAATTTAATACTACATATTTCACTACTGTATAGGCACTGAATCGAATTTTAATTTTTAGTCGAGTAATAATCATCATTGAGAGCCGAGGCCCGATACACTGATGACAGAAAACGGTGACAACCCTGGGGCCTGTGCCAGTGAGAACAAGCACATCACAACTTGGTGTTATTTCTAAATTGCTATTCCCTCCTAGATTTCATTTCCTGATCCATTTCAGAAACAAAGAAACAAATGTCAAAATCTGAAATCACTGTTGTTGCAATACGATCTCCTTAAGGCTTAAACAGTAAGCTCTCGGCCTCCACTAAAGATTGAAGTTTAAACCTCTAGTCTTAATTTTCAGCATTCCTTCATTCTTTCACAATATTCACCTATTTCAAAAAAGCAGTCCTTGTGAATTCCTTTTTTTTCTTCGACCTGTTCTTTTCCTTGATCTGCACCGAGATTATGTTACCAATGAAATGCCTTAGCTTGGTATTTATGTTTCTATGTTTGAACCGTCATGTCTTTTAAAGGAGAGCCAACATGACTATGATGAAGCCGACCTATTCAATTGACAATTTATATTAAATTTTTTAATTATATTTTTCACTGAAGTGTCGTATCTCAAGGCTATCAACAGGCAGGTTATCTAATATTTATAGGCATGTTAGCTGGGCATGAATGACCATTCAATCAATTATTTAACATGCATATATTAGTTGACTGCCATTGCCAAATGCAAAGGTGCTGAAATAAAATAGCATGATTAATCATTATGGCATTATGCATTTTTACTATTTAGATATAATCTAGATTCTCAAACTTCAAATATGAATCATGAATGGCAATGTAAATTTGATATATATATATATATATATTTTTTTTTTTTTTTTAATATATATTATATATATGACGTGGCGTTTCCTGCTGTATCGTATCCAGATTTTTTGAAAATTTGCCGTATCCGTTTCAAACCTCGTATCCATATCCGTTCCCGTTTCCGTTTCAGTGCAACTTAGCTTTCAGCACTCAAGCTCTGATACCATGTAGAAATTTCTCATTTCCCACCCCGGTTTTCAGTTTCACCTTATTACTCCAAAATAGTTAAATGCCCTTTCCCATATCCATACATTTAACAAGCTGGAAAATAAATTTTGCTGAAAACACAAATTCTGGAAAAATTACAGAATGCTGAAAATAGAAAAATAAAAATCAGCAGATGCAAACAGCCATTCAACACATTTAAACACAGTGATTTTTGGTCAATGTGACCCTGGAAAAACCCCCTACAACTCTTGGGGAAAACTAGTTCAAAAGCTCCTCCTTATTTTTGGAAAATGCTTTTTTTACAGTGAGAGAAATATTCAGCAAACAGACTTTACAACTTATGTTGTTTTCCGTGCTTAACCACCGCCTCGGAAAATGTGCAAACAACAAAAACAGAACAACAATAAATGCTGTGCGGCCTCCTCGATTTTCGTGCCAAATTGCAGCCTTAAATGCTGCTGTACGACCTGCCTAGAAAAGCGTGCAAGCTGCCAGAAAATATGCTGTACGGTTTTCTCGATTTCTGTGCAGAAAAACAGTTGTACGACTGTACGGATTTCTGCCTAGAAATGCGTGCCAAGGTACAGCCACTTGCTGTACGGCCTCCCTTGAAAAATGTGCCAGCAACCTTCAGTTCTGCTCCTCGAAATCTGTGCAAACTTGCTGTCCGGCCTGCTGTACGGCCTTGCTGTACGACCTCCCTTTCTAGAAAATCGTGCCCAAAAATCTGCCTTTCACTATGCTAACTCAGCTGTACGGTCTTGTTGAAATGCTGCCTTGGAATGTGTGCCAAGCTGCTGCCTCCTTCTCCTCACTGCCCAGAAATCTCCCTTGCTCTTTTGCTCTCCTTCTCTCAATCTGCTCATGAAAGAATGAATGACCTTTTCCTCCTTTTCCTCCTTTAACCTAACCCTAAGTGACCTTTTGGGAATCCCTAAATCCAATGGCTGAGATAGCTTTAGATCTAGGGTCGAGTTTAAATGTTCATTTAAATCTCACTTTCTATTTTTTAATTCACTCCACTTTAATAAAGACCCTCTTAGTCATTTATTTCCAAAGTCACTTTTCACTTTCTAATTTCACATTGTCTTTATTAAAGTCACTTTAAAATTAGACTTAGTAACTTTATCACTTAAAGTCACTTTTAAATTAGATTTGACTCTATAACTTTATAAAGTCACTTTAGGAGAAAAATTAAATTCTTTTGGACACTTTTCCCTAGGCCAAAGATCAAAGCCTTAGGGAACCACCTGTCCTCTGGTACCAAATTTCAACAACGATCAAAAGCAATATTCATCATAATCAGATCCATAAGTCTAAACAAGAGTAAAGACACAAAGAAACATCATAAATCAAGGAATACTTATCTTCAATGAGAGATGATCCTCTCCCTCTTGAACCAACCTTTAAGAGCCATCCATAGTCCACATAACAATGTTGCCTTTAATTAAATTTATCAACAACCAACCAGGCCTACTAGAGACTCTTCCATTTAGGGCTTCATTTAAATCTGTTACAAGTACTTGAACATCTTGACTTTGACCATGCTAGGGTTTTCTTCATACCCTAGGATTATTTTAGGTCTCCACCATCCTTTTCTTGCTTCCATTTCTTGCTTCCATCAAAAGTGTCCCCATAGGGGTGATCTCCATGACTTTTCATCAGCCCAGCTCTGAAACCATGTTAATTTTTCATAGGGCTACATTGTTCGTTGCTTTGATAGTTGCATTTCTTCATTAACAGATTAAGTTCACCCGATAGCTTTATAACTTTATTCAGATTTACATTATTATTCATCAACATATGCAACTATGTAGAAAGAACAATATCATCATCATCAATATAGCGAAACATGAAGGAGCAATAGAAGAAAATCATGCACACATAAAGACACCAGGATTTGTCCGAGATTAGGGCAAAAGCCACTATGGGGAAAACCCTTACAAATTCTTTTTCTTAGATCATCATCAAATGATTCAGCGAAAGAGAGTACAATGATCCATATCTTCGTAATGCTACAAAGCCACTAGAACATACAAAATATGACCTTAAACATACTTATACTCAAATATCATGATTCTCAGGACTGTAGTTAACTGCTGGATACTGCTGTCACTGTGTTGAACACTGCTGCATACTGATAACCCATCTTTAGGTCCTGGACAAATGCAGAGATACTATGAGCGTGCGTCTAAGATAGATCTGGACGCTACTTGGAGCACTGGATGGGTGTGTTTGGAACTAATTAGGACGCTACCAGGTGAATTGCGTGCGGGCGTCCCAGATCTAATTGCACTGTAGAAACCCTAGCCTCCCAGACGCTCCCATAAACACTCTGTGCATGCATCTATGGTAGCCTAGACGCTCCCTAGACCATTATGTGCGTGCGTCTATGGCAGCTTGGATGCTCCCTAGACCATTATGTTCGTGCATTCGGGGACAAAACTGGACTACGAAAACCCTAGGCTCTCGGACGCACCCATAAAGACTTTGTGCGTGCGTCCGAGACTTCCTGGACGCTCCCATGACCATACTGTACCAACGTCTAGGGATGAAAAACCTTAGTTACATGTAAGTGTCTGAGACTCAGAAATCCTAAACACGTGCAAGCTTCGACCTTGTAGTTTCAGACCCTTTGCGCGAGCTTTCCTCCGATGAACCTATGCGATCCGAACAATAGAAGAGAGAAATGCTTGATGATTGTGTCCAAATGAGCTTGAGGTCTCTTCTATTTATAGGCTTTCATGAGGGTCCACTTGGGGTTGAGGCCGACCTAACCAATTTCACGTGTGCTTACGGGGTCAATGTCGTTATACATAGGATGGAGTTCCGGCATTTCCAACTCTTATGTCTCCTTTCTTTTTGATTTCCTCACCTTCTTGGGAGTCATGTTCTCAATCCTGTCCTCCCTCACCATCAAACATTTTCACATGAACTGTGAGAAAAAAAGCTAGTTCAAGGAAATGTGATTATAACTAAAGGGCCGACCCATTCCATTACACATGAATGAATAAAATAATTCAAAAAATCAACTTCCGCTTAACCAAATAAGGTGATCTTTAGGTCGATTTTGGTCCTCTCGAAAAGAGGAATCTATTGCAATTATTATCTTCATCATATGAGTTGTCCAAGATGGAATTTGACTGCAGTTGCATAATTTTAACATGATGGAGTCAAAATTTCTTGCTTGTTATAAATTAAAGCCAAGTAACCAAATGGACAACTGCCGCTTAAATGATGGACTAACCTATATGCTATGCAAGTCCTAAAATCTAGGTGAAATGCAAGGATCTTGTTAAATTTAAGTTAAATGGCCAGTTTAAGTTAAACCTTTCCCTTAACTGTTTTGAGATCAGTCTTAGGAGGAGGTTGTGGGATGGAAGCCAACGGGAAGCAGACAAAGCCCTGATTAATGATACCTCCCCGTGTGTTCCAACTTCCAACCACCTGGTGCCTTTGACGCTGCAGAGACTGTGGCTATGACGACTGCAAGGTCGCTGTTTTAACCACTAGAAATTGCTGAATCCCTCAAGCTAAATGAAGAAGGGTTGTTCTAGGAGTCTATCAACCAAGCTTATGCTTGGAGGTAAATTGTTAATGCAACTACTCTTAGGATGAAATGCAAGACAAATGAGTGAAGACACTCGAGTTCAGGTTGGTTAAGTCTTTAAGTACTTAAATTTGTGATTAGCCCTTAATGACAAAAGTACATAACAATGATTAGAAGACAATCTTAAAACAAGTGGAGTGCCCAAAGATACAAGTGACAATGTTCAACACTAGTTTACAACAACATAGAGCAGATTATCGACTTATGAGTTAGCCAATGATTACAAGATGCCAATTACTCAAGATACAACCAGATTACTTATGATCTTCTTACTCAATGCCAATTATCAAAAGATTTCAAAGTGACTTAAACCATCAACGAGATCAACAAATTAGAGCTTAGATGTGTGAGTGCTTTAAGTGCAATTATTGGAAATTCTTATAACTTAAGACAAGACAAGCGAATTTTAGATTTCCAATAACCAAAATCAGCAGTGACACCTCAGAAATTTCAGCATTTATTAACCCTATTACAGCAGTAAGAAAAACTTTTCAGGTTCAAGAGACAACAAGCGTATAACAACTAGATATGATCAGTGAGATGCCCAACAACTTGCCAAAGTAAAATTATGGTTTTTGGTCAACTTAAGATGCAAAATTCAGAAATATATCAGATCTGATCTATCTTGTTACAGCAGTAAGTTTAACAGAAAATCAATGGGCTATTGATGCTACAACAAGTGCCAAAGTAATCCCAAAACTTGGAAAAATTGCCAAAAGTGAAAGATTGGATTTTTGATCCCTTTTAGGGTGTTATTCAACAAACTTCAGATCTGATTCAGTAATTATGCAGAGAATTTCCAGCAAGCAAAAATATAAGATCTAGGCCAGATTTGCAAAGCTCAAGTGGCCAAAAAATTACGGTTGTCTTTAGGGTAGATTTCACTCCTTCTTTACTTCGCTTGACTTGATTTCTTCTCCTTAAGACTTCGAATTAAGTAGATTCTCTTGATACCCAAACTCAGCTTCACTTAGCAGATTTTGAACTTGATTTTGCTGTAGTAAGATGATGCCCTAGCTCCTCACACGTGTGAGAGATATAACCCTAAAACAGATCCAAAAATTTGATTTCTCTCTTCTCTTCGTTGTGTTGATGCTTCTTTCTTGTCTTTTTATCTTCTTTGATCGAAATTGTTGCTGCTTGATTGAATTGTTATCTCAAATGAAGTCGAGGTCCCCTTATATAGAGGGTTCTTAGGAGGTCGAATTGCTGTGCTTGAGGCTGACTTGATCATTCTTGTAGGCCAACTTGTTTGATAAGGTCTTCGAGGGAGTTTATGGCACTTTTGACTTTACAAAAAATTTCTTTATGAGATACAACACGCCCAACGGGGTCTTACATGTATGACAATAACTCTTTTGACTTCATAATTCTATGACAAACCTAGACGCAATCAATGGGTGCTTGACCCACAAATAAATTTACCTTGACCATAAAACCCATGCATCAATAATGAAAATAATAAATTTCTTTTTCTCTTTTCATCAAATACACAAAATGATGATTACATTGGACATTATGAATACCAAACCTAGTTACATATTTCAACACTCCCTCTTAACTAGGGAGGTATTCGTAATCCATAGAAGGTACTTGGACATTCTCATACTGAAGAATTCTCATAAAAAGAGTCAGATTGGTAAGCCATCTCATAAGCTATCATATCAGCTTATATCAATGCATCTCATCATACCAACCAACATTGTCACATAGCTAGGCCTTGACTAACAACTCTATCTCTCCACAAGATCAGAGCACAGCGCTGGCGAGACAATGACTGATAGACACCATCATCATTGTCTTGTAAGGCACAACACCCACTGGGATGTTCACAAGGTATGTCCTTTTAGTACAATTCATGTCTTGGGATAACACATTCTCAAGGAATTTCCTCTTCGACTACTCTTACCTATTGGATGCCCTACTACATCTTCAAAGAGTATCGGAAACCAGATGCTTACCTAATCCTCCATTCTTTCTTCATAACCTAGAGACAAGAATGTTGTATCTAACTCTCCCTCTCAACTAGGGAGGATCTATTCATTCCTAGAAAAGGAATGTAATGTTCCAAATGGAAAATTTACAAGGATAACAAAAACATGCAATTATACAAATACAAAAATTTTCAGAGCATAAACACAATAACCAGAAATTTCTGCAAATCCTTAAACTGGCCAAGATTTTACTAATAATAGAGCTGTGATACAAATGAGTTGGAGAAAACGCACCTGGGCTTGCACTGCTACAAATACTAAGAGGGGGGGTGAATCAATATTTCTTTTCTATTGTTATTTTTGTTGAGATTTTGGGGTAGCATCGGATGTGCTCTAGCTTCGAAACTTTGTGGAGGGGCTGGAACACATGAGATCTCCAAGACCCAAAAAGTGTTTGGATAAATTCCATCTGGTGTAAAAGTTATTCAAATAATTAAATTTTTTAATGGGGACCCTAAGTCTAACTTAGGGAAATAAAAAAAGATAAAGTGAATTAATTTACACATGTGATGAGAACTTTTTAAGTGACGTGGATCAAGCTACTTCTAATCTTAGCCGTTGATTAGAGATTAGATCACGACCGTTGATGTGTCAACGAGAAAAGTATAAAGGAAGGGCTTGGGGTCAGTTGGAGGAGACACACAGAGTCTAAGAGATCGAATTCTTCTGACGGAGTAGTGCTCAGACGAAGATCAGATTTGAGTGACTCAGAGAAGTAGTGAGGGGCAGATGCAGTGATTGGTCAGGAGGACCAAGAGTACAATGCAGAGCAAGGGCAACAGAGACGCGGTGGAGGCAGCGCAACCATCAGAGGGTGTGAGGCAGTCCCTTAGGAGGGTGATGCAAGGCCACGCAGGGCTCACGCAGGGGCAACATAGTGTCTCCAAGGAAAAGTACGAATTTCACCGGAAGCTGGGGTTTCTGAGCCAGCAGGGCTGAAACCAGAGTCCGAAGAAGTAGATCCACACAGAGCTAGGGTGACGCAGTCCCTCAACCAAGGCTACGTAGGCTGACGCAGTAGCTGCGCAGAGCTAGCTGGGGTTTCATCAGTTGCTCATTCAGATCAGCTGGGACTTGCGAGAGTGAGGTATATCTCACATTTTTCTTTGTAGCCAAGGATCTCTTTGTTGGGTGAGCCGAGTTTATGGCACCCTAGATGTACTCAAAAATTGCTGCTTAATAATAATAAACTCTCATATCTACTGCACCGGTTTTCTTGCATTAGGTTTTTCCGGGGACATTTGTCCGTAAAATCTCTGTCATTTGTCATGTGCATGATGTTCAGTAAATGATCTGTATTTGTGTAGGCTGCTATTTGTGTTTATTTCGAAGTTTTTTCTGAATATTCAGTTAAATAACTTGTGTAAATAAATCAAGTAGGAGAAATAGATCAATAGTTGGCAGTAGGATTTCTGTGCTCAGAAATTTTCACATGGTATCAGAGCATTGCAAATCAAGCTGAACCATCAACAAAGCGGCTGAAGATATTTGTTGCAGGAAGGGTAGTTGAAGCAGCACAGATCTGGAAGAAGGCATCGTAGCACCAGGGGGGATGCAGACCCTGCAAGGGCGATGCAGAGTCAGTCTGCTCACGTAGAGACTGACGCAGCGCCAGAGAGGTGACGCAGAGCCAGTCTGCTCACGCAAAGGATCTCATGTAGCAGTCCGAGTTGAAGAGTTGCTGTGCAGTTTGCCGGGGCTGGAAGTGCAGTTTCCGATCTTCAGAAGTTGCTGGTGTGGCATAGGTTTTGTCGGTGCAGAACAATGCCTAAAGGTGACAAAGTGGGAGGACAACAGTTGCTCAACAGATTTGTGCCAAAGAAATCTGAGATTCGATCAGGAGGGTGATCGTAGAGGATTGATTCAGGAGATTTGGCGGAGGATTTCCAGGAGGGAAATCAGTTGTCAAAGGGAGCAACTACTCTAGAGGGTTTCTATCGCCATTAAACGTAGATACAATCTTCTGTTGAGTGTAGCAGCAGTAGAAGGGAGAGTAGTACTCGCTTCGACAAATTTTGAGCAGAGATGGCCCTGTACGGACTGCGTGATCAGGATAGGTTGGATGGTGTGTCCAACTTTGCGATATGGAATGCCAAGATTCTGACAGTCTTGTAGGAGTACGGAATCAAAGACCATGCGGAAAATGTCTTAGCTGTGCCGATTGATGTGGATGCTCTAAAGAAGTTCAACAAGAAACAGGCGTGGACAAAGCGCTTGATCATGGATGGGGTGAAGGATCACGTGGTCCCACACATTGCCGAGAAGAGGATGACACGTGAGATGTGGACATCCTTGACCACGTTGTATTAATGTAGCTCCGTCCAACGAAAGATGCTTCTGGAGAACCAGATGAGGTTGTTCCAGATGCATAAGGGAGAAGAGATTGATTCGTTCCTCTCCAGATTGCAGACGATCCGAGATCAGTTGATTGCCATGGGGGCAACTCCGGATGAAGGGCTCTTGGTAAGGACTGTCGTGAATGCAGTCACTGATGAGTGGGAGACCTTTGTCCAAAGCATTTTGGGCAGAGCACAACTCCCTAATTGAGGTGACATGTGGGCTATCCTTCAATAGGAGGAGATCCGGCGGATGACCAAGAGGGAATTTAACAGCGGAAGTAGCAAAGTGAAGAAGGAGGAGGAGGCCCTAGCATCAGATGGACAACGACAGCAAGGGAATAAGAAGAAGGACCTATCGAAGGTCCAGTGCTTTAGATGTGGCGAACTTGGACACTTCGCCAACACTTGTCCTAAGAGGAAGGACAAGGAATCTTCTGATTCCAAGGCAACAACAGCTAGAGGGGATAGTGGTAGTGAGGATGATGTGGTTGTGAGTGCTTATGTGCCTCGAGAGAAGAGGTGGGACGATATTGATTTGTAGAGCAGCTATAGATGGGAGGCAGGATCCTTGAGGTGCCCAGACTCTTGAATCATATACGAGCTACGGGAGCCTTAAGACAGTAGCAGGATGACTAGAGCAGTGGGTGCAGAAGATCATAGATGAAGCAGAGGCAGAGCTGGGACGCTGTAGATTGGAGCAACACAGTGCAGTGGCAGTAACAGTGCAGAGGGTTAGTGCTTACGCAGTGCAGAGCAACAACAACGCAGTGGCTCTAGAGAGACAGTGCATCACAACAGCCAAGGGAGCTTCAGTGATGAGATGCAGCCCGACTGACTTGTCTGTGAGTGATTGGGTAGTGGTGCTTCAGTTGCTTACTTCTTAGCAATTGAGTTGCAGTGCAACAGTTGGTAGCACAATGCAACAATTTGAGAGGGAGCTGCAGTACAGATGTGGCAATGTCATTGACAGTGACATGGGCAGCAGTACAGAGAGCAACAACGTAGTGGATGAAGGGCAGCATGCTAAGCATCAGTGTGGAGACTGATGCCAGAGATCAGGGCAATGCTTCAGTGTGGAAGTATTGCTAGAGCACACTCCTCGCTAAGAGAGTGTTGAGATTTTGGGGTAGCATCGGATATGCTCTAGCTCCGAAACTTTGTGGAGGGGCTGGCACACATGAGATCTCCAAGACCCAGAAAGCGTTTGGAGAAATTCCATCTGGTGTAAAAGTTATTCAAATAATTAAATTTTTTAATTGAGACCCTATTTCAACTTAGGGAAATTAAAAAAATTAAAGTGAATTAATTTACACATGTGATGAAAACTTTCTAAGTGACGTGGATCAAAATACTTCTAATCTTAGCCGTTGATTAGAGATTAGATCATGGCCGTTGATGTGTCAACGAGAAAAGTATAAAGGACGGGCTTGGGGTCAGTTGGAGGAGACACACAGAGTCTAAGAGATCGAATTCTTTTGACGGAGAAGGGCTCGGGTGAATATCAGATCTGAGTGGCTCAGAGAAGCAACGAGGGGTAGATGTAGTGATTGGTCAAGAGGACCAAGAGTACAACACAGAGCAAGGGTAGCAGAGACGCAGTGGAGGCAACGCAGCCATCAGAGGGTGTGACGCAGTCTCTCAAGAGGGTGACGCAGGCCCACACAGGGCTCACGCAGGGGCATCGCAGTGTCTCTAAGGAAAAGTATGAAATTTACCGGAAGTTGGGGTTTCTGAGCCAGCAGGGCTGAAACCAGACTCTAGAGAAGCAGATACACGCAGAGCTAGGGTGACACAATCCTTTAGCCAAGGCTACATAGGCTGACGTAGTAGTTGCGCAGAGCCCGCTGGGGTTTCACCAGTTGCTCATTCAGATTAGCCAAGACTTGCGAGAGTGAGGTATATCTCACATTTTTCTCTGTAGCTGAGGATTTCTTTGTTGGGTGAGCCGAGTTTATGGCACCCTAGATGTACTAAAAAACTGCTGCTTAATAATAATAAACCCTCATATCTGCTGCACCGGTTTTCTCTCATCGGGTTTTTTCGGGGACATTTGTCCGAAAAATCTGTGTCATTTGTCATATGTGCATGATGTTCAGTAAATGATCTGTATTTGTGTAGGCTGCTATTTGTGTTTAATTAGAAGTTTTTCTGAATATTCAGTTAAATAACTTGTGTAAATAAATCAAGTAGGAGAAGTAAATCAATAGTTAGTAGTAGGATTTCTGTGCTCAGAAATTTTCAAAATTTTTACCAGTTAGATCACTTATATTTAGAACACAAAATGAACAATAAGAATAAATGCTTTTATTAATTTCTTCTTTTTAATAAATCAAGTACAATATATGTAGGGCTCCAACCCTAGATGAAGATACCGATTTTCAATCTCCCAGTCTCCAACCTGTATTTGCCAAGCACTGACTTGGACTTCCAAGGCGGAACCTTGTCAATTTTGAGGCACAAACCTCAAGGGCTCCAACCCTATATCTGGTATAGGCTCCAACCTGGTCTCTTGAGGACTCCCATCCTCTAGGGCTCCAACCCTATCTTCCAAGGCACCAACCTTGTCTATATGAGGCTCCAACCTCCTGCTTCAATTTGTCAAGATAAGTCTAGTAATTGTTCACGACTCCCAATATTTTCTTCAACGAGCCCTTGTCTATCTTCAACAATCGCTTCACCTAGTCTCCAAGTCACTTCATCAATGACAACCTTGTATTTTCAGAAGGTGTCTCCACAACTCTTCATGTCACCCAATCAAAATTCTTCAAGGTCTCATTATGAGGGCTTCATCATGATCTCCAAGAATCTTCAAGGTCTGCACCAAACAATTCTTCAAGTGCTTCACAAGTTTTCAACCAAGGAGGTCTGCAATGGTTCTCCAAAGAATGTCTCCAATAGGCTTCAACAATGCACTAGGGACTGCCTCAACAAGGTGTCAACTCTTCAATGTTTGCTGCAAAGGGGCTTCTACAATTCTGCTCCAAAGATGACAGTCAACTCCACAAAGCATAGATGGTATTCTTCATGTTTACTTCAAATAACATTATATGAGGCTACATCATTGTTAAAATTGGACAACTAGGTCCAAACTCTTTGTTGTGATGCTCAGATGAAGACACCAATATTTTTATTGGGTTCCTCTTTCGAAGAGGTGCAAGATCGATCTAAAGATCATCTTGATCCGATGAGCAGAACATTTATTTTGAATTTAATTTTAATACTTTCAAAATATGTGCAGGTCGGCCTTAAGGTTTTACACCCCCAGCAAATGTGTCACACACCTCAGTGATTGATATAAATAGAGTCAACGTTGAAGGACATTTGACTCATCTCATCCTCACACATCATCTCTCCTCTTCTGATTGGTTCGAGCTCCTTGGAGGTAGTTTCGGTTCACACGTGGGAAAGAAGGACGAAGAGAAATCTGCTGTAGCTAGGGTTTCCACGCAAGTTTGACAAGCGTTGACTTTGGTCAATGCATGGTCCAAAGGAGCTGAATTTTGGTGGAGACTTAGATTTTGGAAGTCCATACATATTGGCACAAGAACCGAGGTCAAAAGGTTGACCGAAGACCGAGATGCGTTGACTTTCTTGCTGCTGTTCTGTGTTGACTTTTCTGGGATTGACTTTGAGTTGACCGTGTGGCTGTTTTGAGGGTTGTTGTGACACATGCTGGGTTGGCTGACCAAGGAGACTTTGCTGGTTGAAGCATCCTGTTGACCGCCGTAACGCACCACCACATTTTTCTGTTTCTGGTTTGTCTTCTATAGATCCACTGGTATGTTCTATCAGCGTTTTACTTGATTGTTATGTGATTGTTGTAGCGAAAAGTAAAGTTGCATCAAGCATATAACATCTACATAAATTTACATGGTATCAGAGCCTAAGGTGAAGAGAAGCCCTATTTGTAGCAATTACTGAAGAAGGAAATGGGTTCCACAAACTCTGGCTTCAAGGAGGATGACAAATTGACTGGAAAGGATCACTTCCATGCTTGGAAGATGATATTGGATCTCAAATTGGAAGACCAAGATGTCATGGACTATGTGCAAGGTAAAATCAAAGAACCTCCATCCACTGCTACTACTGCTGCCAAAACAAAGTACAAGAAGGGGGAGATCAAAGCAAAGCTGATGATCAAGGAATCCATTCATAAGAGTCTGGTGGCCTACATCTCTGAGCTAGGCACATCCAAAGAGATGTATGATAAATTGATTCTCATGGTCAAGGCCAACAATGAAAATCAAGTACTTTTCTTCAAGAATCAATTGAAGAATCTAAAGAAAGGCAGGGATGAGTCCGTTCAATCATACTTTCTGAAACTGACCGAGATCAGGAACAATCTGCTGGCTATTGGGGAGACAATAGCTGATCGAGAAATGGTACTCACTGCACTTGGAGGGCTCCCATCTGAATTGCATGTGTTCAACACTACCATTCTAAATAATAATGTGATACCAAACTTTGACAAAGTACTGTCAAGATGCGTTCAAGAAGAAACAAGAATGAAGGCGTACGGAAATGAAGGAAATGCTGCCTACGCTGCTCATTCTAGAAAGAAGAACATTGGTAGTCCAAAGAACAAAGGAAAAGCAGGGGCCCAAGGAAAGAAGGGAAAGTGTTTCACTTGTCATAGGTCAGGTCACTATGCTAGAGAATGTCCTTTCAAGAAGGATTCTCTTGATGGTGATGACAATAACAGCAACCGGAGGAATGACAATCAAAGGAACAACAGGTTCAAAGGAAAGAGGAAGGCTCCCTCCGGCGGAAATGATCAACCTTTCAAAAGGTCAAGAAACTCCAGGTATGAGGAATCACATGTTGTTGATAAAAGAAATGAATACATTCTTGTATCTGCCCTCTCTGTTGCATCTCCACCCGACACTATGGATGTTTGGTTGATAAATAGTGGTGCCTCAAGGCACATCATTGGGTTCAAGGAAGCACTCTCTGATATGGTTGAGAATGATACTAATATGGAAATTATCCTTGGAGATAATGCCACATATCCCGTGAAAGGGACAGGGACTGTGACCCTCCACTTGTTTCAATGTCAAGTCCTCCACTTACAGAATGTACTCTATGTACCGAATTTGAAGAAGAACCTTGTGTCTATATCGGCCATGGAAGACAAAGGTTTCAATGTGGCATTCACTGATGGAAAGGTGCGCATGTGGAAGAAGAGCTTCAAGGAAGCTATCACGATTGGGTTTAGAGTTGATACACTCTACAGGTTGGAGGAAGTCCACTGGGAGCGATGACATGCAATACTATCCGATAGATTGAACTATGGCACCGGAGGTTTGGACACCTTCACTACAAGGCCCTTCCCGAAGCAAGGAAGGTGGTAACAGGGATGCCCGAGTTTTCAAATAATCATGAAGGTGTGTATGTAAGGGTTGTGCCGAAGGAAAGCATACAAGGGGACCTTTCCCCTCAAGTGTCACAAAGACATCTGATGTCTTGCAATTGATCCATTATGATCTATCTGGTATGTTGCCCGTGACATCCTTGGGAGGATGTTCTTATTATATGACGTTCATAAATGACTTCTCACGCAAAACCTGGATATACTTCTTAAAGAAGAAGGATGAGGCTTTCATGTGGTTCCATACCTTCAAAGCCTTGGTGGAAAATATGACAGGGAAGAAGATCAAGATTTTGAGAACTGATAATGGCACTAAATATGAGACAAACGAGTTCAAGGACTTTTGCAGAGAAGCTGGCATCAAGAGGGAGACCACAACTTTCTATATTCCTGAGCAAAATGGTGTTGCTGAATGAAAGAACAAGGCGATTGTGGAAGCTGCCCGTGCCATGCTATGTGACAAAGGTCTACCGAAGTTTTTGTGGGGAGAAGTTGCAAACACTGCTGTGTACATACAAAACCGATGCCCGCATTCCACTCTAGACTCCAAAACTCCCGAAGAGGTTTTCTCTGGTAAGATCCCTGACGTCTCACATTTTAGAGTTTTTGGATGTCCTGTTTACTTTCATGTGCTGAAAGAAAAGAGAAGCAAGCTGGATGCTTCTGGGAAGAAAGGAATGTTTGTGGGCTACAGTGAAACTTCGAAGGCCTATAGAGTCCATGTGCTTGGTCAAAGGGAAGTGGAGATATGCCACGATGTCACCTTTGACGAAGATGCTTCCCTGAGAAAAGTAGTCAATCTTCCGAGATCTGAGGAAGATCATGAAGCAAGGCCTGGAAATCAAGAAGAACTAAAGGATGAGACGATGCCTGATGTTGAAGGACCGATGGACTCGATTGATCCACCACCTTCATTGGGTAAGAGACCATCATGGCTCAGGGACACTCTTGAGGATGCTGAGGGACATGCGGCCCCAAGGGGGACATTTCGTGAAAGCAAGACGCCGAGTAGATACCAAGGGTATCTAGTAGCCATGAGTACTATTGTATAATCCGAGCCTGGATCTTTTGAGGAAGCCGTAAAGCATCAAGTCTGGAAGGATGCTATGCACGAAGGGTATGAGTCCATAATGAAGAATGATGTCTGGGATGTGGTTCCAAGACCGAAGGACAAAGCAGTAGTCACCTCAAAATGGCTCTACAAGATCAAGCATGGCTCTGATGGAAGTGCTGAAAAGTTCAAGGCAAGATTTGTTGCCAGTGGCTTCTCTCAAAAGGAAGGCATAGATTATGATGACATATTTGCACCTGTGGCCCGATATACCACCATTCGATCTATTATTGCCCTTGCTGCTACGCAAGGATGGAGTCTCCATTAGATGGATGTGAAGCTCGCATTTCGCATGGTGCGATAAAGATAGAGGTATATGTAGAGCAACCTCTAGGGTTCGAAGTCCAGGATCGGGACACCCATGTTTACAGGTTGAAGAAAGCCCTCTATGGGCTGAAGCAAGCACCCAAAGCTTGGTACGAGAGGATAGATAGCTACCTGATGAAGCTGGGCTTCACTTGTAGTAATGCTGATCCAAACCTTCACTTCAAGGTTTTCAATGAGAAACCTCTCATTCTGGTGTTGTATGTGGATGACCTCTTCCTGACAGGTGCTGACCCTCTCATTCATCTGTGCAAGAGGGAGCTCGCTGTTGAGTTTGAGATGAAGGATCTAGGATTGATGCACTATTTCCTAGGCCTGGAGGTCTGGCAGAGACCTGGCGAGATTTTTCTTTCTCAAGGAAAATACATTGTGAAGCTTCTGGAAAGATTTAGTATGGTGGACTGCAAGTCCGTGTCGACACCGATGGAGCTCAACTTCAAGAAGTTGAGTGGCAGTGCTTCTAGGCCTGTATTGGCAAATCCCATTGAGTATCGTCGACTCGTAGGGGCCCTGATGTTCTTAGTGAACACCTGTCCAGATATATGTTTTGCAATGAACACTTTGAGTCAACAGATGGTTGAGCCTCACCACTTTCACTGGGTTGGTGTCAAGAATCTTCTGAGATATCTTCGGGGCACGATAAACCATGGGCTGAGATACACTGTCGAGAGTGTGACACTCCTTGGATATACTGATGCCGATTGGGTTGACAGTGTGGTGGATCGTAAGAGCACATCGGGATGCTGCTTCAATCTTGGTTCTGCTTCGATCTCATGGATGAGCAGGAAGCAGAAGTCGGTGGCTTTGAGCATCGCAGAGGCCAAATACATTGCAGCGAGTATGGCCTGTTGTGAAACTGTTTGGTTGCAAAAGCTCTTTAGTGAGCTGTTCGAACATGTACTAGATACCACCGTGATACTCTGTGATAACCAGAGTGGGATGCACTTGTCTGAGAGTCCAGTGCTCCACGATCGATCCAAGCATATTGATATCAGGTACCTCTTTATCCGAGATATGGTGTAGCGAGGCGCCGTAAGGATCGATCATATAGGAACTGATGAGCAGGTCGCGGATATTCTCACAAAGCCCCTGGGGAAGGTCAAGTTCCTAACCTTTCGTGAGAGTCTTGGTATCGTGGAACGACCCTATGATGTGGGTGCTATTGGAGGATGAGTTGTGGGAGCTCTGGGGGGCTTTGGGGATAGCTTCTCGGAGCTATAAGCAACCATAGGGCTAGGCTTGCCGAGCCTTGTTGGTGTACTTGGGGCCCACCGTTGTGATTATTGAGTTGGTTCACCTCTCATTATCTGTGCCCTGTATGCATCCTACCCATTGAGTTCAGGGCTCATGGGAAGTACCTCTCATTTGGCCAATGAGGTGGGAAAAGCTAGAGACTAGTAGCAAAGACTGATGGACGCATCAGAGATTGCCGTACTCTCTATCTAGGATGGCAAGGTCCAACCACTTGATCTGGGATCAAGTATATGAGGTTTTGGACCTCCAACTGACTTTGGGTCAGGTAAACCAACTTCGGGTTGGTATGAGACTCTTTGTGAGTTCGATAGAGGTTTCGGAACTCTGGGTTGAATTTGTCAGCCGGGAATGATGTCTTTGTGACTGACCTACTTCTGTTCTGAAATAAAGAGGCCAGCAAAGCAAGTTATGGCGGGATGATGCACGATGTTTGATTGCACAGGTGGATGGAGTTCTCCCTAGTTGAGAGGGAGTGTTAAAATTGGACAACTAGGTCCAAACTCCATGTTGTGTTGCTCAGATGAAGACACCAATATTTTTATTGGGTTCCTCTTTCGAAGAGGTGCAAGATCGATCTTTATTGGGTTCCTCTTTCGATGAGCAGAACATTTATTTTGAATTTAATTTTAATACTTTCAAAATATGTGCAGGTTGGCCTTAAGGTTTTACACCCCCAACAAATGTGTCACACACCTCAGTGATTGATATAAATAGAGTCAACATTGGAGGACATTTCACTCATCTCATCCTCACACATCATCTCTCCTCTTCTGATTGGTTCGAGCTCCTTGGAGGTAGTTTCGGTTCACACGTGGGAAAGAAGGACTAAGAGAAATCTGCTGCAGCTAGGGTTGCCATGCAAGTTTGACCAGCGTTGACTTTGGTCAACACATGGTCCAAAGGCGCTGAATTTTGGTGGAGACTTCGATTTTGGAAGGCCGTACATATTGGCACAAGAACCGAGATCAAAAGGTTGACCGAACACTGAGCTGCGTTGACTTTCTAGCTGCTGTTCTGCGTTGACTTTTCTGTGCAACGTTGACTTTTTTGGGGTTCACTTTGAGTTGACCGTGTGGTTGTTTTGAGGGTTGTTGTGACACATGCTGGGTTGGTTGACCAAGGAGACTTTGCTGGTTGAAGCATCCTGTTGACCGCCGTAACGCACCACCACATTTTTCTGTTTTTGGTTTGTCTTCTATAGATCCACTGGTATGTTTTATCAGCATTGTACTTGATTGTTATGTGATTGCTGTAGCGAAAAGTAAAGTTGCATCAAGCATAGAACATCTACAGAAATTTACAATCATTTATGCTTCAACATTGCTGCACAAAGGCTTTCAAGGTTGCCTTTGTCTCTTATTGCTTGAGGATGACAGTATGTACTTATTGAGGAGGAACATTTACTTCAAATGATGAAATACAACAACATTTTATTACTGGCCTCAGATCAATCCAGTAAACCAGAGATCCGAACTTCAAAGTTTGAACTTTATGCTACAGTTTTGAGGTATAAATGCTACCAGGTATTGTTCTAGATCACAACGAGACCGAGATTCCATAGATTGATTGTCCACAAGTTGAAATTATCTCAGGTCTGAGGTAAGGTTTGAGCTCCTATAGGCTTGCAGTTTCGAGCCTTCTACAGGTCCGCAATTTGATTTTCCACAAATCTATAACCCGAGCTTCCACACGTCCTTCATATGTCTGCAAATCCGAGCCTCTTACAAATTTCAACAAACTCGAGACAAAAATATATCCAATATTGTGATCATAGGTCCGATTTGCAATTTTTCCACATGTCCGAGCGTCTTACGAGTGACTCTTCAACGAGATGACTTCACCAAGATGACCTCAATCCAGGTGCCTCGATGCCAAGTTCACGCTGTTCCAAAAAATTCGAAATGCTGTCTCGATCCCAGGTTTCGATTTGTATTATCCTAGCTTTTCTATTTATTGCTCCTATTAATTGTTTACCAAGATCTCATGCCAAAATAGCTCGAGACTTTGTGTATTAATACGACTTTGAAGAGTGGAATTGTCTCCAACGAAGGAGAAGCCGACATGATATTGAGGCAAGCCGACCACTGTTTTGGTGGAGTCGATATGTAATCCGTTCAACGTATTAGCATTAGTGTCCAATATGCATCGTCCTACGTCCATCGTCCAATGAGCATGCAACGTCCAACGTAATGTGTTTATTTGTAATAATGTCCTTCAAGCATAATACATACAACATAATATGCAATATATTTATTAAGAACGCAAGCATTGTCATTTGGTAATTTCAATATGACATTTGCTTTTTTTTTTCGTATGTCCATTGAATATGTGGTGTTCTTCTTTAGGATTAACATTAGGTCATCATTAGGGTTAGGGTTAGGGTTAGTTTTGTCATCAATTAAGGTTTCTAGAGTTTAGGGATTTTAGAGTTAGGGTTTTTTAAAAAGGGTTTTGCATGGTTAGGGAAAGGGTGTCGTTTTTAATAATGCTAGGGTTTTTCTTTTGATACCTAGGGCTCAGGGTTTATTTTAATAAAGCAAGGACCTCATAATTATAGGGTTTTTCCTTATGATCTTATGGTTTCATCAATCATACTTAGGGTATTTTAGAGCATCTTGTAGGCAAGGGTTTCATCATCAAATTATTCAACCAATGATAGATAAGGGCTTTCAGGCAATCAGGGTTTAGGACATTAATAGGTTTCTAGCCATCTTCAACAATGCCATATTGACATCAATGACAACTTTGATTTGATCAACATGCACAAGGCAAGCTACAAGCCCTAGGTGATGAGTACAAAAAATCCCAACAACTGCAATAGCCAAATCCTCCAGAAAAATGCGCTGCTGTTCCAAAAATGCATTGCTTCCAGACTTGGCCCTCTGATTTACCCCCTCAAAACTGCCCAGAAAATTCTAGGAATTTGGGAATATGATCCTTGCCCAAAACCCCAAAAAACCAAGAAAGGGTTTCGTCTAATTCCAACCTTCAAAATTTGACCTTCTACAACTTGGCCCTCCTCCAAATTCAAAATCTGTTACTGCAGTTGCTACAGTCAATCACTGTCCTCCAAAATCCCAACAAACCTCCTCAAATAGACCTCCAAACAATCACCCAACACCTCAGCTCCAAAATCCCTCCAAGACAACTCCCACAAGAGAGCCTCCTCCAATGACTGCGCAGTCTAGGGAAGGGCTCACGCAGTTCCTGTGAATACCGGCTGAGAACTACGTAGAGGTTGCTCCTCCCAGGCTGCCACTGCTGCTACACTCTAGAAGTGGATCTCCAATCACCCCTGTAGCTCCTTTGGTGAATCTTCCAACGATTCCACTCCACACTAGCTAGATGGCTCCAACCACTACGCAGTAGAGACTCTATATTGTATCCCAATCTCTCCAGAAAAACGCACAACCTGTAGGTACTCGATCCTCCGGTCTCAAGGCAAGGAAAATGCCTTCGTTGGGTGGCACTCGAAGTCCACCGAAGAAAGGTTGAGCTTCACTCCTTGGAAAGCTCTTGTGCCGAACAACACAATGTTGGCTCAGCTAAGCAGCTAAGGCAATTTGATTTCTTCAATAGGCAAAAGATGCAAATGGCTCTTCCATTCCTTCCTTTTATAATTGCTAGCAGGCATGCATGCGTGTGGGTCCCTCCACAAATTTGATTTTTCTCAAAGGAATTCGGATTCCTTTGTCCCATAGTGCATACTTCTTGTGGGACCCATATTCCACTATCAATCAAATTATTTATTTTTCCTATTTTTGCCGCCAAAACTGCCTTGGGCTATTATTAATCAAAATTGAAAAATTGATTTAATTAGGGTCATTACAAGGAATATACCCAAGCTTCCTCTTACCTAGGGAATTGCCCAAGCTCCCTCTTAACTAGGGACTTGTTTCCAACAACTATCTTCTCTTTGGTGGAGATCATAGTACTATCAGCTGCTTATAGGGCTCCTCTTTCTACATCATGTCATGAACTTCATATTCTTTATTATGGAGTCTTGTTCATCATAACTTCTTCGTAGGGCATCAACCATCTTCTACATCACTTTCTTTTCAATGAGACATAGTGTTGAACAAATAGTCATGTCATCCTTCTCTTTATCGGAAAGTTATCTTCTAGTCCACATCTGTCTATCCTTCATACAACTACCTTTTCCAAGTCACGTTTCTTTCAGGATCTTCCATCTAATCTCATGAGTACTAGTTGTAGGTGACATCTACAATTCTCTTTCAGTAGCCCTGTTTCAACCCACCCAAATATTTTCAAAAATTAAAATTAACATCAAATCAAAGTTACCTTTTTATGATGGCCTTTCGCCATGACATCAACTTCTTGCAACATCAACATCTTGCGCATGTATGAACCTTCAGGGTCTTCATACCTTCTTCTTCCATGGAGATGTCATAGCTAATTCTTATAGTTATCGAATGTTGATCACTTCTCTTATCTTACATGGGTATAGTTGCATCTTTCACAAACTCATATTTCTTTCTTCACATATTGCTTCCCCAAGAACTTCTATACATAGTTCCTTCATTATAGGAACTGTTGCACACATTTTATCGAAGTTCCAGGGAAGCAGATATACCAAAATTTTTGAAGGATCAAGATTATTAGCCATCAATATTTTAAGTCATTGTAAACCCATTCTACAATTTTTTTAATGTAAATGATGCTAGTAAGACCGTGTATTTATGTAACAACCTAGGTAAGGCTATTATTTTGGCAACGAAATTCATCCTAGGAGGTTTTTCATCTGACTGATTCATCTGTGTTTCTAAACACCAATGATCGACAAAGTTTTCCCCTCCAACCTCACAACAAAGCTAGGGGGAATTTATTGTCAAAGTCTTAGGTGAGTCCCATTGTTCTAGTCGAGTCTTCTGTAAAAGTGATTTGGGAATAATTTAAGTTAATTGGCAATATTATTTTATTAGAAGTCACTTGGTCTACTAGATCATATTGTGTCACATAATTGGGTAAGTTATTTGAGGGTCTATAACGAACGGGTATTCTCACTTTAAGGGTTGAATTATTGTAAAATCTTATGTAAAAAATATTTTAGTGCATGGTCCCTCTTACTTAGACACCATGGAAAAAATATTCGAGGGTGGAAAAATAATTAATCCCCTAAAGTGTCAATTAATTAATTTTTCTGGCAAAAATTAATTTAAATCACAAGCTAGAAAATTAATTAATTAGAGTAAAAAAATGAAAATGTTAGAGAAATTAAATTCTCTAAGTGGAAAAAATTGTGGGTCTTAAGGAAATTAATTTATGGAGGTCCTCCACCAAGGGAATATTGGAAATTTCAAGAAAACTTCGGCCTTTGGGCCCTGGTGGTTAAGCCAAAATCAATTTTTTTAGGAAATTAGATCATAATAATTATTTTTGAGCTAATAAAAAATGGGTTTAAAGAGAAATTCGAAAATTCCTCAAAAATAATTATTTAAAAATTAGCTCAAAATAATTATTTTTGAGCTAATAAAAAATGGGTTTAAAGAGAAATTCGAAAATTCCTCAAAAATAATTATTTCAATGACAAAGATTTAAAGATCATCAAATATTTATCAACGACCAAGATTATTTTGACGGGGTCAAGTCAACTAGCCGTTATTTTCCACTTGGAGGATTTATCTATAAATTAGAGGTGATTTGTATCTCAAGCCATCTGATGTTTCGCTAAGGTAACTTTGTAAAACTGATGTAAAGCTACTTTCCCGCTTGGAACGTTTTGAATAATCATAATAAAAGACTTTGGGGTGCAGTTCATGGGGTCTATGATTTATTGATTTGTGGTATGCGCTGGGTACGAACATTCTTATATTGTGCTTAAATTTTTTTATTAAATCGTTATTTCATTGTAGATGATAGGAACATTCTATTGATAAGTTTTGGGCTTATCTTAGTTGATCCGATTTATTGTTGTTCTAATGGTTTATTCTTGAGAAATTATATAGTCTTTGTAGGTTCCCCAGCCTTTGGGCTCCAAGTTCACATACTCTAGGCACAAACTGACTATGTTTGGATCCTGAATATTTTTTATGGTTTTCTAACTTTGCTAAGGCTGTGGTTTGGTATTTATCTTTGAAATACATCTAGCCATCGCCAAAATTTACAAAAAACTATTTCTCAAATTTTTTATAAGCATTGTACACTTGTATATTTTGTAAATATAATTTGTATAATACACTTGTAAATTATTTTATTTTTCTAACCGTCGTTTTGCAGTTTGGGTTTTTGAGATTTTTGAAATTTTGTATATATTGGGGTTTTGGGCTATTGTAAATTCACTTGTGCAGGTGAGATCAAAGGCAAATAACTGGATTAGAGCTAGATCTAGGACCTTGAGGGTAAGATCTAGCCTCCACAAATTTTTGCAGAGCCACCTACTGAAGAATTTGTAGGAAAATTGAAGATCTGAAGCAAATTGATTTTTTGGCGAGGGTTTTGAAATATTGTTTAGGGCCTTGAGGCCCAACATCCTCCTCCAGCCTTAGTGTCGGCCCTCCTTGGCCTCCAACGTCAGCGTTTCTCCCCTTGCGTTGTCCTTTTCAGCCTCTTAGAGGCTGGCCGTAAGCCCTTAGGGGCCTCGACCTCCTCTCTAGCCCTTGCCGTGGGATTATAGGGCCCTTTAGGGCCTAGAAGGAAGCCTTAGAGGCTTCGCCTTCCTCCTTGAGCCTAGACGATAGCCCCTTAGGGCTTGCTGTGGGCCTTCAAGGCGTCTAAGGCCTGACTGTAGCCCTTTTAGGGTCTCTTTCCTCTAGCCGCCAGGCCTATTTGGCTTCTTTTGTGCCTCTAGCCCTCTTCCTAGCCCTCTATTGCCTTCATTTCATCTCTGAAATTTTTGGGATTGGATATTGGTGGGTTTTGTAGGAGAAATTGGCTCAAGTTTTGTGTTTTCAAGTGCCAAATCCATTGGAAAAGTTTTGGCAATTTTGGCAAAGTAATCTTCAAGGCCTTGGGCCTGGGGTTTGATCTCTAAACCCTCCATTTTCCTCACTGTTTGTTACAACTCTCTGAATACATTCATTACAGTGATAAAAATCATATCTAAGTGCCCTAAAAATCACATCTAAATTACCTAAATACATTAAGAAATTCATGGTAAAAATTTACCAGCCATTTGGTAAATTGGGCATTGTTTCATCGGCATAATTCATAATAATATCATGACTGATATCTCTGCATCAAAGTGTGATCGGTTCTGAGATACTCTGAAGCTACATCATAAAAGGGCTTGCTAACTCATAAATTTTGAGCAAGAAGAAAACTAAACACACATGACACTGTTATTTTTGGACTAAGTCCACAGAAAAACCCAATGCGGGAAATTCATTGTAGTAGATAAGGGTTTGATATTATTAAGCAAAAGTTTCTGAATACAACTAGATGCCCAAATCTGGCTACCAACAGAGAATCTGACTGACAGAGAACTAGTGAGGAATTAGGATTACCTCACACTGACACTAGAAATCCGGAACTGACCCAACACTGAACTGGACAGTCGCTTGCTGCCTCTATGCAACATCTTCACTAATCTGTGTCACTTTGGTTGGGGACTACGTCACCTCCTTCTGTTGGTCATTCTGCTGGCTGGATGCTGATCTCTGGCCCCTTTCGGTCTCACACCCCGATACTCTGGCATTGGATCTCACTGATCCACAACAAAATCTCGGGTATCCTCAAGGCTACAACGCTGCCTCTGCGTGGCACTGAACTGCCTCTTCTGCGTACTGCCCTCTGCCTTCTCTACAAAGTATTCTCGGCTCAGGAAGAGATCTTCCAACCGGAACTATCACTGCCCCTCATTGCAATCGAATCAACTCGATCAAATCCTCTGGCTGCTCTGTGTTGCTCACTTGAGAAATTCGATCTCATGACTCACTTAGTGTTTTTTCCAAATGCCCATTGAAGTCCTTCTTATAATCTTCTCTTTGGGTAACCAACGACCTAAATTAAAACATAATCAACAACTTAGATCATATTTGATTCTATCTCCGTCTTTTTCTAGTTGTTTCACACCCAGTTCTATTAATATACTTTAATTATTTTAATTCTCTAAGTTTAGACTTTGGCTCCCTTTAAAAATAATTAGTTAGTTTAATAAAACACCATCCGGGTGGGATTTCCCAAAAGGCTTTCTGCGTATTTTGGAATACGTGTCTAAGCCTCCCTGGAAAATTTGAGACTTAGAGCACATCCGATGCTACCAGAAATTCACATTAAGTGCTTAAACATTAAACAATCTTAACACAAGAATCACTCATCCACCTTGCATAAGCATTCTATGTCTAGTTGCACTAATAATTTACCTCCAAGCATAAACTTGGTTGATAGACCTCTAGGGCCACCCTTTCTCATTTTATCTTGAGGGATTCAAGACCTTTCTAGTGGTTAACACGGGGACCTTGCAGTTGTCAGAGCCACCGTCTCTACAGTGTTGAAGGCATTGGGTGGTTGGAACACATGGGGAGGTATTGTTAATCAAGCCTTTGCTTGCTTCCTGTTGGCTTCCATCCCACAACCTACTCTAAAGATGTTAATTCTGGTAGCATCAGATGTGCTCTAAGTCTCAAATTTTGCAGGGAGGTTTGGACACATGTATTCCACAATACCCATAATCGTTTTGGGAAATTCCTCCCAGATAAGATTTTATTAAAATAATTAATTATTGTTAATGGAAGCCTAAGTCTAAACTTAGGGAATTAAAATAATTAAAATGTATTATTAGAACTGGGTGTGAATCTTCTAGAAAAAGACAAAGATCAAGTCAAGTTAATCTTAGCTCTTGATTATGTTTTAATCCAGGCTGTTGATTTCTCAACGAGAAGATTACAAGAAGGACTTCTATGGGCATTTGGAAAACACATCGGGAGAGGATCTAGAGATCGATTTCTCGAGTGAGTAGCGTAGAGCAGCCAAAGAGATCATCAAAGTGATTCTTGGAGTGAGGGGCAGAGATAATTTCCGGTTGGAGAGATTTTTCCTCAGCTGAGAATACATCGTAGAGAAGGCGGAGGAAGAACCAGAAGAGACAGTGTAAGGGCTACACTGGGCAGCGCAGAGCCATGCAGAGGCAATGTTGAGCCTCTGAAGAGATCCGCTCTTTTGCTGAGGGTTAGATCAAATTTAGTGCCGGGAGCCGAGGTGTGAGACCGAAGGGTCGAAGGATTGAGCATGTAGCCAGCAGAAAGATCAGCCGAAGGGAGTGGACGCAGTCCCCAACAGTTGTGATGCAGAGTTGCGTAGAGGCAGCGTGGGGCTTGTCAGTTCAGGGTCATATTAGTGCCGGATCTCTAGTGTTAGTGTGAGGTAATCCTCACTAATTTTCTGCCAGTCAGATTCCCTGTTGGATAGCCAGATTTAGGCATTCAAATTGTATTAAGAAATTATTGCATAATAATACAAATCCTCAGTTGCTGTACCAGTTTTCCCGTTGGGTTTTTCCGGGGACATTAGTCCAAAGATAACGGTGTAACGTGTGTGTGTTGTATTTCTTCTTGCTCAGTACTTGTCTTCCGCATTTTATTTATTTAGTGACGGTTGCAGTTGTATTTGCTTCGATATTTACTTGTAGAACACAATAAATAACTTGTAGAATTTAACAAGTAGGAGAAATAATATCAGTTTGCTGAAGTAGGAATTCGGGTCATCAAATTTTCACAGAAGTCAGGTTCCAAAAACAGTTAATGCAACCTTAAATCTTGCTTAAATTGACCAAGTAACTAGGCCACTTAATCGTGTGCCCCAAACTCGTTGGTTGCCAACTTGTCCTTCGTCTTCACATTTCCATAAGGACTACCCCCCATAGTCTGCTGTTGGGAGACAACTAGAACGGAGAGGTCAGGGATCAAAGTGACAACCCCCGACCTGAATTGTTGTCGCAGTGCCTATGCAATCTGAGCGACAACAAGAACCTTAATTGTCAATCACCTCATCTTCCATATGAGGTTATATTATGTTGATTTCTTCTTAGAAGAGTTCATGGCACATTGTCTGCATGCCTTCATGCATCATTATAATGGAAGAGATCCTTCTTCTTCGATCATGCTGATGAGATAGAGCATTCAACCATGCTATCTGCAACTATATGATGACATGACTTAATCTATCAAATATATACATACCTTTTCCTTCTTTTGGTCATCTAGACTTCATTTTAGTAGCTTTCTTTCTTTGTTTGAAGATGAAAGTGCTTCAACCAACTCAACATGCAACACATCTTTGTCATCATACCTTACGAGTGGATCCCACACAAGGTGGAATGTGGATTATCTGCGAGGCGCTTCTTCTTAGTAGAGGTGAACCTTCTAATGAAGATTCCAATGGAGGATCTTGATGATCCTTTTTTCGCAAATGCTCGTTGCTAATGATGATGATGTATGATGTTTTCTTTATCTTCTATCTTGCTAGATGACTTTCCTCCAACCATATATACTCCTTCTTTGGTGGTTCTTATATGCTTCTAATGGAGATGCCATTTCTATCATGATGTCTGCTATAACCATTTAGGCTTTCTACTTCAACTATCCTTCCAATCTTCTATGATGATTTCATCTCTATCTTGCTATAATTAATCCTATCATATTTTTGATGCTTTATATTCTCTTCTATAACTGAAAAGAACTAAGTGAAGTAGATTATCTCAGTCATAGTAGTGATCTTTCACTTCCTCCTTTGATTTCATCTTTTCTTATTCTTCCACTTCTTCGGTAACATGGGTTTCATTTCTTTCCTTTCTCTTCTTGTTGTCCTTGAGTTTGGGACAATTCCTTTTAAGTGCCCTTATTCATTACACTCATAGCATTGTATCTTTGACACATCGATCTTCTTTTTTCGAGGTTCAAACTTTCCAGACTTTCCTTTTCTCCTGGCCATGGAAGCATATGCTTGAACTTGTTCATTTGATCCAACATCACTCTTTGCCTTCAACCTAGTTTTTTCAATCTTACAAAATGACCAAAGTTCACTGAACGAAGTGGCTTCCTTCTTTCCATAGATACTTGATACAAAGTTGCCCCATTCATTAGGTAGTGCATTGAGCACAATGGTGGTCATTTCTCTTTTGGACATTATTTCTCCTAATTCTTGTAGGTGATCTCTTATTTGAGATGCCCTCATAAGGTATGAGGCTACCCCTTCATCCTTATATACCTTCCTTTTGTATAATTCGGTTCTCAATTATATAACTTCTCCTGCAGTGCTTACGGATAACAATTCTACCAACTTTTCATACATATCTTTCGATCTCTCAAATTTTGCTACATAAGGTATGAGGGAATCCTTGATATATTCTATGAGGATTCTTTGAGCCCTTATTTCCCTTTTCATATACTATGATAGTGCTCGGGCTTGCTCTTGAGATGGTTTGGAGATTGAACCCTTAACACATTCAATAACTTCATTCTCTATGAGGATCCAATCTATCCTCTTTTTCCATGCGAGGAAATTTGATGACCCAACCAGTTTGTTGCTCTCCTTATAGAATGAAGTCATGTTGATAGTAGATTCAGACATAAATATAAAGATAATTACTTGTAAAGTGAAGATGCTCTTAGGTGATGATATCTTCATCTTGATGCCTTCTTGATGATGTTGCTTCCTTGATGATCTTCTTCAAGGATATTTGAGATGTGATCTTTGCTTCAATGTGAGGGAGATCACCTTGATTTCTTTGATGGTGATGGAAATGCTTCTTCTTGCTTCCTTTGGATTTAGAATTTGGAGACTTTAAGATGCTTCAAATGTGTAGTCCTTCTTTCTTTGAGTGGAGGTAGGGTCCTTGAGGTCTTCTTCTCCTTGTGATGATGTGATTCTTGAGATGAGTACTCCTCCTTGATTAATAGTTTCTATTATTATTCTCTGCTTTTTTTAATCTGTTGAACCTTTAGTTAAACTGAGGGGGGGGGGGTGAATCAGTTTAACACCTTCAATTAACTTTTAAAACTTTTCATTAAACTTATTTACACCTTCATTTCATATCCAATTTAATATGTGAGTAATCTTAGAATGTAAGCAACAAGTATTAATATAATATAACAGTAGACTTAATATGAGAGCAACAGGTATTAAGCAGATGATATAAATCAGATCAACACATAAATATCATGCACAGAGACACCAGATATAAGTGGAAACCCATAAAGGGAGAAAACCACATCTTATTATTGTTGTGATGCAAAGGCAAGCTCCAACTCCCTCTCACCACTGTTTTTCTGCAGGCACCAACCTACAGGAGGCTCCAACCTCAATTTTGCAAGCTACAACTTGTAAGGAAGCACCAACTCCCTTCAATTTTCTGCAGGTACCAACCTATAGGAGGCTTCAACCTCAGTCAGCTACAACTGATAGCTATCAAGCTGCAACTTGATAGGGAAGCTCCAACTTCCTCAATTTATCAAACTAAATGTTTGTTGATTTACTCCAGATATCAGCTCTGTTCTGTATCTGCTCTTCTTCTCTTAATCTTCTCTGCTATATTCTTCTATATTCTGCATTCTCTATATTTTCTCTCTCTCTCACACCTCTCTCTCATTTTGCATATCAAGATGATATTACTTATAGAAATTTCTTGATGACTGTTTGTTTTCCTCTAGGAATTCGAAATGGATGGTCATACCCCTTGGTCTTCTGCCTCCTCATTTCTTTATCCAACTCAATTTAAAATCATAAAAATATGTACAAAATTTCATGCTACAGTGGGATTTTGACTTTTCTTTAGGATACTTTCCTTTGCATCACAAACAATAAAAAATTATTTACAACGTTTACATTCACATTTTTAATTACATATTTCAATTTCACTCAGCTCCCTTTCTATATTTTGGCTTTACTGGATTTGTCTTTTCCTGCTGCTATTAAGTACCTGTTCTGCATACTCTTTGTTCACTGTCATCTGCATATTCCCTGTTTTCTGTGCTTATTCTCCTGTCCAACTCATTCCTGTACATATTCCTGTCAAACCTGTAATCTCTGTGTATCTCTGCATGCTCTCCTCTTCTTTTTCCTTTTCCATAATTGCATTCAAGTTTTATGCCCAATCATTTCCCAATCCGGGCAATCTCACACTTCTCTTTAATTCCACGCTGGAAATTTATATAAACAAGTCTGGGTTATTTTAATATCTCAATTCAGAGAATTGCGATATTAATTCAATACTCCTCTATAGTTATAACCCGACAATATCTTATGTGTACATATGCGCTAATTCTGCATTTACAACCATTCTACGCAACATAATAATTGACCCTCGGCGTATTAAACCATATTCACAAATTCCATGTTTCGCCACTTCACATATACAGTCATTATACATAATACATCCACACCTATATTACGCTTTCTTTAATATTGGAACCATTACAACGGATTCCAAAGATAATCGGCAATATTTTATTAATTAGAAACCTTAGTCTTCCACCATATGTTAATAACCCGTCAAAATTTAATAAACATCATTAATATAGACCAAATTCATTGTATATATCTTTGCCCCGGGCCCACAGTACAATTGTGAATGCATAGACCGTACCTTTGTTAACTCACGCGCCCATCCGACGGCTGTCATTGCATTGCCCGATCCAATGGATATCGCACGGGCAACTTGCGCGAAAGATAACGCGCGATGGCGCGTCACATCTGGACTATCGTTCACGCACCTTGGTTAAACTCCGGGCAAGTCCGACGCACGATCACCATCCAATGACCCTCTTCCAGATCAATGGCTCGTGTCAATTTCGCTCGGCGTCTCTAGTCGATAGTTAATGCGCGATGGCGCAAGTTAAACGGTGGTTTTACTGTTCATCCAGGGACATGCGTCGATCAATCAATGGAATCATTGTGAAACTCCAAAATACCGCCTTCCGTATAATAGTGGTGAGATGAAATCCACCGTTCGCTCCAAACCACTGCTACTATTCATCGGGTCATGGTTCCACTTCCCCGCTCATGGTTCCATCCGTCTTTATTATTTAAAAAAATTGCTTACTTTTCAATGTATTATTATGATTCGAAATCGTTGTTGACACACAGTTCTACCATATATACAACCCTTGTTTTGGTTCCGCCTCCATTCATGATTATGGTTCTTATACATGGGTTAGTGAGATTCGATTTCTTTGACGCAGAGCTCACTACAATGTACAATTTAAAACACAGCATCGACCAGAAGTCGAGTTCTTCAACTAAATAAAGAGCATTTGAATATAAAGTCTGAAAATTAATTTATATTATGTGTAACACCCGGATGTATAAAAGATTCTCGGAATTTATATATATATATATACATATTCTTGGAATAACAACAGTTTCTCTGCAATGTACCGTGGCTCCGTCGCCGCTCTCCGTCACTCGCGTCCGCCTCTACCGCCGTTACACCCGCTCTGTCTCCGTATTTGCTTCCTCTACCTTTCTCCTTTATATTCATTTCCTCTTTTCTGCCTCCATTGTCTATCTTTGTCTCCTTGTAACTTTTCCTGTCTCTGCATCTGCTACCTCCTGTGCCATCAATGACAACATTTCCAACATATCCTTCTTCAATGATGTGATCTTCAAGCTGCCTCTTCTTCTTGTTGTAGTCACCTTAGCTTTGATACCATGTCGAGAAATCTGGGGGCAACTAGAATATGTGATTTCTATGACTTTGATAGCTGATTGTGATGTATTTTTTCTTAACTTGATTTGCTTCTTTTTTCGCTTAATTATTATTAGTGTTTTCTATCATCAAACAACTACCAAGCAATGAATATCAATGAGACAAGGAAAAAAAAAATGTAGGTTGTGAGCCAGGGCTAAAATCTCTCCTTTTGAGAGGAAAACCCACAAGAACTCTTCTCTTATAGAACTTCGAATGACGAATTCCAAGACCTATGACCCTTGACAAAGACCCCTCCAAGACCATGTCAAACCTTCCTTTGATGAGCTTCTCTTCCATAGCTTACAACAACAACTTTGACCCCAATAACTTCTCCAACAACTTCGACCCAACAATTTCCCCAGTAAATTCGACCCAACAACTTCGACCTCAACAATTTCTCCAGTAACTTCGACCCAACACCTTCGACCCCAGTAATTTTTGACTTCTTTGACCTGCAATTTTCGGCCCTAGTAGTCATTGCAATTTCACACGTGTGGTTGTCTTTAGGGTAGATTTGAGTCCTTCTTTACTTCGCTTGACTTGATTTCTTCTCCTTAGGACTTCAACTTCCAAAGTAGATTCTCTTGATACCCAAACTCGGCTTCACTTAGCAGATTTTCAACTTGATCTTGCTGCAGTAAGATGATGCCCTAACTCCTCGCACGTGTGAGAGATATAACCCTAAAACAGATCCAAAACTTCAATTTGTCTCTTCTTCTCTTCGTTAGGTGTTGAGGCTTCTTTCTTGTCTTCTTATCTTCCTTGATCGAACTTGTTGCTGATTGATCGAATTGTCATCTCAAAATGAAGTCGAGGTCCCCTTATATATAGGATTCTTAGGAGGTCGAATTGCTGTCCTTGAGGCCGACTGGATCCTTCTTGTAGGCCGACCGACTTGTTTGACAAGGTCTTCGAGGGTCTTTATGACACTTTTGACTTTACAAAAATTTTCTTTACCAGATTCGACATGTGCAAAGGGGTTTTACATGTATGACAATGACTCTTTGGACTTCATAATTTTATGACAAACCTAGAAGCACTCAATGGGTGCTTGACCTACAAATAAATTTACCTTGAGCATGAAACCCATGCATCAAGAATGAAAATAATAAATTTCTTTTTTCTCTTTTCATCAAATACATAAAATCATGATTACAGAAGACATTATGAATACCGAACCTAGTTACATATTTCAACACTTTGAACACTAAATTCTTCTACAATCAAGTCTTAACTGGGCACAAAATCCCAAATCATTCAAAGCATCATCTGGAAAGGGCTTTTTAATCTGCAACTCTCCCCCAAATGGTAAGATTATCATGTCTCCATAAATTTTTAGAGTCCAACTCTCCAATTTGAACAACTAACTCACTCCAAGCTGGGCACTAGTCATCGTGGGGTCTTCTTCGAAAATGTGTCCTCAATACGGATGAGGCTCTTAAAAAATATTGTGATAGTAGTCCCAGTAGGTTGGTTCTACGTCTTTTTTCCCAAGTACAGAAGGTTGGCTCACCTTGTTTCTTTATATCGAAATTAATTTTGTGACTTGTAAAGGTTGGCTCCAGTTTAGTGTAAGGTTGGTTCAGTGATCAATTATTCCAACACTCAAGGGAAATGCACACCCACACACGTAGTCCTTTGTGTCCTCGGTCAAACATCCTCCTTTGATCTGTTACAGAGTTGCCCTCTGCTCCAATATGGACAGTAATATCTTACATTGTATTGATGCATACGGTTGTTACTTTTGCTTTTACTGTTGCCATTATGTAGCGTTTTAACTTTTAACTTATTCTTTTGACTTTTAGGAGTCATGTTTGCTCTCCCTCCACTTCTAATGAGGTACTTTTGAGTTCCGCTGATTTTTTTTTCTATTATATTGGACATTATTACCTTATCTAAATAAGTGTTACTGTAGGCTGGGTATTTCTTTCCACTCTGGTTTGTTCTTGTGTGAAGTATAACTCAGAAAATTCAAAAGGTTTACCATGATATCTCAAAATTTATTTTGAGTTGGATTAGTGCATCCTTTGTAGAAAATTTTGGAGATGTTGTTTGAGCATGTTGAAAATTGTTGGGTAACTGAAATTGCAGATGTGCATAGCGAGCTTTTTAAATTACAGTTACCGTCTGGGCCCTTGATTGAAAATTCGCCAGGCATAAAGCCTGGAACCCTGATAGCTTGTGATCGGGTCTGTATTCCTGGCCTCCGAAGGTTGCAGCATCTCAAGAAATATGCTCATTCACGTCGAGTCAAGGTTCAATATTCAGAAGGAATATCAAAATTAAATCCAACGAAGATTGAAATTTGTTTTCACAGGTATGCGTTATTCTAAAGGACATTAGATTACTTTTCTTGCTGGTAATTTGGGTTGTGGGCACGTTTCTGTGCCTTTATCATGATTATGATGCTATTTATTTACTTTGAGACAATACTTCGTATATGTCTTGCCTACTATAATGCAATTTACTTTATGCATGGTACTGAAATTGCCAAATGAGTTTGAAATTTTTGCTGGCTCTATTTCCATATATATATATATATATAAATTTATGTATAGATACATATAATGTCTTGAAGGCTCCTTTTATTATTAGTTAGTTTGTGTTATTTGATCATTCATTTGATGTGGACTTTAAAACCATAGGCCAATTTATGATTGTTTCGAAAGTACAAAAGTTCTATGGTAGATTGAAAAAAGGCTAATCTTGTGTAGATTTATTAGCTTCCATTCTAGGTCAATATATACTCATATTTTATTCCCAGCAATTGTGTGTTCTGGTCCTTTTACTGACTTTCACGTGAATGGTAACTTATAGGAAGTGCCACTTCCCACTGGGGCTGCAATCATTGATTAGTCTCGTTCCGTTAAGACTTTGCATGTCTGTGTCTAAACAATTGCTTCTGCAAGACAAAGACAATTCTTTCAGCTTGATATGAAAGTCCTAGTGTTTTCTTCGACTCTTATCTGCAGTTAGATGGGCATAGTTATCTTATCCATCACTACCGAGGTGGGAATTTTTGTCCTTGTATGTGGAGAACTATATTCTTTTTTTCCTTGGAAATAAATTCGTGTAAAACTCCCAAGCAGTTACCCTTGAACAACGATGGTACCCAGTGTAAAGTAAGCGGTGAAGAAATAGTGCCCCTGATCATGTGGCAATTGAACTGGAACCTGCACAGTGCACTCCTATTTGTCTCCACACCCTCAACGATTTGTATAAATAGGAGTGACCTTCCCTTCTTCGCACGTGTGGCAGGAGGCCGAATATTTCTGGGTCAAAACAGGTCGAATTTCAGAGGAACAGACCAGTGTTGACCAGGGCTCATTTGACCTCTGTTGATGTCGGTTTTCAGGGCAGAATTTCGACCTTTGGAGGCCGCATTTATTGGCACAGAATTCGAGTAGTTTGGGACAGTTTGACCAGCGTTAACTTTAGATTTGACCATAGAAATTACAGCAGTGTTTGACTGGTTTTGAACGAACTGTTTTGGTCTGACTTTGACTCTCTTGGAAAGCTGAATTGGACTGCTGTTGACCAAGCTGCTTGGAGGACATTTTGGTGCTGCTTTGACCAACATTGACTTTCTGGTCAGGGCTGCAGTTGACTGCTGATTTTGACAGGACTGTTCTGGGCAAGTAAATTTGAGTTATGTACTCTCTCTCTTTGCTGAACTATTGAATAATAATAAGAAGAATTGATCAAAGGGTTTTCCCCACATTGGGGTTTTTCCCTGGCATCCGCTAAATATTGTGTCCTCTTGTCTTGGCTTGTCTTCTGTGTTTTGTCTGCATTTACTATCAATGTGATTAAGTTAATGTGATTGTTACTAGATATAATTGGAAATTGATATTGGGCTACTAAGGAACATTGAAGTAAATTGTGCTAAGCATAGAACATACCATTGTTATCTAAAATTAACATCGTTTCACAGCTCAGGTGAAGACAAAGCCCAAACAATAGAAAGAAAAACGAATCAAAGATCTGTTGGACAAGGACGGCCTCAATGGCTTCCTCTTCATCCTGCTTCAAATCTGAGGATAGGCTTAGTTATAAATCTGATTATCATGCATGGAAGATGTCCTTAGATTTGACTTTGGAAGAAAATGATGTCATGGATTACGTGCAAGGAAAAGTTGTGGAACCTCCTTCAAATGCACCAGCTGCTACTAAGACAAAATACAAGAAAGGTGAGGTCAAAGCTAAGAAGATCATTAGGGATTCCATTCAAAAACATTTGGTTGCTTACATTTCTGATTTGGGCACATCTAAGGAGATGTATGACAAGTTGGTTGGAATGTTCAAAGCCAACAATGCAAATCAAATTCTCTTTCTTAAGAACAAGCTGAAGGACATCAAGATGGATAGAAGGGAATCCATCCAATCCTACTTCATGAGGATTACTGAAATAAAATATGATCTTGTATCTATTGGAGAAGTTGTTGCTGAGAGGGAGCTCACTCTTATTGCTCTTGGTGGTCTCACCCGAGCTTGGGATGTTTTTACCACAACTATCCTCAACAATGATAGGATTCTAGGTTTTGATGAATTGTTGACTAGATGCACTCAAGAAGAGACAAGGATGATGGAGAGAGACAAGCCTTCAAATGGGAATGATCCCACTGCATTCTCCACTCATGCTAAGAGGAAGAACAATGTTGGTCCAAAGAGACAAGGTCAGTGAAGACATGGATTCAAAGAAGGAAGAAAGGGAAAATGCTTCAATTGTAACAGGTTTTGCCACTATGCTAGAGAGTGTTCTCATAAGAAGGACACACCATGGGATGATGACAACAACAACAATCACAACAATTTCGAGGGCAATGGCAATCAAGGGAATAACAGGCTCAACAACAAAAGAAAGAGGAATGCTCCCGCCGCATGATATGGAAATGGTTGACCTACCAAAAGGTCGAGAAACTCCAATTATGAGAAAACTAATGTTGTAGATAAGCAAAATGAATTTTATCTTATTTCTGTTCTCATGAGTCACTACTGCCTCTCCTCCAGACACTTTGGATAATTGGTTGATTGATAGTGGTGCCTCAAGGCACTTCACTGGGTGCAAAGAGGGCCTCTCAAATTTGATTGAAAAGAAGACTTATTTGGTGATCATACTTGGGGACAATGCCACCTACCTCGTGAAAGGGATAGGGACTGTTACTCCTCATTTGAAGGTCAAATCCTTCATCTACAAGATGTATTGTATATACCTGATTTGAAAAAGAACTTGGTATCTATTCCTGCGATGGAACACAAAGGCTTCAAGGTAGCATTCGTTGATGGGAAGGTACATATTTGGAAAAGGAATCTGAAAGACGCATTTACACTTGGATTTAGGGTTGAAGGTCTCTATCAGGTTGGAGGAAGACCTTTGGGAGCTATGATTTGCAACACTTCTTTTCAATCCGAATTATGGCACCGGAGGTTTGCTCACCTTCATTATAAAGCCCTACCTGATGCAAGGAAGATGGTCACATGTATGCTTGAATTCAAAGTAGATCATGAAGGTGTTTGTCAGGGTTGTGCAGCTGGGAAACATACAAGGGGACCATTCCCTTCAAGTGAAAGTAAAACTACCGACATTCTTCAATTGATCCATTCTGATTTATCTGGTATGTTGCTCGTAACATCTTTGGGAGGATATTTGTACTATGCTATTTTTGCGGATGACTTCTCTCACAAAACATGGATCTATTTCTTGAAGAAGGAGGACGAAGTGTTCAAACGGTTTTGCTCTTTCAAAGCCTTGGTTGAAAATCAAACAAGGAAGAAGATCAAAATATTAAGGACTGATAATGGAACAAAATATGAGTCAAATGAATTCAATGACTATTGTAGAGAAGCTGGCATCAAGAGGGAGACCACTACTACATATACTCCTGAGCAAAATGGAGTTGCTGAAAGGAAGAATCGAACCATTATAGAAGCTACTCGTGCCATGCTTCATGACCAAGGCCTACCAAAGTTTTTATGGGGAGAAGTTGCCAACACTTTCGTGTACGTTCAAAATAGATGCCCACATCAAGCATTGGACTTCAAAACTCCCGAAGAAGTTCTTACGGGTAAGAAACCTGATGTTTCTCATTTTAGAATTTTTGGTTGTCCCATATATTTTCATGTGCCGGAAGAGAAGAGAAGCAAGCTAGATGCATCTAGGAAGAGAGGAACATTTGTGGGCTACAGTGAAACTTCAAAGGCTTATAGAATTTATGTGCCTAGTCAAAGGGAAGTGGAAATAAGTCATGATGTGACCTTTGATGAAGATGCTGCACTTGGAAAGGTTAGAGATCTTTTTATTCCAAGGAAGGACAATGATGAAGATGTAGGAAAGCAGGATGAACCCCTGACGGATGAACTGATGCCCGATGTTGAAGGCCCGATGGATGCCATTGATCCACCTCCTGGTGAGCCCTCTACCTCGAGAAAAGGACTCGTGTGGCTCAAAGACACTCTCGAAGATGTTGAAAGACATGTTTCACCAAGGGTGGCATTTCGTGAAAGTAAGAAGCTGTACAGTTGTAGAAAATTTTGATTCTTATACTTGATGTAGAAATTATTACTGTTAACCCGGTTATGCTCCTCCTACTTATGCAAGGTATTAACTGAATAAATTCAGGTTAAAATCGAAGAAAAACACATAACAAATCTCTACCAATCCAGGTCTAGAATAAGCACATGCACACATAGACAAAGTGACATAGTTATTTCTGGACAAATAGTCCCCGAAAAAACCCAAGGTGGGAAGATCGGTCTCTGGCTGTTGGAGGGTTCTATTATTAAGAATATTTCTGAATACACAACTCTGGGTTCCAGATCTGGAAAACCTGACAGAGAAAACTCTAGATCTACAGCTCACTAGCCGACCTAGGGCCAAAATAATAATTGATCCACACACTCAAACGGGATTTACAGGACTTAGCCAAATCTAGGCCTAGAAACCCCAGCGCTGTCCCTGAAAGGCTCTGCGTCAGCCTCTGAAGCCCCTAAAAGCCTTTGCGTCAGCCTTGGATGGCCTCCAAACCCTCAGCGCTGCTCCGGAAGGGACTGCGTTACCTTAGAATGGGTGACGCAGTCACTACGCTGCCCCTAAGGGTCTCTGCGTAACCCCTGAAGGGTTTCCTGAAAGGTACGCTGTCCCTACTGCTGCTGCTGCCTTCCCCTGCATTGTCCTTGAGCTGATCTCTTCTCTGCCTCTTGTGTATTCTAGACCCTGGGATCAGATCATCCCCTTGGTCTAAATTCCCCTCTCTGCAGCTGAAACACTTCTGAGTATTCTTAGCAAACTCTGCCCTAGAATCTCAGCTTAGTTTCAGTGCTCTGCCTCTATGTGTGTTACAAATGACTCCAAGCCTTTCCTTTATACTTTTTTTCGTTGACAAATCAACGACCATGATCAAATCTTGAATCAATGGCTAAGATTAAAAGAAAGCTTGATCCGTGTGACTTAAGACAATTTCATCACATGTTTAATTAAACTCACTTTAATTATTTTATTTTCTTAAGTTTTAACTTAGGAAATACATTAAAATAATTAATTAATTTAATATCTACTAAACAAGATGAAATTTCCCAAATCCATTTCTGGGTCTTGTAGATCAGGTGAACTCTAGTCCTTCCTCAAAATTTGGGACCTAGAGCACAACTGATGCTACCCCAAATACACAAAATCTCAACAATACATCAAGGGTGTGCTCTAGCAATACATCACACTATGCATTGCATGACTTTGAGTACTGGTTCCGTGCTTGCTGAAGCTTGGCCTCCTGCCACTCAACTCTGCACTGCTGCTGCCATTCTATACTGCTGCTCATGACTCTGCCACTGCCACTGCAACCACTGTACTGCAACTCCCTCTCAATATGCTGCATTTGTGCTGCCCATAGCACTGCCACTTCTAATCTGCTGCACTGCAACTTCAGTTGTTGAGAGAAACAACAGAATCTCCTGCTCAATCTTTGACAAACAAGTCAAATGGGCTGCATCCTCATCACTGAAGCTCCGTAGGCTACATATTTGTGTTGGCATATAAAGAATGATGCATAGCTACAACTCTACTTGCGTAATCAGACTCCCTCTGCATTACTGAAGTCACATTAGCTCCTTGTGCTGAAATCTATCATGATGCTGTTGCACTGCGCTGTCCCTCTGAAGCTCTCTGCACTGTTGCAGCTTTGCACTGCGTAAGCAGTACTGCACTGTGCTGCTGCAGTCACATCAACCTCTGCGCTGCTACTGCTTCTACGCTGCTGCTGCTTTGCTCTGTTTGCATAAGTCAATAAATGAGCTAATTCAATAGCTTCATCAATATCCTTTAGAATAGTAACATTAATTTTTTCAACTTTGGTTTGATATTCAACTTTCTTAGATTTAGAACTTACTGCAATAGATTTCTGTTTTGCATTAAAAATTGAAATAAAAGCAGGGTCTAAAACAACAGTTTTTAAATCACTTGCAGATTTACTTTTAAATAATGAATGCTCAAATTTCAGATCAAAATCAATGTCTTACAGACTTACTAATTCACTTGGTAATGAATTGACTCTTATTAATGAAATTTCAGCCTCTAAATTTTCTGTTTGTTTTTTCTTTTTACCAATTCGGTCTGGGTTATCTACTATAACAGCAGGCCTAGGATCCGGGTTAGACCTGGTATAGTAGGTTTTCCAAGAAGCCAGAATTACAATTTTTCAATACCCACAACCTATAAAAACAATCTTAAAATAAAAGGATGAATTAAATGATTCCTTTAAGACTAATTTTATGATTGAGGACTGGTTATTTTCCTAGTATGGTCGCCAGTAATGTTATCACTCCAGTGAAATCTTAAGTTGTGGGATTTTGGTTTTTAGTCAAAGAATACTAGAGGTAACCACAAACCTACTTCAAACTCTAGGATCTAGCCTTCCTAGGGTTCAGAGAGGGCTCTCTCTTTCAAGTTTAACTTTGTTTTAATTTGTGAATATTAGGCTAGTTATAAGAGCACAATTTTGGTTTGGTTTTGTTGGATTTGGTGGGAAAATTTCACTTGGAGGGTAGACAGAGGGAAATCTACTTGTCCATTGGGCTATGGAGTCTAAATCAAGCTAATAGGACTAGGATCAAGGGCAAAAAGGTCAAATGTCTTCAGGGCAAGATAGATAACCCTTGGAGATCTTGGAAAGTTGTTTTTGTGAGGTGGTATGATCGGGATAATGGGCACTTAAGAATCCTTAAATCCGGAAAAGGGAAGTAGTAGGGGAGGTCAAACGAATGAGGGAGCAATTAAGAATTCCCTACACTGGAAATCAGAGGAAAACATATAAATGATAACTAGTTAAAAATAGGGTGCTATTAACATATCTTGTATTAATACTCTTAGTTATACATTCAGATTTATCATAAACATAAATGGATGCATGTAACAGAAAAAAGAAACAACGACAAGTGAAGAAAATACTTCACTCCAAATAGCTTATCACAGGGATCCTGAAGTATGATGCCAATTTGCTTTGATCTAGCCTGCTACTCGAAGTTTTGACACACAAAAGCTTTAAAGTCCAAGAAGAAATGACTATAACAATCCCAACAATTTTATTCCACACAAAAATACTTCAAAAGAGTGAAGTACTTATACATAATGTTTGACAAAATATCCTAGATGACTTCTAGGAATTAATTTAGGAAAATAAAATATCTTACAACAATAATAGTGACAACTTGCTTAACAAATCAGCAAGTTGTCCTATTTTATTCAAAATAAATAGAAATTGTTTTAAGATAAGAAGCAGCTGGCTGCTTATGTGTCCTCGTTGCTAACCTGTTAGATATTTTTCAGAATCTAACCCTTCTTCACTGATACTCTTTCTTACTGATACTCTTTCATTTCGGATCCTCTTTACCTTCAGTGAAACTGCTTTACTGCTGTAAAATCTGTTTTGACAGTGAAAACAGTAAACAGATTTTTTCTTCTTCATTTGTTTGCCTTTCATTCTTCATAGCAAATCAGTCAATGCTTGCCAATCCTCATTTTTAAGAATTTGAATATTTTTGAGTTTCTTAAAATTCTCATCAGCCTCAGTGTACCTAGCAAATGTGGGCTTGATAACAAATAAGTGCTTGATTTCATACTGCAAATAAAACAAATCTTCAAAACTTTTTAGCAATACTTTTCCTGTGGGAATACCTTGACCTGTTGGCTTGTTCACCTGCTCCTTGGCATGTTCTCTTATGTTCTTGTCATAATCATTTTGAGGCATTAACTTATCATTAATCACCATGATATCAGGAAGTCCCTTGTGCCTTAAATTGGGGAATTTAACCATGAATCTGGTTATAGCAGTATTCTTTCCTTCACATTTCTCTTCAAGCTGCCTCATCAAATTTCTTTTGGTGGTAACTTTCCTAATTTCTAGGATATTTGCTGTCCTGTCATTGATTTTTAGCTCTTCCAATTCCTGTCTATTCTTGCTGTTTAGGAAATTGATTAACCTAACAACCTGTTTTGGTTTATCAGCTAAATCAGCTTGTGTCTTTTGGATCTCTGCTTGGGCTGCCAATAGTAACTCTCTCGGCTCAAAAATCACCTGAATTAAAGGCCATACATCATGAATGGCTTCAATTACATTATTCCATAGGTAATTTTTTATGTGAGATATCTGATCTTTGAGAGTTAATTCTTTTTGGAGCTTCTTTACCTCTTCACTCAATCTGTGGGCATTTTGTTCATGTATTTTAGCATCAATATGAGTTGATTTGTTTGTCTTCTCAAGATTTTCAATTATCTTTGTCAATCTATTGATTTCATTTGTTTTCAAGGACATCTCTTCCATTGCTTTTACTAGCTGACTGCTTTCATCTGTAGGTGGCAACACTGTTGTGGAGGATTCAGTTACTGAAGTTGTTGAAGAAGTCATTGGCACTGCAGTGGCCAGTGGCTCTTTGGGTGCCAACTTTTCTCCTAAAGTGGAAGGCACTACTGCTGTGATGACTCTGGGAATCACTGGTTCTTCAACTGTCTCTTTTTTTTGGACAAGTTGGTCCATTTGTACTTCCATTTCCTTAATTTGAGCTGTCAGTTGAAGTATCAAACTCTTCATTTCATTTTTTTCCTTTTGATCCTGTAAAACTTCCTTTGTCTGAGGATGCTCACCTTGAGGAAGCTTGAGTTGTATCCTCAAGGCAACTATGTCCTCATTTTTCTTTTTAACCAATGCTTCTACTGCTTTGATGTTTGTAGGATCATATCCTACCTGTAATACTAAATCTTCTAAGGCCTTTATCCTTAGATATTTTGCATATAATGAAGCTTTATCCATCTTCATTTGGTCCTGCATATTAGAGATGGTATTTTGAAGCCTATGAGCACTCATAGCTTTTGTCGTGACTGTGGAATAGAGCATCTCTGAGGTTTTCCTATGAAACTCAATCTGATCCAATTCATGGATTTTGTCTGTGGCTACTTCCATATCAACTTTTTTATAGTCAGCAACTGTCTTTGGCACTGACACTGTGGGTTGTAATACTGACATAATCAATTTTTTAGTTGAATAATCAAATGCTGAGAGGAATCTGTTTTGATTACCTGGCTTTTGCTTCAAAAACTGAGAATATATTTCAGTTTTGATTTTCTCATTCTTCAATTTGATTTTCTTGTATTTCTCCTTAATATCTAAATCCTTTTCTTCCGCTGAATGTGAGGAAGAAGCCTCCATACTTTGCTGCCTTTCCATTAACTGAGCATCTTCATTATTTAGTTGTTTTTGATTCTGATTTGGCTCACTGATCATTACAGTGGCTACGTTGGTCTCTGGCTGTTCAGTGTTTGTATTCAAGGTCTCTGTTTCTTCAACATTTATTGTAACTTTACCTTTAGCTGCTGTATCCAGTTTTGGCCTCTTGTTGTAAATGATTTTAAACTTTGTTTTTGTTGTAGTCTCTGCTGTATAAGCTCCTTCTTCTCTGATTCTCTTAGTGGATGTCTCTGGCTGTTTGGCAATTTCCAAATTGTGACTAGTATTCCTTTGGTTTACTGCCTCTGTTAAAGTATTTTCAACCCACTCAATTTGATTAGCAAATTTCTGTACTTCTGGCTTTGATTCATCGATAAAGGGTGTCAATTTACATTTTACCCTTAGTTTACTTATGATCTCTTGTGGATCATAATTCCATGGGAAACTTTCTTTTAACTTATATTCCAGTAGTTGATTGGCTGCTTTCTTTTCTGCATCTCTTTGATTACATATGAATGGCCCAATTTGATTTTTGAGTTCAAATTGGGTCTTTTTCTTGGCTGCCATAAAATTAATTGAATATGAATTTTAGGATTTGCCTAATGTATTCTAAGGCAAAGATTCTCATTGATGGATGCTTGGGCAACTTGTAAGGCAACAAGTTAGAACCAAAAACTCTGATTTCAATGAATTTCTCATACAAATACCAATCACCCACTTTGCTCTGCTCTAATAGCTACAATATTTTCTTCATTTCCTCACTGATTCTAGGCTGCGCTGTTTTTGTCAAGATGGTGATCAATGGATGTAAAAACAACTCTGCAAACTCTGAATAACTAAATTCTGTGCCTTCTTTTCTGAGTATAGATGTCCAAAAGATAACTGATAGGGGTTTTCCTTCTATATCCAACTTTTTAAGTGAAATTGGAAAGCTCTCTAATTGGAAGAATAGAAATAAGTGGAAAAGATAGGAGGTATATTTGAATACTTCTTCCAGCTGTAAATTAGTCAATTGATAGTGGATACTATCAACAATGAAGCCAACATAGTCAAATATAACTGAAGGTGGTTGACCTAGAGAAAAGGTTGACAAAAATTCCCAAGACAGACTCATCAGTGTGCTCATCAGTGAAATACCCAAGTATGGAGGAAAGCATGGAGATTACATGCCTTGAAACTTCAGGGAACTTGGCAGTTGAATATGGAGGGTTTAACTTGGGAATTTCAACATGCAGGGGCATGAAAGTTTGAAAAATCATAAACCTTTTAGGGAAATCTAAGTCAATGTATAGCTTAGTGAGGGCTTCAATAGACAATGGGACTTCTTGGGGGTCTGGTTGAAGCTGCAACATTTGGTTTATTGACTTTACAGTGATGATAAATAGGACCTCTTTATTTACATTCACAATAGCTCTTTGTTCAGGAATATAGTACTGGTGACATAATCTGATAACTTCTTGACAAGAGTGAGTCAGGGGGACTACATATTTGGGTAAATTGGATTCCCAAATATGAACTTCTTCATGATCATCTAAGGATTTTTCAAAACACCATTTGTGGATATCTAACAGATTGAATTCAACTATAGGATCAGCGATTTTGTAGTCAATATCAGCAAGGGGAATATGCTCAATATCAACAACTGGGGGTTGTAATGGGTTGACTAAAATTGTAGTATTTGGAGTCATGGCAGGAGTAGGTTTAAAAGTTTTAGAACCCTCAGGCTTGTTTACACTCTGTTTTTAAGGCATTTTGTTTGGCTTCTGCAAGTTTAAACTGTTTGTAGAGGCAATTTTACTATAACAGAGGCTTGATTAGGCAAATTCAGCAAAATAGAATGTCTTTTTGGATTTTATGCTCAATTAGGTTTCTCAAATAAGTTCTGAGGCTTTTTAAACACTGGTATAAAACATAAAACAAGGGTTTTCTGAGTTTTTGACTGCAAAATGGGCTAAAACTCTGTTGAAAAATGATTTATAGAAGGTTAGGGCACCTGTAGAGGATTTTTGGCTTTTTAAAGCTTGAAATTGATCAATAATTGTGAATAATTGATAAATTTCATTTAAAATACTATGCAGTAGACAACTAGGGTTCCTGGGAAAATCTTGCCAGAGTTTGGCCTGTTTCTTGGACTTTTGGGCAATTGGATTTAATCAATTTCTTGATTTTAAACTGATTCTTTTTCTTTAAAAAGGTTTGTTCAATTTAATTACAGGTTTGAATCTTAGAAGAATACCTGTTTTGATGCAGGTATCGGCTTTTTGAAGGGTTTCTTCAATTTTTGGTTGAATTGATGGCTTTCATCGGTTGCACTGGAGCAGGTGCGGCTCCTCAGCTGTTTTTACAGGTCTCTTGGGCAAAGGTTTGCAAGCTTTAGGCGTAAAGATGGCAGAAAATGGCTATCAGGGGGTTTTGCAGGTTTATACAGTCGGGAAGGCAAAAACAATGGTTAAACGCGAAAGGTAGGTGAAAGAAGGAAAAATGCATATACAAAGGTTTAATAAACATTTCGATTGTATTAACCCTTTGACATTAAATGCAGGTCGCATCAGGGGGGAAGGGGTTTCAGAGCAATGTAATAGACGAAAATCGGGCTGGTTATCGCCTAGCTTTTTAGTGGTAAGTGGTTTTAATCAAAATCCACGTGATCCAATGATGAGAGGCCACGTGGGGGGAAGGGGTCAATGGGAAACCACCCATTTCGCGTGGCTTTTGCATTGGGGCAGTCGTGCATCTAATCTATATGCAATATCAACCCTCAACCGTCGGATCTGAGAAATGAACGCGAACGGTGAGGATTTGTTCGGGAGTTGCATTGAAGAGTAATGGTGGGACCAGGCTATTGTATGGGCGGCAAATGGTTTAAAATATGTTTAAACCTTTTATAAAATGATCGAGGAGTATAAAGGTATAAAACATATATGTAATGGTTTATTTATACACAGCGGCCGGATAAAATATTATTGCAAAGGCGCTTTTAAACAAGGTTTTTTAAGCCTTGTCCTTCGGTATATATATGGCAGGTTGGGTTTGCAACATTTGATAAAAAATGTTTCGCATATGTGCGTAATGGTATGTTATATTATATAGTTTTTTAACCTTTTTGAATGGTTTTAAAACTATAGGGGCGGGGTAAAACAAATAAAAATAGTTTAGACCAAAGGGCTTTATAACTTGGGATTTTTCATTTGCGCACATGGATGATAGACTTTGGTCTTAAACATTGTAATAGTGGGTTTTGGGGTTTATTGAATATAAGGGAATTAATAACTAGGAAAGGGTATTTCTTAGGGATTTAATAAAATATGTTAAAAGTTAAAATGAGAGGGAATGAAATGTAAAACAAAATACATATTATCTCTAAGTATCATATATAAAATCAAGTATTGCTCATCTTTATATTTTCTTCACTAATACTTAGGATAAATTTAATTTTGTGGGTTTTTATGAAGGTTTATGAAGGGATAAAGTTAATTATTCTAGGGTTACAATTTTACTAAGCAAGAATGTGTGCTTACTTAGGAAAAAGGGGTTTTAATATATGAATGAAGGGTAAATGATGATAGGTTGAGGATTTAGCATAAGAACTCAATATTTTTAACTAACCAGTCATAGAGCCTTGGGTTTGGTCTCAACAAAAGTCAGAGAAATGCTCTGAGCCTGTTTGACTGATAGCTTAAAATACTGAATATTCATGGGGAGGGGAAATTAGTGATTTTGTCCGATGATGTATTATTTACATGATTGCTCCACTTCTTTCTACCTACCCAATTTCTATTTCTAACATTTTTTCTTCATTTTGCAGGTGCATTTAGGCTTGCAACTTTAAAACATTTTTTTTCAAAGCATAAAACTAATCTAGATCTACCTTATTTCATTCGAGGGCTCAGATTAAACTGTTGAGCTCTTCATTATTCTCTACATATCTACTGATTTGTCAAGTTTAAACTGTTTGACAAATCTTTATTCACTATCTAAAACATGAAATTGAAATCATGAAAAGTTAAGATTAATCTGTTTAACTGATCATGGATTATGACATTTATTGACATTGCACATAATCATTATTCTTTGCAGTAAAAGTAAAAGTAGTGGCATTTGGACTCGCTCACTTTTAGGTCTTATTTCTCTTTTTCTTTTGGGGTATATATTTTTCTAAGTCCTTTGATATTTCTTTTATGACTTTTTACCCTCTTTTTGATTTTTTATTATTTTTCATTTTTTCAAAATATGGGAAAACTACTTGCAGCAAGCAAGGTATGTACATATTTACAAGACTTATCAAAGTCAATTCAAAATTTTATGAACCCTATTATTATAGGACCCTAACAGGTCCTTTACGAACTGGGCACCCTTTGCTCCCTCTGACACTTGATTTCACTCCTTGGAAATCTACCAATTCAACTATGATTCAGCTTCTTCTTTGATCGTTTGATCAAACTCTAAGTTTCCTTTGGCAAAGAAACTCCCTGAGAAGCTGATCTCCACCCAATATTTGTCACTTGTGCTAAGGCTAAAAATCTGAAATCTTCAGAGTTTTAACCCCACCAGCTCTTCTGAATTTCTGCAACTTTTCTGCAGATTTTTTCTGGATCGGACAGATTCAGATCTGAATCACACTGGCTGGCTTCAGACCCAACCAGCGCTGTTTCTGAGCTGCCTCTGCGCAGTAATTGCGTGGGCTTGCTAGGACACAACACTGGACAACGTCACCCTTCCCTCTGTGTGAATCTGCTTCTGAAAACTGCGCTGTCCCGTCAAATCTGCTTCTCTACTGCTTTTCCAACTGCTTTCTGCAGCTAGATCCTTCAGACTCTTTAGCTGGTGACCCTTCTAGATTTGCAATTGCTCTGAAACCATGTAGAAATTTCTGAATCTTATACTTTATGCAAAAAGTATTACTGTTAACCCGGTTATGCTCCTACTTATGCAAGTTATTAACTGAATAAATTCAAGTTAAAATTGAAGCAAAACACATAACAGATCTCTACCAATCCAGATCTAGAATAAGCACATGCACACATAGACAAAGTGACAGTTATTTCTGGACAAATAGTCCCCGGATAAACCCAAGGTGGGAAAACTGGTCTCTAGCTGCTGGAGGGTTCTATTATTAAGAATATTTCTAAATACACAACTTTGGGTTCCAGATCTGGAAAACCCAACAGAGAAAACTCTAGATCTACAGCTCACTGGCCGATCTAGGGCCAAAATAATGATTGATCCACACCCTCAAAAAGGATTTACAGGACTCAGCCAAATCTAGGCCCCAAACCCTTAGCGCTGCTCCGGAAGGGACTGCGTTACCCCAGAATGGGTGATGCAGTCACTATGCTGCCCCTAAGGGTCTCTGCGTAACCCCTAAAGGGTTTCCTGAAAATTACGCTGTCCCTGCTGCTGCTGCCTTTCTCTGCGCTGTCCTTGAGCTAATCTCTTCTCTGCCTCTTATGTATTCTAGACCCTGGGATCGGATCATCCCCTTGGTCTAAATTCTCCTCTCTGCAGCTGAAACACTTCTGAGTATTCTTAACAAACCCTGCCCTAGAATCTCAGCTTAGTTTCAGTGCCCTGCCTCTGTATGTGTTACAAATGACCCCAAGCCTTTCCTTTAACTTTTCTCGTTGACAAATCAACAACCATGATCAGATCTTGAATCAATGGCTAAGATTAAAAGAAAGCTTGATCCGTGTGACTTAACACAATTTCATCACATGTTTAATTAGCTCACTTTAATTATTTTATTTCCCTAAGTTTTAACTTAGAAAATACATCAAAATAATTAATTAATTTAATATCTCCCAAACAAAATGAAATTTCCCAAATCCATTTCTGGGTCTTGTAAATCAAGTGAACTCTAGTCCTTCCTCAAAATTTGGGACCTAGAGCACAACTGATGCTACCCAAAATACACAAAATCTCCAGGTACCAAGGGTACTTAGCTGCCATGAGCACCATTGTTCAATCTGAGATTTGTACGTTCGAAGAAGCCGTGAAGCACCAAGTATGGAAAGATGCCATGAATGAGGAATATGAATCGATCATGAAGAATGATATTTGGGATGTGGTTCCTAGACCCAATGGCAAGTCAGTGGTCACTTCAAAATGGCTTTAAAAAATCAAACATGGAATTGATGGGAGTACTGAAAAGTTCAAGGCCAGGTTCGTTGCTCGAGGATTCTCTCAAAAGGAAGGAGTGGACTATGATGAGATATTTGCACCAGTAGCCCGATACACCACTATCCAATCTATCATCGCTCTTGTTGCCTCTTAAGGATGGAGCCTACACCAAATGGATGTCAAAACTGCCTTCTTGCATGGTTCACTAAAGGAGAAAGTCTATGTAGGACAACCCGAGGGGTTCGAAGTTCAAGATCGAAAGAACCTTTATGGGTTGAAGCAAGCCTCTAGAGCTTGGTACGAGAGGATTGATAACTATCTTATGAAGCTGGGATTTACAAGGAGCGAAGCTGACTCGAACCTATACTTCAAGGTTGAAAAGGATAGGCCTCTCATTCTGGTACTTTATGTGGATGATCTCTTTCTGATAGGTGCAAACCTTCTCATTTATCAATGTAAGAAGGGGTTGGCTTCCGAATTCGAGATAAGGACCTAGGGTTGATGCACTACTTCCTAAGCTTGAAGGTCTTGCAAAAGCTAGAAGAGATTTTTCTTTCTTAAGGAAAATACATTGTGAAGCTACTCGAAAGATGTGGGGGTGGACTGCAACTATGTGACTACTTCGATGGAACTCAACTTCAAGAAAGTATGTGGAAATGTTGTTGGGCCCGATTTGGCAAATCCTTTCGAGTATCGACTTGTGGGGGCCTTGATGTTCTTGGCGAACTCCCATCTCCACATGTGCTTCGCTGTGAACACATTCAGTCAATTTATGGTCGAGGCTCATCACATATATTGGATTGCTGCCAAGAATCTCTTGAGATATCTCCGGGGCATAATCAACTATGGACTGAGATACACTCCCAGGAATTTGAGGCTACATGGATATATTGATGCTGATTGGGCTGGCAGTGTGGTGGATCGTAAGAGCACATTTGGTTGTTGCTTCTCATTGGGATCTGCTTGTATATCATGGATGAGCAGGAAGTAGAAATAAGTTGCTTTAAGCACCGCCGAGGGTGAATACATTGTTGCTAGTATGGACTGTTGTGAACCTGTTTGGTTGAGGAAGCTCTTTAGTGAGCTATTTGAGCATGTGCTGGATACCACTGTGATCTACTGCGACAACCAAAGTGGGATTCGCCTTTTAGAGAATCCCGTGTTCCACGACCCCTTTAAGCATATTGATATCAGGTACCAGTTTATTCAGGATATGGTACAACGTGGAGCAATAAGGCTACATTACATCTAGACTGATGAGCAGGTCGCAGATATTCTCACGAAGCCCTCGGGGAAGTTCAAATTCTTAGCCTTCCGTGAGAGACTTGGAGTCATGGAAAGACCCTCTTATGAGGGTCCCACATGAGTTGGACACTGAGCTCTGGGAGCTCCTGGGGGCTTGGGGTACTTCTTGGAGATATGAGCGACCATAGGGTGAGTGGTTCACCTTCCCCTAGTGGTGCGCTGTGTACAGGGTGAGTGGTTCACCTTGTTGTAAAATGTAACTAGGTCAGTCTTCATGTTGACTATGTAAATATGAAAAGGAGGAGACAAAGATAATAAAATATATTTTTGTTGTACTTGCTTCATGGGTTTCATGAGCAAGATTTTATTATATAAATAGACTTCTTCTTGATGTCTATTAGGTTCTTGTCTTCTAAGTATAAATAAGATTAAATGTCAATATCATGAAGGATCCAGTTCAGATGAATATGCTCCAAGACCGTGTAAAGAAGCTCTTAAACAACCCTCCTGAAGCGTTGGAAGACAAGCTCCTAAAATAGCGAAAACAACCTTCAACTATATTGGAATATATGCTGGAGAAAATAAGCTACCAAATTGGCTTAATTACCTATAGTATGGTCGGCCCAATAGCTGGACAAGTCATATATATATATGATTGTTTTGCGGTTCATTTGAAGCATAAGAATTGCAGATTAGTCTGAGATTGAATAGCGTTGAAAAAGGAGCAGAATTTGCGGATTAGTCTGAGGTTGGACAACGTTGAAGAAGGAGCGGAAAATGCAGATTTATCTAAGGTTATATAGCAGTTGAAAAGTGTGGATCTAAAGGACAGAATTTGGTGCAGATTCAAGAGTATAAATGGCGGAAAGTACAGGAGTACAAATTGAAGGAACAAAGCAGATCTGAAGGTAAAAACGAAGTCTGAAGGTCTAAGGTCTGAAGGTAAAAGCGAAGTCTGAAGGTCTAAGGTCTGAAGGTCAATGTGAAGTGCTGAAATGCAGATCTGAAGTGTAATGTAAGGAAGGTAAAGCTGTGATTTACCTTCCTACAATAAAAGTGTTGCTTCTGCTTAAACATTTGTGTCCTGTGCATTTTGATAATTGACTTGATGAAAGATTAACGAAGAGAATATATAAGATACACAAGCAAGCTCACAAGTAATTATCAAGAAGAGAATTTATATTAATCTTAAGCCCTCCAAATTCTCAACATGGTATCAGAGCTATGGCAAAAGAAGATCACCTTATTGGCAAGAAGATTTTGGAATTAGAGAAAAGTTACTGTCTGAGATCAAATTCAGAGAGAAGAATTTTGGTGCTTTTACAAAGAAGAACTTGGGTGCTATTGCAGAGATACAAGCTCTGTGGTATTGCTACAAGTTCGATGCAATTTCAGTGATACAAATTCTTAACAACTTCAACATCGTGCATCACAGTAATTGGGTCAAGGAAATCTAAGGGTCATCTTTGTTTATACTTTAGATAGGTCGAGGACTTCTTTAGTAATATATAGGTCTACCATACAGTGCAGACAAGGGTGATTGAAAGGTTGCAAGGTGTGCTAAAGATCTCGCTCTTGAGCTAACAGATTTTAGATAAATTAGAGAAGAACTAAAGATATACATCAAAGCAAGAAAGATCTTTGTATTGAGATCAAGGATAAGAAGACTGTAAGAGGCCGAGGCTAGAAGTGCAGAAAAAGGAGTTTACTACGAACCAAGCTTTCCTAGGATTGGTGTAGAAGAGTGCAGAAAAGAAGGCTTTATCATCATTACAACAAAGATCTAATCCTTACCCTTGAAGAAGATCATTCAAGGAGAAAGCACTAACATATCTTTTTTCCACTGCCATCGAAGAAATCAAGCTGAAGACTTTATCTTCACTTATCAAGTAAGTATCTTTCATTCTATAATCAAATTTGGTTAAATGACTTTGTTTTTGCAGGGAGATATACAAGATGGTTAGGTTACCAAGAATCCTTGCATGAGGAGGATAGTCATAGTCCTCGAAGAAAGCAAAGTCATGAAAAATCTATGAAGGATTGGAGACATCAAGAGAATATATGATAAGCTGAAAGAACTATTCTATGCAATAAATAGGGTTATGTCACTTAGACCAGATTTACACAAAATTGAGGTATCAAAAGATGAAGGGATATCTTCATAAGATCTCAACTGTGAGATCTGGAAAAGACGATAAGATGGACAACGTAACAAATAGACAAGAAAATTACCTCATTCAACTAGTGGTCTCTATACTAGATGGAAAAAGACAAATCAAGGGAAAAAATGTTGAAGGATAAAAGACTCAAACATTTGCAGAAGGAAAAAGGGAAGCTGAGGAAATTACAAGAAAGATGGTCCTAAAGGGACAAATCTCAATAGGAGAAAGAAAAGAAGATTCAAGGAAAATCACGCAAACTTATGAATATGGAATTGATTTATGTTGGTTATATTATAGGAAGCAATGTAGCATCCTAACCTAAGCATGGTAGGAACTCCTGGTGAGTCAGCTCCGGGAAAACCTCTTTAAAAAACTTTAAGAAAGTAGTCATCAAGAGCAAGGGTCATCATAAAAACATACTTTTGGGATGTGATGACATATTGATGAAACAAGCCAAGGGAATGAAGCTATTCATTCCTAAAAATTGCTACAGGATGACTCAAGGGAAAAAGGTATGAGGTATGTATATATTCATATGCTGGCATTGGATGTTGTGATGTCATGTTATATGGTTGCAGGCAATGAACATATGTACTTAGAAGTATGAACTATAAAAGAGTATCTCTCAGTGCACGGAAAGATGAAATCAACATAATATGTCCTCATGGTATATGTGGTAGTTGTTGAAAGTTCCTAGAAATGGAAAATGTGCAGAAAGGAAGAGATCATGAAATGCAACCATGTCTTGAGGCAGGTATCATTCAGAGGCCAAGTAGATGTGACTAGAAGATCTCCTGGGAAGATATGTAGACTCTGACGAAAGTCTGGAAACGCTTAGAAAAAACATATCATTAGGAGATGAGTCAATCCATATAAAGGATATCGATGCCTACAGGAAGATGTCATGGTGAAAGATCATCACTAACGTAACTTTCGTTCTAAAAGTTAATATGAATATGTTTATCTGGATGAATCTGTGCAGGGCTGCTAATCATGAGAAAGGATGTATGATCCTTGGAAATGATTCGAAGGAAAGCAACATGACATAACAATGGACCAGATAAAGGAAGTTTGATGAATCACTTTGATAGATGAAATGAATTAGGATGGAAGTGATGGATGATTTGGGCCCTATGAAGCTAAAAGCTGGAGATTCCTCAATATCGAAATCCATGACATCGAGAATAGGAATTCTTCATGAGCAGCTGGGTGTCTCACCATTGCTGCTGGAGGTCCCTGATTAAGAGGGAGCCTGATGGTAAGTTTCTTACTTGGAAGAAACTTGGTAATTCCTAAGGATGAGCTTAGGTACATTCTTTGTATAAGAATGAGTACATTCCCTTGTGGAATAAGGTCCTCCCTGGGAGGGAGAGATAGACACATCATTCTGGTCTTGGGAAGACAGAATGGAGGATCGGGTAATCATCTGGCATTCGATACTCTTTGAGAATGTGATAGGGCATTCAAGATAAGAGTAGTCGGGGACCGATATTCTTTGAGGGCTAGCTACCCAAGAGAAGAATAGTCCAGGAAGGTCATACTTTGGGAACACCCGAGTGGAGTATGTACCTTGGAGAGACAATGACGAAGGTGTCTATAAGTCATGTGTCTCGCCAGCATTGAAGCCCATTGTCTCGTTGAAGAGATGGGGTTGTTAGTCAAGGCCTTGCACTAGTACAATGCTGGTTGATATGATGCTATACAAATGCGATTACCAATCCGATTTTTCTTATGAGATTCTTTAAGTTTAAAAGTGATTATGTAACTATATGAATACCTCCCTAGTTAAGAGGGAGTGTTGTAAAATGTAACTAGGTCGGTCTTCATGTTGACTATGTAAATATGAAAAGAAGGAGACAAAGATAATAAAATGTATTTTTGTTTGCTTCATGGGTTTCATGAGCAAGATTTTGTTATATAGATAGACTTCTTCTTGATGTCTATTAGGTTCTTGTCTTCTAAGTATAAATAGGATTAAGTGTCAATATCATGAAGGATCCAGTTCAGATGAATATGCTCCAAGACTGTGTAAAGAAGATCTCAAACAACCCTCCTGAAGTGTTGGAAGACAAGCTCCTAAAATAGCGAAAACAACCTTCAACTATATTGGAATATATGCTGGAGAAAATAAGCTACCAAGTCAGCCTAATTACCTATAGTATGGTCGGCCCAATAGCTGGACAAGTCATATATATATATGACTGTTCTGCGGTTCATTTGAAGCATAAGAATTGTGGATTAGTCTGAGATTGAACATCGTTGAAAAAGGAGCAGAATTTGCGGATTAGTCTAAGGTTGGACAACGTTGAAGGAGCAGAAAATGTAGATCTGTCTAAGGTTATATAGCAGTTGAAAATTGCAGATCTAAGGGACAAAATTTGGTGCAAATTCAAGAGTATAAATGGCGGAAGGTACAAGAGTACAAATTGAAGGAACAATGGAGATCTGAAGGTAAAAACGAAGTCTGAAGGTAAAAGCGAAGTCTGAAGGTCCAAGGTCTGAAAGTCAATGTGAAGTGCTAAAATGCAGATCTGAAGTGTAATGTAAGGAAGGTAAATCTGTGATTTACCTTCCTACAATAAAAGTGTTACTTCTGCTTAAACATTTGTGTCCTGTGCATTTTGATAATTGACTTGATGAAAGATTAACGAAGAGAATACATAAGATACACAAGCAAGCTCACAAGTAATTATCAAGAAGAGAATTTGTATTAATCTTAAGCCCTCCAAGTTCTCAACACACCTTCCCCTGTGATACCCCATGATGGTTGACATGTGTGTAGGGTGAGTGGTTCACCTTCCCCTATGATTGACATATGCATAGGATGAGTGGTTCACCTTCTGCTATGGCATATGAGCAGGATGAGTGGTTCACGTACTCTTGCTGATGCCCCAACATACATTCTACCCATGTAGTTCGTGATTCATGGGAAGTACCTCTCATCTGGCCAATGATTTGGGAAATGAGGATAGGGACCATAGCACTATCGATGGATGCATCGTGTACTGCCGTACTCCCTATGCTAGGATGCATGGTGTTCAACAACTTGATTCGGGATCAATTGAGGTTCTATCGTTGTACCGATTTGTGTCACTGGAGAGTGACAAAGTCTTGTGACTCACTCTCGATCAATTCGTCTTAATTATTACTTCATGGTTCAATAGAGCAGAGAAAGGATGACAAAGATGATACAGGATGACATGATGATCAATGACAACAGATGGATTGGCAGGTGGAATTCTTCTTAGTTGAGAGGGAGTGTTAAAATTGGCAACTGTTGAGATTTTGTGTATTTGGGGTAGCATCAGTTGTGCTCTAGGTTCCAAATTTTGAGGAAGGACTAGAGTTCACCTGATCTACAAGACCCAGAAATGGATTTTATAATCTTCTCGTTGACAAATCAATGACCCAGATTAAATTTCTTGTCTACGTGTGCACATGCTTATTCTAGATCTGAATTGGTAGAGATCTGTTATGTGTTTTGCTTTGATGTTAACTTGAATTTATTCAGTTGATAACTTGTATAAGTAGGAGAAGCTTAACTGGATTAACAGAAATAATTTCTGCATAAGAATTAAGATTCAGAAGTTTCTACATGGTATCAGAGCAATTGCAGATCTAGAAGGGTCACCAACTAAAGCATCTGAAGGATCTAGCTGCAGAAAGCAGCTGGAGAGGCAGCTCAGAAACAACGCTGGTTAGGTCTCAAGCCAGCAAGTGTGATTCAGATCTGAATCTATCAGATCCAGAAAAAGTCTGCAGAAAAGTTGCAGAAATTCAGAAGAGCTGGTGGGGTTAAACTTCTGAAGTTTTCAGATTTTTAACCTTAGCATAAGTGACAAAGTTTGGGAAGAGATCAACTTCTCAGAGAGTTTATTGCCAAAGGAAACTTGCAGTTTGGTCAGAGGATCAAAGAAGAAGCTGAATCATAGTTGATTTGGTAGATTTCCAAGGAGGGAAATCATGTGTCAGAGGGAGCAGAGGGTGTCCAGTTTGAAAAGGACCCTAGATCCAAGATCTCTAGCATAGAGAAGAGGAGCTCTGACACATTCTGAGCTGATGGCTCCTCATGGACTGTGTGATCAGGATAGGCTAGAGGGCCTCTCAAACTTTTCGGTATGGAAAGCTAGGATCCTGATTGTCCTAGAGGCATACGGTCTAAGAGACCATGCAGAGCAGACCCTGGCCACGCCGACAGATGAAGATCTCCTACGAAGGGATAGGGAAGCTGCTGGGCATGCCAAGCAGCTGATAATGGACAATATCAAGGACCGTATTGTACCACACATAGGTGAGAAGAAGACAACTAATGAGATGTGGAAGGCCTTGACTTCCCTATATGAGGGAAGTTTGTCCAAAAGGAAGATGCTGTTGAAGGCCCAAATGAAGTCATTCATGATGACCATGGGAGAAGACATCAAACATTTCCTCTTCAGATTGCAGTCAATCAGGGTTAGCTGACTGCAATGGGTGCAACTGTAGATGATGTAGTGATAGCCAGGACTGCCCGCAATGTAGTCACGGATGAGTGGGAAACCTTTGTCCAATGTATCTTGGGCAGAGCGGACCTCCCAGATTGGGACAACTTGTGGTTGATCGTGCGGCAAGAAGAACTACAAAGGTTCACCAAGAAGCAGCACAACTCGATCTGAAAATGGAATGTACTTGTTTAAGGGTGCAAGGTATCCATTTCCCAATATTTTCAAATTGAGCTATACACTCAAAGTGACCTCTGAAAATGTGAAAACTTCTTATTTCTTATACAGAGATAGACTGTAGGGGCATTCACCGGACATGTCACCTCTAAAGAGAGGATGAGTTCCAGAGGCTACCTGGCCCTCTACAGGCTCTGCCTAAAGAAATAATGAAGTTAACACTTAGAAGTCTTTGACATACACATTCTTGAAGTTTGATGTCTTGCGGAATAAGACAAATAACTTTCTGCAGCTGAGTAGGTGATTATGGGTGTATGCAAGTTATGTATATTTGCTGTTTATGTGTTTAAAGTTTATTTGTTTTTGCTGAAACTTAACATGTATATCAGCAACATAATTCAGCCATAGAATACAAAACACAACAGCAACATAATATAGGAGTTCACCCCAACTCTTGGGCTACATCTCCTTTGAGCTTCGTCAACATGACTAGACTCTTTGGGATTAAGGTAATCAAATTATTTTACAAGCTCCAAACTTAACCACAATGAATACAAGAATGATTCAAAGGGCTGAGAATACCATTTTAAATCCCTTTAATGGCTATCCAATTCCTGCAAACAACTTTAGGCTTCCATGGGCATACATCCTTCTGTCGGTGCACTAAGCTTCTCTGAGCTTCTAAATGGCACAAACTCCCTCAGATTTCTGTTTCTACTCCTGAAACCACTACTGCTACATCCAATAATGATCATACATCAAATACCAACTGATAAATTGCTTACATTAAGCACAACATCCCCAAAAATGGCTCTCCTCCACGGTTTGCCCAGGGCTGCCCACGACTTCATATCAACTTCTCGAGCTGTAGAAGCACTCAAAATGATCTGAAACCACTTCCATTGGTTCCAGAATGACTGAATTAGTCAAGATAGAGTTTTATTTCATCAAAAACGGCCTCCGGCTGCTCCGGTTTCGCCTATACACTCTATTTGGAAAATGGCCTCTAGAACTTAAATGAAGCTATTCGGCTTTCTAAAGTTCTTAACATGCTTTGTAAACCATCCAAACAGATTCAAAAGGCATGAAATAGCTAATAATGACTATTCATTTACCTTAAACAGAGAAACACAGTCCACAACACAGCCTTATCCTTCTAGGCCCTGATGGCTCCTTCATCTTCTTCGAAGCTTAACAGGCTGAAACTAAGCTCCAATGGCTCTGAAACCTACGCCATTGAGTCCAAAAGGCTGAGAACATACGAAATCAAAAAAAATTTCGTTCCAAAAGGTTGAGTAATGAGAAAGTTATGACCAAAACAACTTTGCCCCAATTTCCTCCACTAAATGTGGGGCAACTGCAAGTTAACTCCACTAAAAGTGGAAGTCCACCTAAATTTGGGAGCGCCTCCAGAATCTCCGCCATATTAAACTCCACTTAACTGAAGCTTAATTAAATATTAAACTTTATATTAGGCTCCTTAAGCGCTCTTAACATTAAGCTCTCACACTGGTCATATGATGAGGTTCCATGGGAGGAGGGCTGGCCCCTCCGTGCTCCGCCGGACCCACTTTACTAAAAGTGCAATAACTTCTTCATACGGTGTCCGTTTTTCGAACCGTTTGCGGCACCAGAATCAGGAAGACGAGACCTATGTAACCATCTTGGTTTCAATCAATTTTGAGAACTTTCATTTTTGAGCTTTTTCCCAAGCTCAGATTTGAGCCTCGATCAACAACCCTGCGTTGAGCAAGATTAAGAAGGAAGAGGAGGAAGATGCAGCCTTGGCATCAAAGAAGCAACCAAAGAAGAAGAAGGATCTTTCTAAGATCAAGTGCTTCCAGTGTGGCTAAATGGGACATTTTTCTAGCCATTGTCCAGAAAAGAAGAAGGAGAAAGAAGCATATTCTTCCAAAGCAACAGTGGCAGATGATGGGTCAGGAGATGATGTCTCATGAACCACAGAGGTGGGGTGACATGGACATGTAGAGGAGCTACATGGAAGTAAGGCAAGATCTTTGAGCAGCTCATCTCTTGGATCACAAGTGAGCTACGGCAGCCTTAAGACAGTAGCGGGACAAGTGGAGCAGTGGGTGCATAGATCACAGATGAGGCATAACCAAAGGCAGATCTAGAGGCTAGGAGGAGCAGCACAGAGCATAGCAGCAGCAAAGTAGAAGCAGTAGCAGTGCAAAGGTTGATGTGACTTCAGCAGCGCAGTGCAGAGTTGCAGCAGCACAAAGAGCTTCAGAGGGACAGCGCAGTGCAGCAGCAGCGTGATAGATTTCAGCACAAGGAGCTGATGTGACTTCAATAGTGCAGAGGGAGTCTGATTACGCAAGCAGAGCTATAGCTGTGCATCGTTCTTTAAATGCCAACACAGATCTGTAGCCTATGGAGCTTCAATGATGAGGATGCAGCCATCTCACTTGTCAGTCAAAGATTGGGCAGGAGATTCAGTTGTTTCTCTCAACAACTGAAGTTGCAGTGCAGCAAATCAGCAATGGCAGTGCTATGAGCAACACAGATGCAGCATATTGAGAGGGAGCTGCAGTACAGTGGTTGCAGTGGCAGTGGCAGAGTCATGGGCAACAGTACAGAATGGCAGTAGTAGTGCAGAGTTGAGTGGCAGGAGGCCAAGCTTCAGCAGCACAGAACCAGTGCCCGAAATCATGTAATACATAAGTGTGATGTATTGCTAGAGCACACCCTTGATGCTAAGAGGGAGTGTTGAGATTTTGTCTATTTGGGGTAGCATCAGTTGTGCTCTAGGTCCCAAATTTTGAGGAAGGACTAGAGTTCACCTGATCTACAAGACCCAGAAATGGATTTGGGAAATTTCATCTGGTTTAGGAGATATTAAATTAATTAATTATTTTAATGTATTTCCTAAATTAAAACTTAGGAAAATAAAATAATTAAAGTGAATTTAATTAAACATGTGATGAAATTGTCTTAAGTCACACGGATCAAGCTTTCTTTTAATCTTAACCATTGATTAAAGATTTAATCTTGGCCGTTGATTTGTCAACAAGAAAAATATAAAGGAAAGGCTTGGGGTCACTTGTAAAACACACAGAGGCAGAGCACTGAAGCTAAGCTGAAATTCTAGGGCGGGGTTGCTAAGAATTCTCAGAAGTGTTTTAGTTGCAGAGAGGGGAATTTAGACCAAGGGGATGATCTGATCTCGGGGTCTAGAATACACAAGAAGCAGAGAAGAGATCAGCAAGGACAGCGCAGAGAAATGCAGTAGACGACAGCATCAGCAGCAGCAGTGGCTTTCAGGGGTTGCGCTGGGGTTTCTAGGCCTAGATCTGGCTGAGTTCTGTAAATCCTATTTGAGGGTGTGGATCAGTCAGTATTTTTGGTCTTACATCAGCCAAGAGCTGCAGATCTAGAGTTTTCTCTGTAGGGTTTTCCAGAACTGGAATCCAGAGTTGTGTATTCAAAAATATTCTTAATAATAGAGCCCTCCAGTAGCCAGAGACCGGTTTTCCCACATTGGGTTTTTCCGGGGACAGTTTGTCCGGAAATAATTGTGTCACTTTGTCTATGTGTGCATGTGCTTATTCTAGATCTGAATTGGTAGAGACCTGTTATGTGTTTTGCTTTGATGTTAACTTGAATTTATTCAGTTGATAACTTGTATAAGTAGGAGAAGCTTAACTGGATTAACAAAAACAATTTCTGCATAAGAATTAAGATTCAGAAATTTCTACAGCAACTAGTTCCAAATTCCACCTTGGAACAACTCATATGATGGGGTTGATATTTTTATTGGATTTTTCTTTTCGAGAGGTCCAAGGTTGATATAAAGATCATCTCATTCAGAGAAGTCGAAGTATGATTTTGAATTTATTTTCACACGTGCAAATTGTTAAGGTCGACCTCAGTGAAATGTAGGGTCATGAAGTCCAAGAGATGTGTCATCACACCCTCAACGATTTGTATAAATAGGTGTAACCTTCTTCTCATTTGGACATCACTCAACACATCTTACATCTCTCTCTCCTCTCTTGATTGGTTCGTATAGCTTGGGATAACCTCTTTCTTCTTCGCACATGTGGCAGGAGGCCGAATATTTCTGGGTCAAAATAGGTCGAATTTCAGAGGAACAAACCAGCATTGACCACGACTCATTTGACTATTGTTGACTTCGTTTTTCAAGACAGAATTTCGACCTTTGGAGGCCGCATTTATTGGCACAAAAATCGAGGAGTTTGGGACATTTTGACCAACATTGACTTTAGATTTGAGCGCAGAAATTACAACAATGTTTGATTGCATTTGACCGAACTGGTGTGGGCTGACTTTTACTCTCATGGAAGGCTGAATTGGACTATTGTTGACCAAGCTGCTTGGAGGACATTTTAGTGCTGCTTTGACCAACATTGACTTTCTGGTTAGGGTTGCAGTTCCCTGTTGATTTTGACAGGACTGTTTTGGGCAAGTAAATTTGACTTATGTACTCTCTCTCTTTGCTGAACTATTGAATAATAATAAGAAGAAATAATCAAAAGGTTTTCCCCACATTGGGGTTTTTCCTTGGCATCCGCCAAATATTGTGTCCTCTTGTCTTGACTTGTCTTCTGCATTTTTTTTATGTTCTATCTGCATTACTATCATTGTGATTAAGGAACATTGAAGTAAATTGTGCTAAGCATAGAACATACGATTGTTATCTAAAATTAACAACCCTATTAAAATGACCAAGGCTTGACTACTCTATGTTAAACAAATCAAGTTCAAGGAGTTAATTACAATGACCAAGGTACATTCGTCCACCAATATACAAGTAATAGCAAAAGCCTTAAAAACATACAAATTAACTAATAATCATAACAACCATCCACAAGTATGAGATATAGCAGTGAAAATATGAATGGAAAAGTTGAAAGTAAATGATGTGAGTAACGACCGGTGCCAAGTAAGGAACTTTGCAAAAGTAAATGATCAAAATTAAAATGTTACTTGAATTTGAATATGGCAATGAAAGATGACTAGGTACAAAAGTGCCAAATAAATATGTAATGGAGTGTGCTCGTGGTTTGTTTTATATTATAATTAAGGTTATCGCTTGAGCATAAGTAAATTGATTTGCAAAATTTGAAACAAGTTGTAATTCAACTTTTGCCCCAAGACTTATCCTTCCCAGGGCCCCGATCTCAAAAATAAGAAGACTTAGCGAAAGAAGGATCCCTAATTTAAATTACTTCAACAAACAAGTCAGAGGTATATTAATTTTTGAAAAGTAAATCTAACTATTGAATTTGAGAATAGATCTAATCTAGAGAGAGAGATGCTTGAATGCAAAGTCAAAATAACTAAAATAGATAACTAATGAAAGGAATTAGAACTACACTAGATTATTACAATAAAATGAAAGATTGGAATACATGAAATGAGTAAATTGCAAGCTATCCTGTTGATTTTTAATGTACCTTGGAAAGTGGTTTCCCATGGGTTAGTCTCTACCTATGGAAAAGTGTCCAAAATAATTCTTTTCCTAAGTGTGACTTTATAAAGTGAAAGTGACTTTATAAGTGGTAAAGCCAATATTAAATTATAAATTGAAAGTGACTTTATAAGTGGTAAAGTCGATGTTAAATTATAAAGTGACAAGTGACTTTAGACATAAAGTACAATGTGGGTACCTTATTTAAGTGGTAAAGTCAATATTAAATTATAAAGTGAAAGTGACTTTATAAGTGGTAAAGTCAATGTTAAATTATAAAGTGAAAAGTGAATTTAGACATAAAGTACAATGTGGGTACTTTATTTAATGGGTGAGTTAAAAAATAGAAAGTGAGAATTAAATGCACATTTTTTTTCATCCCTTGATTTAAATGAATCAGAGCCATTAGATCTTAGGGTTGCTCAAAAGTCATTTAGGGAAACAAAAGGGGGAAAGAAAAGTGAGACTGCATTCATTCATTCTTCATGAGCAGATTGGAGAAAGGAGGTTGAGAGTTGGAGAAAAGTTCTAAAAGAGAAATTTGTTGCAGCGAGTTGAGGGAGTGATTTCTAGGCAAAGCTGGGCACGAAAATCAAGGCATAGAAGACAACAGAAGGTATAATTCGAATAACATTTAATGCTGTGAGTTGCATATAGTTCAAGTAATAAGTGGAACCATAGTTTTAAAACCTACGTGTTTGAACCGATAACCGGCCAAACTGCCGTCGTATGGCTCAATGTCAAACCGGGCGCGTTAACCCGTTGGAAGAGGCCCTTTTGCCGCTTGCAAACCGACCTAACCGGCCTAGGAAACCGAACCGCCAATTTATACAAACCGGCCCTGCTCGTTCCTAACCTGGCCGGTTAGGTGCTAACCTCCTACGCGGACCCACACACGGCCGCTAAGCTTTAGGGCTGATTTGTTTATAAGGGGGGGTTTTATTTAGCTACTCTTTCCCTATGCGGACCCATGCATCGCCGTAAATAGGTTTTAGGGGCCGATGTGGAGGTAAGGAAGCATTGAAATTTCATGGCATGAGCAACTCCTCTAAAGTAAAAGTGACATTTCCTTTATGTTTAAGAGTGGTTTCGACCTCATTAGATTTCATATGGAGAAACTAGAATTTTAGGTTTCACTCAAAATTCAGCAGACTTAATGGTTTTCAGGGTTTCATGGTTTGGGAATTTGCAATGTTTCCATTTGATTCTATCATGTGTAAGGGAATGATATTGGCATTTGATCAAGAGCATGAATTCCTTTAAGAACCTTGATGTACCCTTCAATCAAAGGAAAACAACTGGTTAGGCATGCTAATCTTTTTCTACCGCATTTTAAGGTTGAGGAGATGAACTCTTCACTCAAACCAAAATCATTGGTTAGGGATGTTAAACTTTTTCAATTTATATCATGTTATAAGTTGAGCAATCCAAGTCTGAAGACTTTGAGCTAGATGATGTTTATGTATCTCTTGTTGATGATCCCATTTCTAGTAGCGATGAATCAATGATGAGTTTCATGAGAGACCATGTTGCTCAGTGATTTGTAGTTTTGATGTCTATTTTTGCTACTACTACTACTACTAAAGTTGTAGAGGAGTTTTAGGAGTCTTCAAACTTTGAGCCATATTATTTATGTAGCTCATGTTGATGATCCCTTGTCTAGTAGTGGTGATAATTTTGATCATGATGAGGAGTGATTATGTTGTTGATCACTAATATGTAGTCTTGTATTAGGCCAATGGCCTCATAGCTTGTAGCATTGTTTTTGGACTGATGGGCCATTTGGAGCCTCATTTCTTATGTATTTTTCGATGATATGTATTGCACTCGGTGCCATTTTGATATATTCACCTTTGCATGGTATATAAATGAGCAAACTTTGCATATTTTGTCTCTATTGGCTTGGAATCATGGTTGCAAATCTTAAAAATAGTTTTTTTATTAAAAAAAATAATTATTTAATGTATTTTTTTTAAACCGGTTCATTGAGATCTGACCGCTCCCGGTTAGACCGGTTCCGGTTAGAAACCCAGTTCATTAGGTCCACCGATCCGGTCACCGGTGTCGGTTTTAATAACTATGTTTTGAGCATAATTTTTTTTTTTGGAAAAAAATCCGTATAGTATGTACAGCGGTACGAAAACCCGTACAAACTTCTCCGTACAACAAAAGATGGGAAATCGCATCACCGTATGGAATCCGTATAGCGTTAAGAATCTATACGCATTGTTTCACTTCAAGTGGGCATGGTTTTCAAGGAGTTTTGGGCTAAAGAGATAAGTTGTATCTTGCTGTTTTGTTTTGTCTGCAAATGTATTTTTGCTGAACTTGAAAGATAAATAAATTTGAAGAGCTCTTTAAAAAGTTTTCCCTGAAGAAGATTGAAGGGGTTTTGCCTGGGTCTAGGTTGACCAAAAATATGTGTATTTTTTTATGTGTTGTCGGTCTGTTTATGTCCATATTTATTTTCAGCATGTGTTAACAGTCACATGTATTTTAATCTGAAAATTTCATATCTAGAATTCTATATGTTGAATGTAAATTTATGGGAAAGGGCATTTAACTAAATGAGAGTGATAAGGTGAAATTAAAACCGGGTTGGGATTGCAGGAAATTATAACCGGGTTGGCATGATGCAATGGGAAGTCTGAACCCCTCACAATGTTCTTCCAAGAACTTGGGTTGTATAAGAGCAAGCATAATAGCTTTTAGGGCCCAAATGAATTTCTTTCCTTCTAACTGGCTTGCTTTTGAAAGGAGTTCATTAAGTTCATTTAGTTTGGAAAGAGCTCTCCATGTGATCTTCATGTGCTTCAAATTTGTTCCCAGTGCAAATAATTTGTGGCCTATCTCATGCCCCTTCTGCACATCCTTTGACCTTCCCCTCTGAAGAATGGCATAGATCCCTCTTGAAAAGGGCCTGTTGTTCAGTTTTGTTTGCTAGTCTATTGATGCATGGAGGTTTAAGGAAACAATTTCTGTTGTTGATTACCTTAATTTGTTTAGGAATTCCTCCATGACGGAATGTTTGCATGAGGACAACATTTTTTGAGTTTGCTACCCCCTCCCAGTGTGGTTCCTTGTCACACATATACTGTTGTTGGTGAAATATTTTATTGGTGCTAATCTCCAACACACAGTGACATGTACAGGAAGTATTCAACTCTAACCAACAACTGATATCTATATTTTAAGCTCAAAAAAATATTACAACAATTGACAAAACTTCATGACAGAGATATTCCGGACAAGAGATAGCATCCTCTCTCAATTATATTAAGAAATGTATAGGCAGAAAATATAGAATGGAACCTGGTGTGTAGCGGATGGTCCCGATCCAGTCCACAGTTCTCCAATCAGTCATGCTCAACCGAGGAATTGTCCCTTCAACACGCAATACTCCCTTGATTATGTGCAAGGGTCGTCTTATACTTGCACCACAGGCAGGGTGCATTCAAATTATTGTTGCGGCCAAAGTCGACATAGGGGAAGGAGAGCTTTTATTAAACTCTGCGTACTCTGCCCAAGGATTTCATGCCTTAATCGATTACGAAACTCCGCTCGGTCTTTGTGTGGGAGAATTTCGTCCAAAATTTCGGAGGAGAATTCGTTTGTGTTTGCTTTGAACTTGATGGGATTCTACAGAGTAGCAAATCGCACTCGGTGTGGGCACAACATCAAGAACCAACGACCCGTCCTTCAATTCCTATAATCGTGTTGTTGCACGCTAAGGTATAAGGGCGACTTACTTGCAAAAATTTGACACAAATGTTACAGAGGTGTACCGACTTGGAATATTTTGTTCTTAGTGTAAACACGTGTTACCCTGTTTTACATGCTGACGACCAATGCTGTTACTGGAGATTCATCGTCCATTGTGATATGCATAGTCTCAATCAGAGAACGAGTCACATGTATCGCCTTGGCCTGAGGAACGGTGGCTTGACTATGAGTGACGATTCCTCACGCGCGCACGATCAGATAAAATTGTGTCAGTGCTTATACGCACCAGCACTATGAACGACTGACGGCTTGTACTCGATCAAACTGTGTGATTTTGCGCATAGCTAGCCTTCAATTGCATCGCACCATGGCTTTCGTGCACTAATGTTGCTCGAGCCGCTCCTCTTTCACGATTTTCGTCTACCAATTGTTAAGCAGTTTGACCCCTCGATTGACTTGGTCTCGGCTGGTGGCGTATCCACGGGATCAACTACGTTCAATGGATTCCGCATTATGGCCACTCAAGGCTCGAGATCAGTCTCCTGTTCGTGATCATAATGACGACTAGATCAATTCCCCGGACGGAGCAATCCCAATTCCGCTAATACCATAATGCCAAAGTAATTTGGCTTCCTTCAGTGTAGCCAACTTGGCCCTTCGCGCATATCGGACGACCCCTCAAAATAACCTTCGACTGATATCTTAGGCAACAATTGGACATAACAACTACAAATTCGCTGCAATCGAAGCCCACCTTAGCTCATACGAAGTCGGCTAAAATGTGCGCCGATGCTTACGTTGACTTTTCTGGGCACGATCACGATTCCTTCCCAATGGCCCAATATTACCTCTGCGAGATGATCTTTGTGGACTCTCCTCTGTAACGCGACGACCCGTTGATAGACTTGGAACATGCATTAATATTTATATTGCACACATGCTGGCTGGGATGTGCGCACTCCAAACCACGAGTTACTATACACGTTGGGTCACGCGAATGTTACAGGTGTTCTTTCAGCGAAATAGCAAAATCCGCACCTTTCGACTTGACCCCCACAATTCAAAGCTCACGGCTTTCCTTTTGAGTTAATATGCCATGACCCACAACACGATCTTGACCCATCCAAATAGAGAGCGTTGCGGTCCCTTGCGATCAAACAACTAATTTTGGAGTCGGCCCGCCTCTATATGTACCCCATACACACAACAATTGATTCCCAAAACAATTTCTTTTTGGTAGCTTTGAACAAAACCCGACTGTAATCAAGTTACGGTTCCGACAACTAAACGAAGTAACTTTCGAACAGTAACCGCTGCAACTCAAGAATCTGGAATAAAAACCCTTAAACTTGGCTTTCCCGGTACTTTGGCAAGTAACCCCTCAGGCTGGCAAGATCACTAGCTCTGATAACACTGTAATATCCCAAACGAGATATTTCGACTAAATTTGTTGAAGATAACTTAACCCAAAATTTCACCTTAAAATCAACATTTTATTAATAGAAGATTGCCATATAAAAATAAAACAAATAGAACACTCCAATCCATTAACACAAACCAGAAATAATCTCAGTGTTTTATTATAAATGGAAAACTGGGGTTACATGCATATTTGACCAAAAATAACTGAGGTAGAAAGTTGGCCTCCAATATAATCTGCTGCACTGCACCGGCCTCCAAACTGAACAACTGCACTCCCCCTCCAACAATAACTGCCACTGAATCAACTGAAGACAATGAAGCACCAATTGAGGATCTGAATGATCCTCACTCCAATATCCCTGAAGCTTTGTGAAACTCTTGAATGAAGTCTCCTCAAAGAGAGTTGGGTTTCCATCCAACACTCGACAACATACATGAGGGTTTCCGTCTTGGGGCTACCAATGGAGTAGAGAACCGCGTTCTCAACCTCACATACAAGAAAAGATATCAAATCCAAGATATTCCTCAATGGCCTCCTCCTCTTCTTTTATAGATCTCATGGACTCCTCCAGAGCCTTATATTTTATTATTATTGTAGTCACGGAGCACTTTTCCCTCTTATTTTCCAATTAAAATATTCCTTTTTAATGCGGGAAAGAGTAAATCGGCTACCATGTCTCCTCAGGTCACAAAAATTCATGTCCAACCATCCCATCATGTAGGTATTCTCGTTTCGGTTCCTACGAGCTATTACACTAAGGTATTCTATCACGTATTCCTCCCGGAATGCCACCTTGAGGGTAATTAATTGAGTTAAGCCCAAAAATAACTCAGTTTTTCGAAAGTTGTTTGGCTACACCGGAACGAAAGGCAAACTATGCGGATGATGGAGTATATCAAGCGAATGCTACCTGTCCTCATAGAAACCCCTCGAAATCCCTCCAAAAAGCCCCTGGGCCTGCTGATGACACCAATCTGTACCTGTGACTTGTTTGCTCCCAACTCTGCAAGTCCATCCTAACCCTGTCATAAGGAACACCAAAAAAGGAATATTACATCTTGGTACGGTCGGATTGATGGTTACTTGCAGAAGATGGGATTCGTCAAGAGTGACACAGATCCTAATCTCTACTATCTGACAGTAGGGAATGAGCCTCTGATTTTGGTATTGCATGTAGATGACCTATTCCTAACAGATTCATCTAGGCTCATCAAGGATTGTGAGGAGAACCTATCCACAGGATTCGACATGAAGGATTTGAGACTGATGCATTATTTTATGGGGTTGGAAGTTTGGCAGCAAAAGGGTGGAATCTTCGTTTGACAAGGGAGGTATACTACATAAATTCTGAAGAGGTTTAGGATGCAGGATTGTTGACCCATGGTTACTCCAATGATCACCAATTGGAAGAAGATTGATGTGTCTGAGGATAAAGAGGTTGATCCTACCTTGTACAGACAACTGATAGGGTCCTTGATGTATCTGGTTAACACTAAGCTAGATATTTGTTGTGCTGTCAACACCCTCAGTTAGTTCATGGTGGAACCAAAGAGGGCGCACTAGGCAGCAACCAAGCACGTTCTCAGATATATACGAGGAACAATCGAGCATGGATTAAGATACACCCAAGGCAATGACATCAGACTGAGTGGGTTCACTTACACAGCTTGGGCTGGAAGTTTAGTAGATATAAAAAGTACCACTGGGTACTGTTTCAACATTGGATCAGGAATGACTTCCTGGTGCAGTAGGAAACAAAATTCTGTAGCTATGAGCTCAGCTGATGCAGAATATATGGCCACCAACACAGCTTCGTGTGAAGCCATATGGCTTAGGAAGTTGCTTGTGAATCTATTCAAGAGAAGGATGGAAGTGACCAACATTTTATGTGATAATCAGAGTTGCATCAAGCTCTCTGAGAATCCTGTGTTTCATGATTGGTCGAAGCACATTGACATCAGGTGTCATTTTATCAAACACCGTGTCCAACGGGGAGCAGTACAGTTGTAGTACACTCCGACAGGAGAACAGGTGGCAGATATCCTCACTAAAGCACTGGGAAGAACAAAGTTTGTTTATTTCAGGGAGAAGTTGGGGATGATTAAGAATCTGTTTCAGTGGCAGAAACAGATAAGTGCATAACTTAAGCGGGAGTTGCAGTATAGATGAGGCAATGATAGTGATAGTATTCTGGGAAGTAGTACAGTGGCAGCAATAGCGCAATGGTTGATGGACTTCAACAACACAGATGATGCTTCAGGGTCAGAGCAGTATGCAACAGGAAAATTGCTAGAGAACTTTCCTTGCTAAGAGGGAGTGTTGATTTTTGTAGCATCGGAAAGTGATCTAAGTCTCAAATTTGGTGACGAGGCTTAGACACTAGTATTCCAAATAACCCAGAAACCATTTGTGGAAATTCCCCTCGGTTCATGTTTTATTAAAATAATTAATTATTTTAATGGGGACCCTAAATCTAAACTTAGGGAAATTAAATAATTAATGGGTATTAATAAAATAGAGTGTGAATCTTCTAGAGAATGAAGATCAAGTCAAGTTTTAATCTTAGCCATTGATTAGACTTCTAATCTGGTCATTGATTTGTCAACGAGAAGATTATAAAAGAAGGCTTGACGACCATTTGGAAAGTAAGTCGGGCAAACACTCAGTAACCCGAAGGAAGTCGATTCTTCAGAATTAGAATTCGATTTTAGAGGGAGAGTTGCAGGGCGAAGGAAGAGGAGGGCATCCGCATCAGTCAGAACTCCAGGAAGAGAGACACAAAGCAGCAGAGGGGCTGCGCAGAGGAACAACTCTAGAGAGGCAACGCAACTGAGGACGCAGTCCTCACGCAGTTCCCGCGCAGATGATCACGCAGAGGTGATGCAGTGGAGGCCAAAGAGTCTCTTGGGTGTCATAATTTCTCCAGAGTTTGGGAGAGAATTATCTCAGGTGTTTTGATGAAAGTTTCTCCATAGTTCTCCCAGTCATTCCTTGTAAAGAGATTGTTGCAGAAGATCAATATATAAACCCTCATTTGTTGCACTGGTTTTACTGCATTGGGTTTTTACGGGGACAATTGTCCAAAAATAACTGTGTTAATGTGATTGATTCGTGTGCTTATATTTCATTGTTCTTTTCTTTGTGAAATTATGCGATAACTGCAGTAGAATTTATTTTGATGTTTACTGAAGGGTTTTTTTGTAAATAACTTATTGTGGAAAATAAGTGGGAGAAATAAATCAGTTACTACAGTAGAATTTCAGATTTGAAATTTTCACATATTGCTCATATCTCTAACTCCTGATAATCTCTTGATTTCCTGTACTAACACTTTGTTTGCAGCATTGCTTATCTTACATCTTGATATTGTATTGTTATTTGCAAGTACTTTGATTTATATTTGAGCATTGTTATTAAGGCGTTGATCTCATCATTGTTAATCTTATTAATTGTAAAATTGATTTAATTGAATCTATCCTTTATCATCTCACATTGCTCCATAATAATAATCTCACTTGCTAATCCTAAATCAAGTCGTCAAGAGAAGTAATTGCCTTGCCCTTTGTCTCCTAGAACTTGTCGTTCCAACAAGTTTTTCTTATCCTTTCATCTTTAGGGACTACTCCCCATAGCTTGTCTAGGAGAGAGCTTAATCAGAGTGAGTAGGGAATAGGTGACAACCACTACTCTGAGTGTTGATTTGGGGTGTTGGGGTAGCATCGGATGTGCTCTAGCTCCCAAACTTTGTGGAGGGACTAGAGTACATGAGATCTCCAAGAGCCAGAAAGCGATTTAAGAAATTCCATCTTGTTTAAGAGATATTTAATGAATTAATCCTTTTAATTAAGGATTCCTAAGTCTAACTTAGGAAAATTAAAATTAAAGTTAATTAAATTAAACATGTGATGAAAATGACTTAAGTCACACGGATTCAAGGTTAGATCACGACTATTGATGTTTCAACGAGAAAAGTATAACAAGAGGGCTTGGGGTCAGTTGGAGAATATGCACACAGTGGCAGAGCATTAAAGCTAAGTTGGAATTCTAGGACGTGGTTTGATAAGAATTTCATAAGCGTTTCAACTGCAACGAGGGGCAGTATTGGTGAGAGGGATGGTTTGATCCCATGCCAAGAGTGCAACAAGGGCAAAGAAGCAACAGATCGAGGCAGCAGCTACACAGCTCAACCAAGAGCCCAGTAGGGGCAGTGCAGGGGCATCAGGAGCTACGTAGGCTTGATGCAGGCCTAGAAAGGGCAGTGTAGGGGCAGCAGGAGGCCAGTAGGGTTGACGCAGACCCAACTAGGGCAGCGCAGGGGTAAGCCAGTCTGGGGTGACGCAGGCCCTTCCTGAATAAAGCGGTGGCTGACGCAGAGGGCTTCAAAGCAACGTTGGGGTTTCTGAAGACTGAAAAGGGTTGAGTTCTGTAAATCCCATTTGAGGGTGTGAATCAGTCAGTTTTTCTGTCTCTAGAACAAAGGTATAGCTACAATTCTTTTATTTCTCTGTCGGGTTAACTAGTTTGGTGCCCATATCTGTTGTACTTAGATTCTGGTTAATAATAAAAACCCTCCAGCAGTTAGAAGACCGATTTTCCTGCATTGGGTTTTTCCGGGGATAGTTGTCCAGAAAATCCTTGTGTGTCACTTTGTCATTGTGCATGTTATTCTGTTTAGATTTGTATGTGTAGGATGTTAATGTATTTACTTCGATGTTAGTGCTAAAGATTTCACATTAATAACTTAATGTAAGTAGGATAAGTAAATCAGAAATTTAACAGTAGGGTTTCTGTTTGAGATATTCAGAAATTTTCACATGGTATCGGAGCGATTGTAGATCTAGCTGAATCTCCAGCGAGACGGCTGAGGAAATCTGTGTTGCAGAAAGCAGCAGATTAACCGGACCAAAGAAGATAGCGCAACAACAGAAGGAAGCAAAGCCGAGCAAAGGCAAGGGTGACACTGTCTCCACGTAGACTCACACAGGCCCACGGACTTACTGCGCATAGGTAGCACAAAAGCTGCACTGAGACTGTCTGCTCACGCAGAGGCCAGACCGGGTGACGCAGTCCAGACGCTGATTGCTGTTCAGAGTGCCGGAAGCTGAGCTGTAGACCTTCCAAGATTGCTGGTGGGGTGAAGATTCTGCCGATGTAGAATGTAGCCTAAGCGAAGTTGACGAAGAGCGGGAGGAGAACAAATTCTCATAAAATTTCTTGCCGAAGAGATTGGTAGATCGATCAGAGGATCAAAGAGAGATGATTCGTTTTGTTTGGCAGACTTCCAAGAGAGGGAGTCAGTTGTCAGAGGGAGCATAGGGTTCCTGTCTCGCCAAGGAACCTAGATCCGAGTCTCTAGCATAGAGAGGAGGATTCGTTCCGACAAACTTCTGATTAAATGGCGCCACATGGACTACGTGATCAGGGTAGGTTGGACGGCTTGTCCAACTTTGCAATCTGGAAGGCCATAATCCTAATAGTCATGGAGGCATACAGCTTGAGGGAGCATGCAGAAAAAGTCTTGGCTAGACTGACCAATGTGAAGCTCCTGGAGAAGCACGAGGAAGTAGCGACACATGCCAAGAGCTTCATTATGGACGGGGTCAAAGATCATGTGGTTCCACACATAGCCGAGAACGCAACGACTCATGAGATGAGGGTAGCAGCCTCTAACCACATTGTATGAAGGAAGGTCTGTCCAGAGAAAGATGCTTTTGGAGAACTAGCTGAGGTTATTCATGATGCCCAAGGGAGAGGAGATCGACCCTTTTCTTTCCAGACTACAATTGATCCAGGATCAGCTGTCTGGCATGGGGGTCAAGGTAGATGACGATGTCATGGTGAGGATTGCTCTCAATGCAGTCACAGAGGATTGGGAAACTTTTATCCAAAGTCTCTTGGGCAGAGCAGACCTTCCCAACTGGGACAACATGTGGGCTATCCTCCGACAAGAGGAAATCCGCTGGATGACCAAAAGACAGTACATGACTGGTTCAAGCAAAGTGAAGAAGGAAGAAGAGGAAGATGCAACCTTGGCATCAAAGAGGCAACAAGGGAGAAAGAAGCGTGATCTGTCGAAGATCAAGTGTTTCAAGTGCGGTGAACTAGGACATTTTAGCAGTAGTTGTTCTCAGAAGAAAAAGGGCAAGGAAGCTTTTAGCTCCAAGGTTGCTATAGCAGACAATGGCTTCGGAGATGACATAGCCATGAGCGCTCATGAACCACGAAAGTGGGGCAATCTTGGTCTGTAGAGCAGCTACAGAGTGCGGGCAGGATCCTTGAGTAGCCCAACTCTTGGATCACATACGAGCTAAGGGAGCCTTAAGACGGTAGTGGGACAAGTGGAGTAGTGGGTGCAGAAGATCACAGATGAAGTAGAGGTAGAGCTGGATGTTGAGAGGGAGCAGTGCAGTGCAGATGCAGCAACAATAGCGTAGAGGGGTTGATGTGACTTTAGCAGCGCAGAGCAGGCTTGCTTACGGAGTGCAGAGTTGCAACAACGCAGAGGCTTCAGGAGGACAACGTAGCGCACTAGCAGCGTAGAGGCAACGCAGAGGAGGTCTGCTTACGCAGTGCAGAGCTATAGCATTGCAACAACCTCCAGATGTCAGCACAAAGCAGTAGCCTATGGAGCTTCAGTGATGAAGATGCAGCCCAATTGACTTGTCTGTCAAAGATTGCGCAGGAGTAATTCAGTTGCTTACTCTCAGCAACTGAGTTGCAATGCAGTAGTTGGCAACACGATGCAACAATTTGAGAGTGAGCTGCAGTGCAGATGTAGCAGTAGCGGTGGTAGTGTAATAGGCAGCAGTACGGGAGAGCAGCAACAGCACAGTGATGAAGGGCAACAGGCCAAGCATCAACGCCTAGACCCACACCAGAGATCAGTGTAGAACTTCGGGGTGAAGTATTGTTGCTAGAGCACATTCCTCGCTAAGAGAGAGTGTTGAGATTTTGGGGTAGCATCGGATGTGCTCTAGCTCCCAAAATTTGTGGAGGCACTAGAGTACATGCGATTCTCAAGACCCAAGAAGCGATTTAAGAGATTCCATCTTGTTTAAGAGCTATTTAATTAATTAATCTTTTTAATTAAGGACCTTAAGTCTAACTTAGGAAAATTAAAAGATTAAAGTTAATTAAATTAAACATGTGTGATGAAAATAACTTAAGTCACACAGATCAAGCATCTTCTAATCTTAGCCATCGATTCAAGGTTAGATCACGATCGTTGACGTTTCAACGAGAAAAGTATAAGAAGAGGGCTTGGGGTCAGTTGGAGAACGCACACATAGTAGCAGAGCACTGAAGCTAAGCTGGAATTCTAGGGCATGGTTTGCTAAGAATTTCAGAAGTGTTTCAGCTACAGTGAGGGGCAGTATTGGCGAGAGGGATGGATTGATCCCAGGCCAAGAGTGCAACAAGGGCAGAGAAGCAACAGACCGATGCAGCGCAGAGGCAACAGCTACACAGCTCAGCCAAGAGCCCAACAGGGGCAGCGTAGAGGGATCCGGAGCTACGCAGGCTTGACGCAAGCCTAGAAAGGGCAACTCAGGGGCAACATAACCTAGTCTGGAGTGACGCAAGCCCTTCCTGAGCAACGCAGGGGCTGACGCAGGCCATCAGGGCTAATGCAAAGGGCTTTTAAGCAGCGCTGGGGTTTCTGAAGATTGAAAAGGGCTGAGTTTTGTAAATCCCGTTTGAGGGTGTGAATCAGTCAGTTTTTCTGTCTCCAGAACAGAGGTATAGCTGCAATTCTTTTATTTCTCTGTCGGGTTAACCAGTTTGGTGCCCAGATCTGTTGTACTTACTGTAGAAATTTTTGAATCTTAATTTTTATGCAAAAATTATTTCTGTTAATCCGGTTAAGCTTCTCCTACTTATACTAGTTATCAACTGAATAATTCAAGTTAACATCAAAGCAAAACACATAACAAATCTCTACCAATTCAGATCTAGAATAAGCACATGCACACATAGACAAAGTGACACAATTATTTTTGGACAAACTGTCCCCAAAAAAACCCAATGTGGAAAAACCGGTCTCTGGCTACTGGAGGGCTCTATTGTTAAGGATATTTCTGAATACACAACTCTGGGTTCCAGATCTGGAAAACCCTACAGAGAAATCTCTAGATCTACAGCACCGGCTGATCTAAGACCAAAATACTGACTAATCCAGACCCTCAAACGGGATTTACAGAACTCAGCCATATCTAGGCCTAGAAACCCTAGATCTGCCCCTGAAAGACACTGCGTCAGCCTCTGAAGCCCCTGCTGGGCTCTGCATCAGCCTTGGCTAGCCTCCAAATGCTCAACGCTGTCATTGGAAGGGACTACATCACCCCAGACTGGGTGATGCAGTTACTACGCTGCCCCTAAGGGTCTCTGCGTAACCCCTGAAGGGTTTCCTAAAAATCACGCTGTCCTTGGCGCTCGCCGCCGCCGTTTGCCGTTGCCACCGCCGCCGTCCGCCGCCGGCCGCCGCCGTCCGCGACCGCCTTCCCGCACTCGTCTTTTCCGATCTCTTCTCTGGCTTCTTGTGTATTCTAGACCCCGGAATCGATCATCCCCTTGGTCTAAATTCCCTCTCTGCAGCTGAAACACTTCTGAGTATTCTTAGCAACCCCGCCCTAGAATCTCAGCTTAGCTTCGGTGCTCTGCCTCTATGTGTCTTCACAAATGACCCCAAGCCTTTCCTTTATACTTTTCTCGTTGAAAAATCAACGACCATCAACAGATCTTGAATCAGTGGCTAATATTAAAAGAAAGCTTGATCCGTGTGATTTAAGACAATTTCATCACATGTTTCATTAAATTCACTTTAATTATTTTATTTTCCTAGGTTTTAACTTAGGAAATACATTAAAATAATTAATTAATTTAATATCTCCTAAACCAGATGAAATTTCCCAAATCCATTTCTGGGTCTTGTAGATCAGGTGAACTCTAGTCCTTCCTCAAAATTTGGGACCTAGAGCACAACTGATGCTACCCCAAATATACAAAATCTCAACACTTAGATTTTGCTTAATAATAAAAACCCTCCAGCAGCCAGAAGACCGGTTTTCTCGCATTGGGTTTTTCCGAGGACAGTTGTCCAGAAAATCCTTGTGTGTCACTTTGTCATTGTGCATGTTATTCAGTTTAGATCTGAATGTGTAGGATGTTAATGTATTTACTTCAATGTTAATGTTGAAGATTTCACATTAATAACTTAGAGTAAGTAGGAGAAGTAAATCAGAAATTTAACAGTAGGGTTTCTGTTTGAAATATTAAGAAATTTTCACACTTAGGTGTACACTTTGGGTGACAGCAGGTTCTACCTCATCACCTAGTACCATTAACGCTAGAACATATATCAAAGGTGATTGGCTATCTTACCGGGACTCCTCCCATCGGTGAAAGTCCAGAAATATAGGGGACATTGGCTGTGGTGACAGCGGGCCATTGTCCCATTGTTATGACTTGGTCTAGCTCTTTGTCCTATAGGTTTCGCTTCCTTAGTGCCTGTTAGATTGTGTGGTAACAGGATTCTTACTGTACTATCATTATATATTTCTCATACATTTTTATTCAATCTTGAATGTTTTTTTTTTGTTTTTAAAAGTTTCTAAGTATTTTGGTCATTATATATTTCTCATACATTTTTATTCAATCTTGAATGTTTTTTTTTTGTTTTTAAAAGTTTCTAAGTATTTTGGATATTTAATTGGTATGACATATTGGTTGTAACTTGTCACATTGTGTTACAATGGAGCATTCTTCAAATACGTTAGAAATGGCAGGAAAGATATAAGAGGCCTGTTTAGCCCCAGGGTAAAGCTGTAGTTGACATGCTAGTGAAAGCTGTGGTAGAATCGACACCATGTTTTTCTTGGCAGTTTGTCCATTGAATGCAGTCTGGTTGAGTTCCCATGAGTTGACCAAATTGCTTTTATCACAATAATTTTATGGGTAAAACCTGAGGTCGATAGAAGATTCTTATGTAGCAGAAAGTTGAGGGGTTCACTCTTCGGTTGTCAAGTCAATTCTGATTATTGTCTGGCATGATTTATCCTGTCTGCTTTACGATAGGTTGGTTATTTGGTGTTAAAGTTGAGAATTATGAGTATATGATTGATACTTAATTTGCTATGTATATGGCTGATTGAGAAGGGTAAATGAAGTGTGGACTATCAGCTCGCTTTCATTTGAACTTCGGACTTATTTGAGGGTTGTATGAGATTAGTGTTCGTTGGAATAAATCACAAGAAGTCCTTTCTTCTCCTTGTCCTGATCTCGGGAGTACCTTTAACCATGATAATTCACAAAACCCTAGATTTTGTGCAAAATTTTTCTAGGTCTCTTAAAGGGAGCGGAAGCATCTTTGATGTGCCATACTATCACATAGAACTTCCCTTGAGATGTCCTACCTCATCACCTAGTACCATTAACCCTTGAACATCTATCAAAAGGTGATTATCTATCCTACCGGGACTCCTCTCATCGGTGAAAGTACGTAAAGAGTAGGGGCCACTGGCTGTGGTGATAGTGGGCCATTGTCTCATTGTTATCATTTGGTCTAGCTCTTTGTCCTATAGGTTTCCCTTCCTTAGGGCTTGCTAGATTGTGTGGTAACAGGACCCTTACTGTACTATCATGATATCATTTCTCATAGATATTTATTGAATCTTAATTGTTATTTTTGTTATCTTTTTAAAATTTTTCAAGTATTTTGGATATTCAATTGGTATGACATATTGGTTGTCACACTGCCTTACAATGGAGCATTCTTCAAATACATTAGAAATGTCTGGAATGATACAAGAGGCTTGTTCAGCACCAAAATAATGCTGTTGTTGACATGCTAGTGAAAGCTGTGATAGTCTCAACACCATGTTTTTCTTGGCCGTTTGTCCATTGAATGCAGTCTGATTGAGTTCCCATGAGCTGACCAAATTCCTCTTATCAAAATAATATCGTGGGGAAAACCTGAGGACGATAGAAGATTCTTAGATAGCTGAAAGTTGAGGGGTTCACTCTTCAGTTGTCCAGTCAATTCTGATTATTGTCTGCCATGATTTATCCTGTATGCTTTACGATAGGTTGGTTAATTGGTGTTAAAGTTGAGAATTAGGAGTATATGCATTGGTACTTAATCTGCTATTTATATGGCTGATTGAGAAGGGTAATGAAGTATGGACTATCATCTAGAACAGACAGCCTTTTAGGTTTTTTTAGCAGCGTTACTTTTGAAATGACAGTTGTCATGTTTGTTGTCAACTTTAAAGGTTTATAGGAAATAAATGCATTTATTTATATGTCTCACATGGTTTTGGCTTTGTCTGCAGGAATGCATCACTGGGATTGGGACAATGCCTGCAAAATGAGTGGAAAGTACTTGAGAAGGGTTTATGGACTGGCCTCATGTCACCTTTTGAAACAAAATTTATTGATATTAGAATGCCGGGCACATTGTTTGATTCTCTCACAATTTCAGTTGAAGAAGGTTAGTGGTTGATTTGTAATGGTCTCTGCTGTGGAACTTATGGCTTAAAGCATCGATAAAGCTTGTTATTTTCTAAAATTTATTAGATTGATGCATAATCTGACAATTCGTAATATTGCTGGATGCACAATACGTCATCGGTTTTTTGCAGAATTTTTACCATATCGTTTGGTTTTTTTGGGGTTGGGTCTGGTGATGTTAATGCTGGCACCTGTTGTGAGTAAGTCCGTGCCCTTTTACTATGGCAGTGCAATGACATTTGGAATCGTTATTGTGATTTTAATCATTCTTTTCCAGGTATTGTTTCCAACTTCTGTATTTTCATTTTCTGGTTCACTTCTATTTGTATAATTAATCATTCGTGCTTTACATAGAAGCTGGTTGCAATTTATCTGGTGTATTATACTTTACTCCATTTTTTTTTCTGTTATTGCTGAGCTTTTAAAACATGGGCTTAGGCTGCTTAGAATTTAATTACATTTCATATCTGGGATCATGGAGAGAAGATTGCTAAAAAGGGAAACAATCATGAAATTGCAAGCTTTGTATTCAATGCTTGATTTCTGTAATCTGGAGGACTGTTAGTCACAATATTTTGTAATTATACAATATATCTATGACCAGGTTTGCCTAGCGACTTTGCTAGCTGCTAAATAAAACAGTAACTACCTGTCTGTGTTTACTTGTTTTTCATATTTTCTGCCAATAACTTATAGGTTTCGTTCTCTAAGCAATTGGGTTTCCATATTTGAATGCTTGCTTTGAGGACTTTTAATGCCTCCTTCCTGTGCGAGCACACATTCAATCAAGTTTGTTAACTACTCGATCTGAATAAGTCAGCTTAGCTTATTCTCATGCTAATGCAATATGTTATGGTGTAATATCCCCATTTTTGGTTTGCCTTGTGATGCAGTTAGGGTTGATTTCCAGTGTTTGTGTTAGCTAGGTCACAGGGGCGAGATTACATCATTGGTCGGCCCAAAGGGTTTTTGAGGAGTTTTATGGAGTCCCGACGGGGTTCGCTTGCTATATTTCATCATCAAGGTCAGTTCCACACAGTTAATTTAGATTTCGTTGCATTCCGATGATTCCCGTAAAAAGGGTTATTATCAAGCATATTTTAATTAAATACGCTAAAGGTGTTATTTGGAGCATATTATTTGGAGAAACACCTTAGTGTAATAGGTTGTTGGAACTGGGATAAAGATATCTACAGGATGGGATGATGAAAAGTGACTTTCAGTGGTCAGAGAAATCGTTGAGGCAGATTAATCATTTTCCAGGATTAAAAAGTGACTTTAATAAAATAAAATAAAGAGAGTCCCTTAGATAAAGAAAAAGCAAGGAGCTTTTAGAATGAAAATAAAATAATAAAACAAAAGTGCTTGTAGAAGTTTGGAGAGAGATCCATCAAATCTATAAAAGAGGGGAGTGCAAGTCATTTTGGGATATCCTGGATTTGGAATATTTTCTCTTGGGAAGATTGAGAACTTGGTTTTCGGATTCAAAGAGCCCTAGGACGAAAACCCTTGGGTTTCTTGGTTTGTTGGACGAAACACCTACTCACTATTGTGGAGATTTCATTGAGAAGTCTCAGAGAGCTTGATCAACATTTAGTTGGTTTGCAGATTTGGAGTAGATTTGTGCGTCAGAAGTGGGGATCAACCTAATCTCCAATTTGGACTTTTCTAGTGATGTAATAGCTATTGTTAGTGATTGACTGGTGTTTCTAACAGGTTCTGTTACCCACCACCAGTAGGTGACCCCATAGGAGATAAATTTGTCTTCAACCGCAACCAACAACCCCTGACAACCACTAGTGTAGCCGATATTGTGGTAGATGTCGCCGCTTCCTCAGCTAGTCATACGTCTCCTCGCATATCTGTCGAGATTGCATGTTTGAAGGTGGGCCATCCAGTCCTGAAGTTATGGTTTTTCATTATGCATCAGGTGCTTATGCTTGTTTTTCTTGGGCACACTTGGGTATGGATTATTATGTGACTTGGAAGAGGGAAGGGTTTTGATTGTAGTCTTGTTCCCTTACCTTAATTGGGGGGTTAATTCTCAACCCTAGTCTCGTGGGAGATTCCCTAGTCCCGTGGGATCTCCCCTACTGGATTATAGCTTTAGGATGGGCATTACTTGGGAAACCAAGATTTTGGTAGCGTGGTCTTGTTTTCTCGTTCCACATTTTTCACTCCCCTTTGCATGTTTCTGGGTCCACATGACCCTCAGGTCTACAAGGCTTTGGTACTCCCCCTATCCTTGTACACATGTCTGGGTCGGGCTTGGAATGATGCCCCAAAGGTTGATGCGGCTAAAAAAAGGCATAATATGGCCACATACAAAAGCAATTAATACCACAAAATGCAAAAGATTGTCGTGACAATAAAATTTAGCACGTGGGAAAAAGCAAAATATGAGCTCTACCCCTTATCATTATGGCCATCACCCTGGTTCCTAGGGCCCCTATGAGTGACCCCTGCATCATTAAGAAACCCATGTATGTCTTGTTGTTGCCGGATTGTATAGACACCACGACAATGCTTAGGACACGACTATGGGGGGTAGTCACTCTGATGCCCGTCCACTCCGTTCTAGCTGTCTCCCAACAACAGACTATGGGGGGGTAGTCCCTATGGAATGAGGTGAAGGAAAACAAGTTGAAACCAACTTGTTTGGGAGACACGGATGAGTGGCTTAATCACTTGGTTGAATTTAAGCAAGATTTTAATTAGATTGGGTTCTAAAGTATGAGACCAGTGCCTTAATGGAGTCACAATTCTTGCTTATGGTAAATTGGAACCAAATGATCAGATGAACACCCGCTGCTTGAATGATTGACTAACCTATATGACGTGAAAATCCTAGGACCTATGTGAGATGCAGTGATCTTGTTTATTTTTAATTATATGCCTAATCTAAGTATAGCTTTCCCTTAACTGTTTTGAAGCCAGACTCCATGGTAGGTTGTGGGAAGGAGGCCAACAGGAAGGATTAACGATACCTTCTGTTAGGCTCCTATCACTCGATGCCTCCGGCATTGCAGAGGCTGTGGCTCTGCTGACTGCATGGTCACCGTGTTAACCACTGAAGAGTTGCTGGGCCCCTCAAGCTGGGTGAAAAGGGTTGTCCTAGATTTCTATCAACCTAGCTTATGGTAGGAGGTAAATTATTAATGCAATCTAGACTTAGTATGCTTGTGCAACAGATTATGAGTGAGATTATCCTGAGTTAAGATTGTTTACATTACTTAAGTACTTAGTGTGAATTAACTTATAACAGGAGTACTTAACGATGATGAGATGACAATCTTGAACAAGATAAATTGGTTAGAGACACAAGTGCAAGACTTCAATAAATTCCCACAAGATATAAAATGCCAATTTTTCAACAATGTTTGATACCACTTAAGATAAACCAATCACCATGCAAGATAGCCAATGAAAAATTTAGATGCCAAGTGCCTAAAATAATTAACTCAGATGTTGAAGACTTAGAACAATTATTCAGTTATATACCAAATACAAAGATGCCAACAGGAAGTAGGCTAAGGCGTGATTAACGATACCTTCCGTTAGACTCCTATCATCTGATGCCTCCGGCGTTGCAAACGCTGTGGTTCTGACGATTGGAAGGTCACCGTGTTAACCACCGAAGAGTTGCTAGGCCTCTCAAGCTGAGTGAGAAAGGTTGCCCTAGATTTCTATCAACCTAGTTTATGCTAGGAGGTAAATTATTAATGCAATCTAAACTTAGTATGCTTGTGCAAGAGATTATGAGTGAGATTATTGTGAGTTAAGGTTGTTTATATTACTTAAGTACTTAATTTGAATTGACTTATAACAAGAGTACTTAACGATGATGAGATGACAATCTTGAAAAAGATAAATTGCTTAGAGACACAAGCACAAGACTTCAACAAATTCCCACAAGATGTAAAATGCCAAATTTTCAACAATGTTCAATACCACTTTAGATAAACCAATCACCATTCAAGATAGCCAATTAAAAACTTAGATGCCAAGTGCCTAAAATGATTAACTCAGAGGTTGAAGACTTAGAACAATTATTCAGTTATATACCAAATACAAAGATGCCAATTAGATTCCAATTATCACAAGATCAGATCTAGAGCTTAAATGTGGTGGTGCTTTAGATGCCAAATTCCAGAAATTTTACAAACTTAGAGTAAGCCACAAAAGTGTTAGTTCTCAATAGTCAAATCAACAGTAGTACTTCAGAGAATTTCTGCGCTTATTGGTGTTGTGACAGCAATAGAAAAGTCACTCTAAATTATAGAATTTGCCCAACACATGAAGTACAAAACTTTCCAATGACCAACAAAAGTAAATTTGTGTCTAGCTTACTTTATGATGATGTATTTAGTAACATTTCAGATCTGTAATATGTTATTACAACAGTAAATTGACCCACAGATCAACAATCTAGTGATACCAGAACCAATGCCCAATACACCAAAACTAGTAAAAATTTACCCAACTTGAAAAACTCAATTTTTGGGGTTTTTAGAGGGTGTGAATCAGAAAATTTAAGATGTGATCTATTTATTACAGCAGTGAATAATTGACAGATCAACAAGCTAATAAAACTATAATCAGTGCCCAAAATGCCCAAAATTAGCAAAATTTCATTGAAACTGAATTTTTTTGTTTTTGATCCCTTTTTAAGTGTACGCTTACAAAAATTTTAGATCTGAAATTTTTAGTTATGGAGTAAATTCCATTAAGTGTAAAAGTTAGATATCGGCTAGATCTAAAATGCTCGAGTGGCCAAAATTTCATAAAAATGAAAATTTCACAAATCTAAACAATTTTGACCATGGAGCAAGAGATTCTAGGGCTTAATTCTTACCGATTTAATTGCTGTAATAAAACAGAGATAAACTAGGATTTAGAGGTCAAACCCTACGCCCAAGGCCTTGAAGATCCTTTGGACAAAATTTGTTGAAACTTTGGGATCAAGTTGCCATTTGAAAAATAGAATTTTTGAGCTCAAAAATTTGCAAGACCACCAACGAATCAGTCCCAAAACTTCAGATTAGGGTTTAGGGCAAATTAGGGCAGAAAATGGCCAAGAAAAGCCAACGCTAGGCCAACATTGAGGGAAGAGAGGCTTAGGAGGGCAGATTAGGGGTTATGGAGGAGAGAGACGCCTTAAAGAGGCTAACATTGGGGCTCAGAGGCTGGACGCTGGAGGGGAGGAGGTTCCAAGGTTGGATGATGAGGAAAAAACCCTAAAAGGGCTTGTTGTCGCACAGATTGTTCAGGGCACCGCGACAACGGCTCAGACTGGGGGCTGTCACCTTTATCCCCAATCTCTCTCTTTAAGCTGTCTCCTTGCAGGCTAAGGGAGGTAGACCCTTTTAGAAATGACGGAAAAATCTAGGAGACACAGCTAGAACATCAAGTACTTGACAGAATAAACGAGATTCCACAAATTAGATTTCACTTTTAAGACCAGTGCCTTATGGAGTCAAACAAGATCTCGTTATGCAATTAATAAACCAGTGAATGATGACTAACTGCTGCTTATGGAAACACGATTGATCAAACACCACAACCATGGATAATGAAAATGCCGGGATTTAAAATGCTCAATTAATTTCGATCCAGACAAATCAACGATTTTATATAGTCAATCTCAAGATAAAATTTCAAGAGCTCGCTTGACCATAAAAGATAATTTTGAGAATTTTTTTAAAAAAAAATTTTGGATTTTGAAATTTTTTAAGGATTTTTGGAATTTTTTATTATTTTTTTAAGATTTTAAAATTTTTATATTTTTTTTATTATTTTTATTTTTATGTCTAAAGAAAAGTTCTAAAATAAAATGAAAGTTAAAATCTAAAATTAAACTAAATTTAAAACTAAGTTAAAACTAAATGAAAATTTAAAACAAAATCTAACTTAAAATCTAAAGCTAAGGTTAGACAAACTAAGACTAAACTTAAAATAAAATGAAACCCTACGAATCAAACCCAAATCGAAATCTATTTTAAAAAAAAAGGAAAACCGACCAAAGTAAAACTAAAGTCTAACGCTATGATAAAACGCATACAAATAAAAAATGAAACCACGTTAATTTTACAAATAGCAAAGGTTATGCGCAATTTTTAATGCTGGTTGTGTCGTTTTAGTCGTTTGGCAATTGCAGGTCGGACGGGCGAGCGTGAAGGCTTTGCAGATAGCGTAGAGTGAGTTCGATTTGCAATGTAGATGCTGGACGGTGGAGAAGACAAGGGCAGCGAGGTTTAGACAGATTGCAGAGAACGGGTAGGCACGATGGACTGAACGGCAGCAATGAATGGAAGATTCGATGGTCAAGTTTGGACGCTGGACGGAGAAAATGCAGACGGCGGGCAGAGAAAGAGGGATGAAGGGTGACAGCCCCCAGTCTGAACCGTTGTCGCGGTGCCCTGAACAATCTGTGCGACAACAGGGCTGCTGTGGGCCCCAAAAGGCCACGACTTGGGAAGAGAGGGTCGCAGAGGGGAGAAAACGCTGACGCAGGGGGCCAAGAGGTTGACGACGACCTTGGAAAGGCCAGATTTGGTCCTAGGGGTCCTGAAACTAAAATCCATGTCTCGAACTTTTTTCTTTTTCTTTCTGGATCCGAGTTTTGCTGCAATCTTGAACAAGATAAATTGCTTAGAGACACAAGTGCAAGACTTCAACAAATTCCCACAAGATATAAAATGCCAATTTTTCAACAATCGCACCATTCAAGATAGCCAATGAAAAACTTAGATGCCAAGTGCGTCAGATGTTTAAGACTTGGAACAATTATTCAGTTATATATCAAATACAAAGATGCCAACAGGAAGTAGGCTAAGGCATGATTAACGATATTAGACTCCTATCAACTGATGCCTTCGGCGTTGCAGAGGCTTTGGCTCCGATGACTGCAAGGTCACCGTGTTAACCACTGAAGAGTTGTTGGGCCCCTCAAGTTGAGTGAGAAGGGTTGCCCTAGATTTCTATCAACCTAGTTTATGTTAGGAGGTAAATTATTAATGCAATCTAAACTTAGTATGCTTGTACAAGAGATTATGAGTGAGATTATTTTGAGTTAAGATTGTTTATGTTACTTAAGTACTTAGTGTGAATTAACTTATAACAAGAGTACTTAACGATGATGAGATGACAATCTTGAACAAGATAAATTGCTTAGAGACACAAGTGCAAGACTTAAACAAATTCCCACAAAATGTAAAATGCCAATTTTTCAACAATGTTCGATACCACTTTAGATAAACCAATCACCATTCAAGATAGCCAATTAAAAACTTAGATGCCAAGTGCCTAAAATGATTAACTCAGATGTTGAAGACTTAGAACAATTAGTCAGTTATATACCAAATACAAAGATGCCAATTAGATTCCAATTATCACAAGATCAGATCTAGAGCTTAAATGTAGGGGTGCTTTAGGTGCTAAATTCCAGAAATTTTACAAACTTAGAGTAAGCCACACTAGTGTTAGATCTCAATAGTCAAATCAACAGTAGTACTTTAGAAAATTTCAGCGCTTATTGGTCTTGTGACAACAATAGAAAAATCACTCTAAATTATAGAATTTGCCCAACACATTAAGTACAAAACTTTCCAATGACCAACAAAAGAAAATTTGTGTCTAACTTACTTTATGATGATGTATTTAGTAACATTTCAGATCTATAATAAGTTATTAAAATAGTAAATTGACCCACAGATCAGCAATCTAGTGATACTAGAACCAATTCCCAATACAACTAAGAATAGTAAAAATTTACCCAACTTGAAAAAATCAATTTTTGGGGTTTTTAGATGGTGTCATTCAGAAAATTTAAGATCTGATCTATTTACTACAACAGTGAATAATTGACAGATCAACAAGCTAATGAAACTATAATCAGTGCCAAAAATGCCAAAAATTAGCAATATTTCACTAAAACTGAACATTTTTAGTTTTTGATCCCTTTTTAAGTGTACGCTTACAAAAATTTTAGATCTGAAATTTTCAGTTATGGAGTAAATTCCAACAAGTGTAAAAGTTAGATCTCAGCTAGATCTAAAGTGCCCAAGTGGCCAAAATTCATAAAAATGAAATTTTTTCTAATCTATAAACAATTTTGACGATGGAGCATGTGATTCTAGGGCTTAATTCTTACTGTTTTAATTGATGTAATAAAACGGAGATAAACTAGGGTTTAGAGGTCAAACCCTAGGCCCAAGGCCTTGAAGATCCTTTGGACAAAATTTGTTGAAACTTTGAGATCAATTTGCCACTTTAAAAATAGAATTTTTGAGCTAAAAAATCTGCAAAACCACCAACGAATTAGTCCCAAAACTTTATATTAGTTTTTGGGGCAAATTAGGGCACAAAATGGCCAAAAAGAGCCAACGCTAGGCCAAGGAAGGCCAACATTGAGGGAAGAGAGGCTTAGGAGCGCAGATCAGGGGCTAAGGAGGAGAGAGTAGCGTTAAAAAGACTCATGTTGGGGCTCAGAGGCTGGATGCCGAAGGAGGAGGAGTTTCCAAGGCTGGACGACTGAGGAGAAAACCCTAAAAGGGCTGTTGTGGACCCCAAAAAGGCCACGACCTGGGAAGAGAGGGTCGCAGAGGGGAGAAAAGGCTGACGCAGGGGGCCAAGAGGTTGACGACGACCTTGGAGAGGCCAGATTTGGTCCCGGGGGGCTTGAAACTAAAAACTGCAGTCTCGAATTTTTCTTTTTTCTTTCCAAATCTGAATTTTGCTGCAAAATATCTTTAGTGGGTAGCCTTACAGTTTTTTCAAGAGGCTAGATCTTACCCTCAAGGGCCTAGATTTAGCTCTTCTTCCATTTGATCCCTTGATCCAACATGCAAAAATGAAAAATACAACACCCAAACCCCAAATATATACAAAAAATCTATAATCCCCAAACCCCAATTAGCAAAATAATTTACAATCTAAATTTACAAATTATACAAGAGTTTTAAATGAATATTGAGAAATAATTTTTTATAATATTTTTTCCTTTGATGAATGACTAGAAATGCTTCAAAAAATCCATGCACACTATAACCTTAGCGAAGATTTAATCCACCATATAAAAACTTAGGATTCAAGAAAAATGATCTTTGCCCACAGTCTGTGAACTTGGAGACTAAGGACTAAATTACCTACAATCACTATGTATTATCTCAAAATAATCATATAAAGCGAAACATAGGAAGTTCGTAGTCAAGACATACCACATATCAATGAACAAGTACACCTCGAGTTGCACCCCAAAGTCTTTTATTATAGCGGAAAAAATAGTTCCCAACGGGACAATAGCTTACACACATGCTTTAGCAACAATATTCTAGTCAGAAATCAAGAATACTAGAGACGTAACTGACTCTCTAATTTATAGATAAATCCTCCAAGTGGAAAAATAACGATTAGTTTCTTTGATATTTGTCAAAATAATCTTGGCCGTTGATAAACACTTCAAGATCTTTTAATCCTTGCCATTGATTTTTTTATTTTTGAGGAATTTTTGAATTTATCATTTAATTCTATTTAAATTCGCTCAAAATTAATTATTTTGAGTTAATTTCTTCAAAAATTTGACTTTGACGTAACCACCAAGATCCAAGGGTCCAAATTTTCTTGAAATATACAATATTCTCTTGGTGGAGGACCTTTAAAAATTGATTCTTTTAAGAACCACAAATTTTTCCACTTGAAGAAATAATTTTCCTAGGGCAACTTAACTTGACTCTAATTAATTAATTTTTTGGTTTAGGATTGATTTTTATTTTTCCAGAAAAATTAATTAATTTACAGATGAGGGGATTTAATTATTTTTCCATCCTCTAATACATAAGATTTTACATTTATAGCCCTCAAAGGGGGATACACATTTGACTTAAACCCTCAAGACACTTAACCCATCTGCGACACAATATGATCTAGTAGACCAAGTGATCTGTAATAAAATACTTGAGCCGACTAGCTTAAATTATTCCCAAATCACATATACATTAGACTCGACTAAAAACGCTAGGACTCACGTAAGACTTCGACAATAAATTTCACCCTAGCTTTGGGGGATTAAGCTGGAGTGGAAAAAATTCTTCTGATTATCCGTGCTTAGAAACAAAGATAATCAACGAGGTTAAAAAACCTCCTAGGATGAAATTTGTCGCTCAAATCATAGACTTACCTAGGTTGTTACATATACTTAAGGTATTACTAGGATCATTTACATCATACAACTTGTAGAATGAGGTTGACCATGATACATAGGTTGCTAATATGTCATCTGATCTGTTAAAAAAAATTGGCACTTCCGCCTTGGAACTTTGACAAATTGAGTGGAACATGTCCCAACCCCTTGTGGGCAATGAACTGCCCCACCTTAAGGGGGTAATCATTGTTAATATCATACACATAATGCTCGCATCTGTTGGAGCCCCAAGCAGTTAAATAAAAGAAACATCAATATAAGGCAAAAGACAAATGAAGAAGGGTGGAAAAACATAGGCCGAGGTAACTCATATACCACGATTGCTCCCTCCTATATTCATACACAAATATGTGGACATCCCTCACCATTACCACCCTTGAGCCCATGGCATTTCGCCTTGAGACCCTTGTATCACCATCTACCTTGTTGACCATGTACATGTCAACAGTTCCAAGTGTTTAAGAATGTAATTAGGTCCAATCTTCATAATTGTATTTGAGTCCTTATGCAATGTATTTATCAAAAGAATGAAAAAGAAATTTTTATTGTTATGACAACGACTTATTAAAGCATGTGTTTCATGCTTGGGTCACCATTTTATTAGTCAAAGTCCCCATTGAGGAATCCTAGGATTTATATTGAGTCATTAGAGTCATTGTACATTTTATGAGACCCTTCTTGGGCTTTTGAATCATGTAAAAAAGAATTATTTTTTAGCCAAATATGAATTTTGTCACTTCCATACCAAGTCGCCCCTTGCTTGATGAAGGCGGCCTAGAAAGGAGCATTTCGACCCACAAGAAGGCTATATATAAAAGTGCAGTTTGATTTACTTGCTCACCAACTGAACAAGTTCGATATACATAAGAAGCACTGTAGAAAAGTGCGAAGTACAAGGAGAAGGAAGACAATTGCAGGATCAAAGTTTTTGGGCTATCTATCTCTCTCTCTTACGAATTTACTGGGTAGTTGCAGGATCAAAGTGCTGGAGTTGCAGAATCAAAGTTGCATGTGGTCGAAGTTACGGGGGTCAAAGTTGTTGGGATTGAAGTACTGCTACTACATAGATCGAAGTTTTGCTGCTACAAGGTCGAAGGTCTAGATCGTAGTTGCTGGAAGGAAGGACTGACTTGGTGGTTGGAGGAAGTCTGTGTCTCGGTTGAAGAGTCTTGGATTATCTCGTGAAAACTATTGAAGGAAGAGGTTTGATTAGGTTTTCCCTGTTGATTTTATAGCATCGGGAAGTGTTCCGTGTCTCAAATTTGGTGGAGAGGCTTGGACAACAGTTATCAAGAGAACCCATAAATCGTTTGTGGAAATTCCACTCGGATCTTGCTTTATTAAAATAATTGATTATTTTAATGCAGACCTTAAGTCTAAACTTAGGGAAATTAAATAATTAAAAGGTATTAATAAAGCAGTGTGTGATCTTCTAGAAAACAAAGATCAAGTCATCTTTTAATCTGAGCCGTTGATTAACGATATAATCTCGGTCGTTGATTCGTTAGGAGAAGACTATAAGAAGAGGCTTGAGGGTAATTTGGAAATCAAGCCGGGACATTCTCAGTACCTGAAGGAAATCAATTCTGAAGCAAGAGAATTCGATTTCAGTGGGCGAGTCTCTAGAGGCGGGATTGCAGAAGCAGAAGGAGGAGGGAGGATTCAGTTAACGGAGAAGCATAAGGCAAGAGGGTGAAGGGAAGGGTGAGCTGATCGACAAAAAGAACCCCTCCATGCAGAGTTACGCAGTCCAGAGAGGGACTAGGCAGAGCTCACACGCTGGATGACACAGAGGGTGTAGGAGATCACCCTGAGGGTCAGAAACATTTCTGAAGGTTCCAGAAAATTCAGCCAGGTGTATGCTAATTTTACTTTGCTCATCAGGACTCTTGTAAATGAACTTTTCATTACTGAATATAAATACAAAAGCCTCATCTGCTCCATCAGTTTTTCCACATTGGGTTTTTTCAGGGACAATTGTCCAAAAATAATTGTGTTCATATGGTTGTTTCTATTGTGCTACTTGTGTAATTTTTGTTCTTATGCTTTTGATTAGAGTGAAGTATTGCAAATGTGTTTATTTCAGAATTTACTGAAGCATCTGTAAATAACTTATCTCATAAGTAGAAGAAATAAACCAATCATTGCAGTAATAATTTTCAGATTTGAAAATTTCACATGGTATCAGAGCAAAAGGCTAAAGATAGAAAGGGAGGATCTGCCATGGACCAAAGATCCGACATTCGGAAGGGTTCACGTAGTCAGAGGGACTCACGCAACCCTCTAGAGCACACAAAAATGCAAAGAGAACATGACATGAAAGTGCTGGCATCCAGACTAGAGGAGGATCTTGCTTGTGTGTCGAGCACAACTCCTCCAAGTGTTTGGTATATTGACAGTGGAGCATCTGTTCACATGATGGGGGTTCGAGAATGTTTTTTGAGCTACCAAGAAGAACAGATGAATTTCCAGATCACTGTGGAAAACAAGGCCAAATGTACCCCCGTTGGAAGAGGTACCATAACATTCCAGACAAAAGCTAGCAACAAGATTCAGGCCACGAATGTTCTGCATGTACCAGGTGTTAGCACCAGTATTTGCATCCCACCCATCCCACCTTATTTTACTCTGCTTTCACCTCATCTCAGTCATTATCATTGACCTCGCTTCGTTTTTTAAACATTTTTCCCAAGAGTCCCATAGTCATCATGGTCATCTTTCAGCTCATTCTTCCATGTTGTGCCATCATTAGGTCATCGGGTCAAAATCATGAAAATTGGTCATTTCATCATCAAGTTCATCTTTTGAAGGAGTAGTAATAGTCAAAGCTCTTCAACAATTTCAGGTTCTAAAACTATCATTTCCAAATAGGTGGTTTTGTGTTTACCTTATTTGTCTCTCAGTTGTGCTTGGAAAGCTCATTTCCCTCTCCTAGGGTTTTGAGGGCATTTTTCTTGGTTTCATGACTTCCATGGTTAAAACATCAACAAGACTTGTATCCTGATGCTCTTACACCTTCCCCTATCCTTAATATACCTTCGTAAACACTTCCCATCACTCCTATCCCTCAAAATCATCATTTTTCCACAAGCCCTAACCTATTGCTACAATTTGATACTTTTTCGAGACTAAGCCGGTGTTTTTCCTTTTTGGACCCCTTCCCCTCACTCAATCCTTGAAATTACACTTTCCCCTACTCTCTAACATCTATCCCTATCCCCCAAAATTTCCCCAAGAATTTAGACAGCCCCTAACCCCTTCATTCCCCTCCCTCTACAAGGTAGTCCTAAATCCCCTGTTTTGCCTACACCAAACCCTAATTTCCTTTCCGACTAAGCTCGCGTTTGCTATGGAATCAGAGACATCTGAGCAGAGGAGGTATAAGGGAGGTCATTTCAGCAAGTATTAAGCCATTCCAAACTCATAAACACCATGCCTCCATCATTTTCCAAGAATTCATTCCAAGGGACAAATCATTTGCCACATAGAGCCGATTTTTCTTCAAACTGTGTTTTTGACCAAACAAAGATGAATTTGAAAAAAGTGAGAGAGGCTTTTGTCCATCATAGGTTAAAAAAGAAAAACCTCCTTCATTTTTTACACAGGTATCATGGTTTGGGAGAAATGTCAAAAATACAGGTGCTACAAGAGGTTTGCTGCACTTCTGGAGTGACCTTGGGAAAATCAAGTTTTCTCCTAGTTGGAGTGTCCAAATCACTTGCTTGATAAGTTAAATGATAACTAGACAGAGAGAGATTTCCAATGAGATATCATGAACTCAATTTGGAGTTTAGGAAGGCCTCCAAAAGTTGCTTGCAACAACACTCTGCATTTCTGCACCCTCATTCTGCACTTTTTGACCAGTCTTGGGAGAAATGAATTTTGACAGGGAAAATTACTTTCATTTTGAAAACTGAAGACAGATCTGGAAACTACACTTGAAGGGCTTGCCAACAAGCTATCTTGGAGCCAATTTGGACACCGGGAAGGCAGTCAAAAACAACTTGCAAGTTGGGGGTAAAATGGCGCTGCGCGTTTAACAATTGAATGATTTTTGTGAGTTTCTTTACAAATTTGAATTTTAGCTTGGGGAATCATGTTTTTACCTCATGTAATTGATGATGTAAATGTAATTTTCATGTTTTTACTATTACCTAGGGTAAATACATTAGGTAAATGAACTAAATGAGGTGTAATGAATCAGTTCACAAAATTTAGGGATGAGTCACTTTGACCACCCTACACTCTAGGTTCCAATTTAGATTTTAGTGGATCAGCTCCTCCTCTCATGGATTCGACCCCTAAGGTTGGGAGAGGTTGTTTGAGACCTATATATTGTACATTTTGACTCATTTTCAGAGGTGGGTTGGAAGTTGGCATCAATTTGAAAGTTAGTGTATTGATCAAGAAACAATTTGGCCTAGATATTAATGAAAAATTGCAGCTATTTCTTTGCGATTCATGTGGTATGAATGTTTGACATAGTTTTTTCTCTGTGATCATTTGTATGAATGTTTTGTAAGCTCATAAACATTTTCATGTCTATTATATGTTAAATTTCAAGTTGAAAGGCAAACTTCATGTTTTTCATGCTCTGTTTTGGGAAATTTTTCATAGTTTGTCCATTTTCTTCAGTTTAGGAAGAACTCATCTATATGCTCTTCTTAGCTCCTCATCTGTCTTATTCCATCTCACCAAATCACCTTTAAGTGTTTAGCCTTCTACCTACCTTGCCCCATCCAATGGACTGCAATTCCATCTCATTGGCCCTAATCTAGTCCTCTTGACCTAATCCTCATTCAGTGAGCCCAACCCCAAATCAAAACAAACCCCTGCATTTCATACCTAGCCTAAAAGCCTAATTGCTCCAGCCCTCCTGGCTGTGACCCTTTGGAGAGAGCCCTCTCCGGCTTGATAGGGCTAGCTATAAAGTCAAAAGCTTGGTTTGTGGTTACCTCTGTTGGGATTCCTTCCTCAGCCTTGGGAATATGGCGGAGTGATAACATATTGGCGCCGTTGTCGGGGACCGAAAGTTCTATCTTCCCCGGGAAAGAACGACAACAACTTAGGTCTAATTGTTGATGGTGGACAACAGTCAGGCATTAGAAGCCCGAATTATCCACCTGGCGACTTCACACAGTTCAACTTGATCCAAAGACTCCACTGGCAGAAGAATCCAGAATCAAGACATTCATGGCGAATCTAGGGTTGGGGATGAATTTACTCTCAGTGTCTCAACTTCGGAACAAGGGCTATGACGTATACTTTATTGGAAATAAGGTGTATGTCAAACATCCTAGTTGGAGTAAGAAGACACAAATTGGAGTAAGGACTCATAAGCTATATAAACTCCAGCTTGAATCCCCGGTGGCCTTGATTGGCAGTACGGACGTCAGGGATCTGAATGAATTATGGCACAGAAGGATGGGGCATCTACATCATGTAGCCTTGAGGATTCTCAAGAATACTGTCATAGGAGCTCCTAAACTCAACATGAGGAGAGATGAAGTCTGCAGGGGATGCGTACTAGGGAAGTATGCTAAAGCAACGTTTCCAAGACGTAGCAGTAGGGCCAAGAGTGTATTGGAATTGATACACTTGGATATTTGCGGTCCTAGGTCCTCAACTGCTCTCAGTGGTGCAAAGTATTTTGCTACCTGTTAATTTTGGACAACTAGGTTCAAACTCCATGTTGTGATGCTTAGATGAAGATGCCAATATTATTATTGGACTCCTCTTTCGGAGAGGTGCAAGATTGATCTAAAGATCATCTTGATCCGATGAGAAAACATTTATTTTGAATTTATTCAAAATATGTGCAGGTCGGCCTGAAATGAAATGTAGGCTTGAAGCCCCAACAGTTGTGTCACACACCCTCACTGATGGATATAAATAGGTCAACGTTGGAGGTCATTTTCACTCATCCATCACATCACATTGTCTCTCCTCATCTGATTGGTTCGATCATCTATTGGAGTCTCTTCTTCATCCCCACCTAGGAAACGCAACAAAAGGAATTTCTGTTTTTCGACCTAGGGTTTTCATCGCAGAGTTGACCAACATTGACTTTGGTCGACGCTTGGTCAAACTGACCCAAATCTGTCCAAGAATTTCGATTTTTGCAGTTCGCATTTATTGGCACAGAAATCGAGGCTGGACGTTGACTTTGATTGGGCTACATTAACTTTTTGCTGTTGCTGTTTTGCGTTGACTGGGACAACGTTGACTTTCGTTGAGTTTTGGTTGACTGTATAGCTGTCTGAGAGGGTTGTGTGACACTTCTGGTTAGTTGACCATATTGAGACTTTGCTGGTTGAAGCATCCTATTGACCGCCGTAACGCACCAACACATATAGGGGATAAAAGTAAAGTTGCATCAAGCATAGAATATCTACAAAAATTTACACTACCTTTATTGATGATCATTTCAGGAAGACTTGGATCTATTTCCTCAAAACCAAAGATGAAGTCTGTGATCGGTTCAAAGAATTCAAAGCATTGGTAGAAAATTTAACAGGAAAGAAGATCAAGAAGCTGCGATCAAATAACGGTGGAGAATATATTGATAAGGACTTCACCAATTTCTGCGCAAGGGAAGGCATCAAGAGAGAATGGACAACTCCATACAATCCAGAGCAAAATGGAGTTGCAAAAAGGAAGAACCGGACCATAGTAGAGACTGCAAAGGCAATGCTATATGACCAAGATATGCCCAAATTCTTGTGGGCAAAAGCCTGCAATACAATGGTATATGTGCAGAACAAAGTTCCCCATAGAGCATTGGGGAAGGTAACTCCTGAGAGTGTGTTCACAGGCAGCAAGACGGAGGTGAGCCACATCAGGATATTTGGCAGCATGGTATACTGCCACGTTCCAGAAGAGAAAAGGAAGAAGTTGGATGAGACTGCGGAAAATGGTTTTCTTGTGGGATATAGTGAAAATGTGAAAGCATATAGCATTTGTATTCCAGAGAGTAGGAAAATCATAGTAAGGAGGGATGTGAAATTCATGGAGGAGAGAGCCTTCAAGAAATCCCGAGAAATAGCTACAAACACGCAGATTGAGGAGGATCCACTAATACAGCCTCAACAACCTACAGAGGATGGGTCAAGTGCCTCTCCACAACACAAGGATTCTGAGGAGAGTTCCTCTAAAGAAGAGCAGGAACGAGAGCAGGTAAGACTGCCCACCACCAATGGGAGGCCGAGCAGAGAACTTCATCAAATTCCGTAGGATGCAGAAGTATTTGTTGAAGCCCCTAGAGACGGGAAGAGGGTGCAGAGGCAACTTAACAAATACCAGGCCCTGGTAAATCAAGTTGGAGAACCTTCCAGCTTTCGAGAAGCAACTCAACATCAAGTGTGGGTGGATGCCATGGTGGGGGAGTATAGGTCCATCATGACAAACGATGTCTAGGAAGTAGTCCCTAGACCACAGGACAGATCAGTTGCAGGATCTAGGTGAATCTACAAGATCAAGTATGCTGCAGATGGCAGCATAGAGGAGTTCAAGGCCAGATTTGTAGCTAAAGGGTACGCACAAAAGGAAGGGATCAATTATGACGAAACCTTCGCCCCCGGTAGCTCGCGACACTTCTATCAGATCCATCATCTCTCTGGTAGCGCAGATGGGATGGGAGATTCACCAGATGGATGTCAAGACATCGTTCTTGAACGGGGTGATAGAGGAGGAAGTGTACATAGAACAGCCAGAGGGCTTCGAGACACATGAGCAGAGGTCTCATGTTTGTAGGCTTAAGAAAGCCTTGTATGGTTTAAAACAAACCCCCAGGCATAGTTATTAAAACCGGAACCGGTGATCGGACCGGTGGACCTAATGAACCGGGTTTCGAACCGGAACCGGTCTAACCGGTAGTGGTCAGATCTCAATGAACCGGTTTTAAAAAAAATACGTTAAAACCTAAAACCTAATTCCTAAATCCCACCTAAATTCTAATTCTTAAACCTAAAACTATGTACTATGTAGTAAGCCAGTAGCTTGAATTTTTTTAGACTTTCGAAGCCATTTAGAGCCTCCATGATTATGTATTTTGTACCTGATATGTATTGCATTCAATGCCATTTTGATATATTCACCCGTACATGGTATGTACATCGGTAGACCTTGCATTTTTTGTCTTTCATGCTTTAGAATCATGGTTTGCAATCTTTAAAATATATTTTTTCATTAAAATTTTTTTAAGTGTTGTTTTGGTAAACCAAGTCATTGAAATCAGATAGTCCAAGTCAATTTGAGTCCAAGTGGAAGTCTGAGTTGACCCTTGACTAATTTTAAGTCTAAGTCCAAGTTTTAAAACATTGATTCGAAGGTACTAATAAAACAGTGACCAGATATAGATGTGAAAGTCTAAAAAGGCAAAGCAAAATGTTATAATGTTAAGCAGTGTGTTTTGAATTATAGCAATGTGATATTCATGTTATGCCAGTTGCCTTCAAAATTGCTAGATGCTTTGATATCCCCTCTAAATGCAAAGGAGAAGAGGCTAAGTAATGAGAAAATAACTTCAGAAATGCTTTGATTGCTAGATACAAAATAGGGAGAAAAGTAGGGAAAAAAAAGTCAACAAAGAAAATCTAGGCCACTATTATAACATAAAATTTGGCTTCTATCATTGTAGATACAAGGCCACATAACTTGGAATTGTAAGGTTAGAACTAATAACCTTCTGAAAGGAATGTTTAAAGACAAACAATGGAGAAGGAGGAAGGGACACCTAACCGGCCGGTTAGGTCTGGTTAACCGGCCAAATCAAGTGAGACCCTCCTCTAAGCCCAGTTGCATGAGCGGTTCTGACTGGAGGCTGAGCTGACCGACTGGTTTGATCAGTTACTGGTTCAAACCGGCCGGTTTTGATAACTATGCCCCCAGGGCATGGTATGGGCTAATTGATAGCTACTTGCAGAAGATGGGATTCATCAAGAGTGACGCAGATCCAAATCTCTACTACTTGAGAGTAGGGGATGAGCCATTAATTCTGGTATTATATGTGGATGATCTGTTTCTTACTGGATCATCTAAGCTCATCAAGGATTGTAAGGAGAATTTGGCTACAGAATTCGACATGAAGGATCTGGGGTAGATGCACTATTTTCTTGGATTAGAACTCTGGCAGCAGAAGGGGGAAATTTTCTTGGGGCAAGGAGTATACACTACAGAAATCCTGAAGAGATTTCAGATGGAAGACTGTAGACCCATGGCCACGCCAATGATTAATAAGTGGAAGAAGATAGACACAACGGAAGATGATGAGGCTGATCCCATCTTGTATAGGCAACTCATTGGATCATGGATGTATCTGGTTAATACTAGACCAAACATCTGTTATGCAGTGAATATGCTCAGTCAGTTCATGGTTGAACCATGGAGGGCTCATTGTGTAGCAACCAAACATGTTCTCAGATATCTGAAGGAGACAATCGAGTATGGATTGAAGTACACCAAGGGCAATGAGGTCTAGTTGAGTGGGTTTACAGATGCAGATTGGGCTGAAAGCACAGTGGATCGGAAGAGTACCGGTGTGTACTGTTTCAGTCTCGGATCAGGAATGACCTTCCGGTGCAGCAGGAAACAAAAGTCCGTAGCACTAAGTTCAGCCGAGGCAGAGTACATGGCAGCAAGCGCAGCTTCGTGCGAGGCCATATGGCTTTGTAAACAACTCTTGAACCTACTCAAGAAGAGGATGGAACCGACCGGGATTATGTGTGATAATCAGAGTTGTATTAAACTCTTTGAGAATCTTGTGTTTCGTGACCGGTTGAAACACATTGACATTCGGTGCCACTTCATCAAGGACTATGTCCAAGGGGAGCATTGCAGTTCAGGTACCTCCTACAGGGGAATAGGTGGCAGATATTCTCACCAAGGCTTTGAGTAAGATTAAATTCACTTACTTCAGAGAGAAGATGGGGATGCTCGAGAACCCCTTCTATTAGAGGAACAGGTGGTCTACAGAAACAGAGGGAGCTGCAGTATGGATGAGGCAGTGGCAGAGACAATGTCACAGGCAACAGTACAGAGGGCAGCAACGCAGAGATGAGGGGCAGCAGCCAAGACATCATCATTGCAACAGATGTTCTAGAGTCAGAGCAGTATAGTGGTATCTTGCTTGAACACTTTCCTCGCTAAGAGGGAGTGTTGATTTTATAGCATCGGGAAGTGTTCCAAGTCGCAAATTTCGTGGAGAGTCTTGGACAACAGTTATCCAGAGAACCCAAAAATCGTTTGTGGAAATTCCACTCGGATCTTGCTTTATTAAAATAATTAATTATTTTAATGCAGACCCTAAGTCTAAACTTAGGGAAATTAAATAATTAAAGGGTATTAATAAAGCAGAGTGTGAATCTTCTAGAAATCGAAGATCAAGTCAATTTTTAATCTGAGCCGTTGATTAACGATATAATCTCAGCCGTTGATTCATCAACGAGAAGACTATAAGAAGAGGCTTGAGGGTCATTTGGAAATCAAGCCAGGGACATTCTCAATACCTGAAGGAAATCAATTCTGAAGCAAGAGAATTCTATTTCAGTGGGTGAGTCTGTAGAGGCTGGATTGAAGAAGCATAAGGAGGAGGGAGGATTAAGTTAACGAAGAAGCAAAAGGCAAGAGGGTGAAGGGAAGGGTGAGCTGATCGGTAGCAAGAACCCCTCCACGCAGAGTTACGCAGTCGAGAGAGGGAATATGCAGAGCTCACACGTTGGATGACACAGAGGGTGTAGGAGATCACCCCGAGGGTCAGAAACATTTTTGAAGGTTCTAGAAAATTCAGCTAGGTGTATGCTAATTTTACTTTGCTCATTAGGACTCTTGTAAATGAACTTTTCATTACTGAAGATAATTACAAAACCCTCATCAGTTGCACCGGTTTTCACACATTGGGTTTTTTCCGGGGACAATTGTCCAAAAATAACTGTGTTCATATGGTTGTTTCTATTATGCTACTTGTGTAATTTCTGTTCTTATGCTTTTGATTAGAGTGAAGTACTACAAATGTGTTTATTTCAGAATTTACTGAAGCATCTGTAAATAACTTATCTCATAAGTAGGAGAAATAAACCAATCATTGCAATAATAATTTTCAGATATGAAAATTTCACATTCCCCTAGATAGGGGTTTTGCCTTGGCTGAGTGCCTATATTTTGTGTCTCTTGTTTTGTGATCTTCATATACACATAATTTTAAAATTGCTTGACGAAATATATTATAATAAAGAAGTAAAAGAAGCCAACATAATTCACAAGTAATTATCAAGAAAGATGAATAAAAAACCCTAATTCTATTGGCATTGATTTCTCAACACCAAGAAGAAGATTCAGAGGAGTGGAAGATTTTTTTTTGAGTCATTGTCATCATTGTGATCCCAAATTTTGCAAAATTATTGTAAAAAGTGTTCTAGTATGACTATTAAGCGATGAACAACACCTAGGTAAGCCTTTGATTCTTAACAAAGGCTTTCAATCTAGGGATTTTGTTAACCTCTATAAACTATTTGTGTTTCTAAACACGAATAATTAGCAAAGTTTTTACCCAAGCATCCCCAAAGCTAGAATGGAATTTACTAATAAGGTCTTAGGTGAGTCCTAGTGTTATTGAGTCTATGTATTTTGATTATACTAGATCATGTCATGTCTCGCAAAATTTGAGTCTAAAAGGTCATGTGTTGTTTGTAAAATTCCCCTTCTAAGTGTGATTATTGTAATATCAGGGTAATCAAAGATTTACAAGTCTGTTTAGCAACATTTCCATACAGGATGATTACTATGGACATTGCTCTAATAGGCATACCTGACGTATGGGAAATGCTTTTATCTCAAAAATTTGTAGCCAATCTTGGAGGGTGCATTCAGTTGGACTTATCTTATGCTACTATTCCTTCAACCTTAGGTGGTATGGTTAGACTGTACAGAGAAGTTGAAAGGAGATATCACGTTGAGAATCCAAGGGAGCCCAACAATGCATATGTCGGTGGATTGCTCAAAGATGACAATGTAGTATTGACTGATATTTTTTAGTCTGTGACAAATAAGAAACGGAAAAGGAAGACATTTGATGAATCTGCACAATGCAACGTTAGAAATCTTCATCATCCTAAGAGAGCCAAGATTCAATAGGGTGCATCAGAGAAGCAAACAATGAACCCTCTTGTAAGCAGATGAGTTTTCCAGATTAGACTTCAAAGATGACATATGATGCCATAGGGCATCCTTTGTATTGTATCTCTAACCTTATTATCCTAGATTAGGTTTTGTTTTGGTCATTAGAATAGGTTTTCATTCAGTGTTTATGTTTTATGTTATTAGATTTAGGTTTCATTGTTAGAGTAGAAATCTCTATTACAACACTTGATATATGTGATGATTTTGATTTGAATTTGTATGTATATCTATTTGATGTTACTTTGTTTTCTTGGATGTAGATTCTGGATTCTCACATTCCTTCACTAAAGCAACGTGTTCCCAAGTAGAGCCAGATGTTTACCATGTACATGTCAACAATTCCAAGAAGTAGAGTACAGAGTAGTGGACAAAGTTTTTTTGAGTCATTGCCATCCTTGTGATCCTAAATTCTGCAAAATTATTGTAAAAATGATTCAATATGTGTGAAAATTTCATCTATTGCAACAACTGGAAATTAATCTTTTAACTGTAAATTTAATTATGCAGTTTGTTTGCTATGACAAACAATGAATATAATCACAACTGTAATTTTCACCATAAAAATAATGCAAAAAATAAAATACTGGAAATTGAGAAATTCTATTACACATACAAGAATTTTAACGTAGTTATTTTTGGACAAATGTCCCTAGAAAAACCCAATGCGGGAAAACCGGTGCAACAGATGTGGGTTTTATTATTATTCTTGGGAAACAATTCTGAGTACAATAATATATATGTCCAACTGACAATCTAATCTGGGAGAAATACTGGCAAAATTATTGTGAGAAATTTTCCTCACCCCACAACTAATTTTTGCCACTGAAATTACCCCCTAGCTTCTGCGCTAAGCCTGCGTTGTCACCCTTTGCGCAAAGCTTACACTGGCCCTATGAAAATTTCGACATTCCGTCCTTTCCCTCTTTCGGGGACTGGAAAATTTCCTCCCAGAATGCTGTTGCCCTCCTCTTCCACCTGCTACTCACCCTCTAGCTCTATCTTCTCTGTTGAGGTTCTACTGAGAAAATCGAACTGCCTGGGAAACTGAGTATCTGCACTGGTGTATTCTCCATCTACCCATTGACTTCTTATAATCTTTTGTTGGAGCACCAACGACCAAGATTAAAACATAATCGATGGCCCAGATTAATTCCTTGTCGATCCGTGTGAGTTTCTAGATGATTCTCACCTTATCTCAATTAATACTGATTAATTAACCATATTCCCTAAGTTTAGATTTAGTAAGTATTTAAAATTTGGTTAATAATCTAATTGTGACACTTCTAGGCGGAATTTTTAGAAACGATTTTTGGGTTTTGAAGATCTCATGTATTCTAGCCTCTGCATAAATTTTCGTGTCTAGAACACATCCAATACTACAAAAACTAATAGTTTGACTATTAAGCCATGTAACAACACCCTAGGTAAACCTTTGATTCTTAAGAAAGGGTTTCACTCTAGGGAATTTTTTAACCTCCTAAATTATTCGTGTTTCTAAACACGAATAATTTGTAGAGTTTTTCTCCCAAGCATCCCCCCAAAGCTAGAGTGGAATTCGTTGATAAGGTTTTAGGTGAGTCCTAGTGTTATTGAGTCTATGTATTTTTATCACACTAGATCATATGTCATGTCTCAGAGAATTTGGTTGAGTCTAAGAGGTCATGTATTGTTTGTAAAATTCCCCTTCTAAACATGATTATTGTAATATCTTGATGTAAAAGTGTTGTGTAGGAATATTTTTGGTAAATTATTCCTCGTAATTAGAACACCATTGCCAAAATATTTTTAGACCCACTTAAAGGGTGGAAAAATATGTGTAATCCCCTCTGGAGCCTTCTGTTTAATATTCTGGCAAATAAAAAAATATTAGCCAGAAATTGTCAAAAAATAAAATGAGAGAAAAAAATAATTTCTCTCCTAGTGGAAAAAATCATTAAAAAAATTATTGAAGCTACTTTTCAAAGGGAAAAATACAAGTCAAAATTAAAGAGCCTCATTTCCAAGGCAAAATGTCCCAGTTAAGAAATTTGTTGGACCAGGGAGACTATTTTCCCTTCTCAACAGATCGATTTTTTTTGACCAAGTGGTTAATTATCTTGGACAAGTTAGGACTATTCTATTTTCTAAGATTATCCAAAGGGCAAGATGCACCTAGAAGTTTGATATTTTCAAGGGGTCGAAATGTTTGGATATTTGTGCAACAATTATCAAGGGACTAAATTAATTTGGTAAGGATCAAGCCTGGGATCAATTCAAACTAGCTGTTTTTGCACTTGGAGGGGTCTAGAGCTCTCATTGTTTCTATATAAGGAAGCCTAAGGCTCGTCATTAGGCATCTCATGATCAATCTGAGTCTGGTCATGTAACGAAAAATATTAAGCAAGCTGTGAGTCAAGTTTTAGTTTTTGTAGCATTAGGTGGTGTTCTAGTCTCAAACTTTGTGAAGAGGCTAAAACGCATAAGATCTCCAGAACCTTGAAATTGTTTATGGAAATTCCACCGAGAGACAACTCAATTAAATTAATTGATCGATAATTAAAAATGCCAACGTCTAACTTAGGGAAATCGATTAATTAATGGGAATTAATTGAGAAAGGTGAAAATTCTCTAGAAACTCACATGTATTGACTCAGAGATGATCTTAGCTGTTGATGAGGTTTTAATCATGGTCGTTGGTGAGCCAACGAGAGATTATAAGAGGAGTTCGATGGGGTTGAAGAAAAATAGACTTAGAGGTCGAGTTCCTTGGCAGAGATCAAGTTTGCCAGCTGCAGTGTTTCAACAGAGAGAAGTCCGAGCCAGAGAGGGGACATAGAGACAATGAGTTCAGAGGAAGTTTTCTAGTTCTGGAGAGTCAGCTACAAGAGGGTCAAGTTTCCTCAGTGGGGCTGCATAGAACCTGCACAGAAGCTTTAGAGGCAGAGTTCTATTTGGCTAGATTTACTGTCAATTCAGTTACTGGAGGTCGGAAAAATTACCGACGGGGCTAGCGAGTCATTCTTAGAGGCTGAGTTGGGAAGGACGACTTGATCAAAATAGCTTCTAGGTAGTGCGTGTGAGGGCCTGTGCAACATTTGCGTAGAAGGGTGACACAGGGGTTCGAGCAACCCATTTTGTGCTTGATTTTGGAGTTGGATCATTGTCGGGTGAGGTAAGAATTGTCTCACTAATTTTTTGGCCAAATTTTCTTGTAGAGGATTGCCACTTTTGGGCATCTAGATTGTACTCAGAATTTCAATGCTGCAAAATAATAAAACCCTCAGCTGTCGCATTGGTTTTCTCGCGTTGGGCTTTTCTGGGGACAATTGTAAAAAAATAACAGTGTCAATTTTTAATGTGTGCATATCATTTCTCAGTTTCTGGTTTATTTTCCGCAACGTTTATTTGTGAAGAATTTGCAGTGTGAATTATTCGTTATTTTGCCATAACAAAATAAACTACATAATTATTTTATCAGTTAGAAGAATAATTTCCAATTGCTGTATTTCAAGCGAATTTTCACATGGTATCAAAGCAAGTTTGACAGACCAGAGTTTTAGAGGGAGAAATTCGTTGCTCAGAAGGAGTGACAACACTATTTCTTCAGGGGCTGCGCAGTGCCTACCCAGGCAGTGTGAATTGCTGGATTGGGGGTCGGATTTCCAGTTTCAGGGTGTAGTAAGGGTTGATTTGTTGAGAAAGTGATTCCCGCAAGTTGAGATGAGCAACACAGTATTTTTGCAAAGCATATTCTTGTGTGGGTGCAATTGTTTTTGTAGCCATTTGTAGTAGCAGAATTAGTGCTGAGTGGAAGAGAAATAAGACATCGATTATACTCTGGATGTCTGCAGTAATTTTTCCAGAATGCTCCAGTATGGCGATGGACAGATTTAATATTCAGGAGGCTACAAAATTGTCTTCTAGATTGGTGAACGAATTTGCTTGCTTAACTAGCTCAACTTCACAGGGAGTCTCGTATATAAACAGTGGAGCATAAGCTCATATGACAGAAGTCAGAGAATATTTTTCCAGCTACAATGAGGAGGAAATGGATTTCCAAATAACAATGGGAAACATGACAAGATGCACTCCAGTGGGAAGAGGTACCATTGATATAAAGAGGGAGTCGAGAGCAAGCACCAATGTTATAGATGTATTGCATGAACCAGGATTAGGTATGAACTTAATTTATGTATCCCAGTTATAGGATACGGGATATGATGTCCACGTTGTAGGGAAGAAGGTGTTTATCAAGCACCAAAACTGGAAGAGGGTGAAATAGATTGGGGTGCGAAGCAACAGATTGTAAAAGTTGCAGTTCGACTCTCCAATGGCACTAATGAGTAGTAGCAGTGATGATGGGAAAGTCTTGAATGAGTTATGGCATAGGAGGATGGGACATTTACACCATGGAGCACATATGATGCTCAGGGAGACAGTGATGGGTGTTCCAAAATTAGGCACAAAATACGATGATGTATGCAAAGGGTGTGTACTTGGGAAGTATGGAAAGAGAATGTTCCCAAGGAGTGACAAAAAATCAGATGGTGTGTTACAACTTACAACTTATACACTTAGACATTTGTGGCCCTACGTACACTAGATTTCTCAGGGGGTACAAGTATTTTATCACGTTTATTGATAATCATTCCGGGAAAACCTAGATCTATTTTCTGAAGACCAAGGATGAGGTCTTCGATCACTTCAAAGAGTTTAATGCTTTGGTTGAGCATGCGAAAGGGAAAAATAATACTAATGTCACTGGAATCCACTCAAGTGATAACAATTCATCGGAAGTTTCTAGTCATCGCAAGATTCCGCAGAAGATTGATCTAGGATGTTCTGATCCCTTCTCAGTGTGACAATTTTGTTTGTCAGTTAGAGGATCATATCAACTCGTATCGACAAGGATGACTACCTTGAGACGAGAAGACATTCGTAGCAGAAAAAGAGATCAAGCCCTTTCATCAACAAGCTTTGAGGGCAAAGCTTTTTGAGGAGGAAGGCATTGTAATGAGTAAAATAATATAAATAATGATTAATTAGTTGATTAGTAATTAGGTTGAAAGGGCATGCCTAAATGAGACATGACCTTCCGTGAAGAGGCACCTGCCTAGGTATATAAGCAGGCCTCATTTGTAACATTCAAAATCATTCTTCATACATTTTAATATAATATTTGTATCTTCAATGGATATTCTTATATTCCTAGTCTTCTGGAGTATTTAACTTGAGAAGAAACTTTATTCACTTCACAGTTATAGAACTAGTTGTGAAAAGTTAAAGGAGTACAGTGTTCAGTTAGGAGACCCACTTGAATTTTTCAGAAGTATTAATTAGAACATATGTTTTACCAGAAGAAAGATAAGTAGTATTGAGATTAATATTTGTTTCTCTGTTGTACAGAATGTCTTTCTGATAATGCTTATTGGATAACTCATGAAGAATGCAAACAACATCAAGACATTGATGGTTATCGCCACTTTTTGTCCAATATCCTCATTAGTAGTCCTCTGTGATGGCAGGGTATGAAGTTGCTGCCAACAGGACGGAAAAGCACAATATATGTTGTTTTATATGGATCAATTGTGAGTACCCATCAAAGGTTGAAACCTTTCATTCCCAGTTATTTTCCAGTTGTTTTTATGTGTCCATTTGTTTAATTTTAATTCCATTTAAAGCTAAACTTGACTCTATTTTGCAATGTTATTTCAGGTTGGGCTTGGGTCAGTAATTCTACGTTACTTATCAGGATTGGTTCATTCCATGCTTCAAGAATTAGGCTTTGGCGAGGAAATGTTTAATCCTGTAAGTAATTTTTATGGCATCCTTTTAGATTAATTATTTTGAGTGCTATATTATTATAGAATAAAGGTTTGATTTTAAATTGGGACGTGATGTTCGTCTTCTCCCAATAAGATGTTGCTGGTCATAATACCTCCTTGGTACATGAAATTTAAGGATTTGAAATGATTTAGTTCATGGCATTAGTGTAGTGTGTTACACCTTATATTGTATGAGGTTACAGACTGTTAAACCATGTCCAACCTACAAGTCACATGATGACTAGATCAACATGGAAAACCTCATACACGAGGAGCTCTCTACCCCAGTAAATTACCATGCACTAGAAGCATGCTGTGTCACCACCATTCCATCAATATCAACAGGATTCTGCAAGGGCTACATACAAATTTGAAAGTGGAGCATGTATACCAACTTCCAAGAGCGACACTATGATGGTAAGATAAATTGAAAGCATCTCATCAAATATATACCAAGATGGTGATCCATCAATCAAAGGCATGCAATATGATGAAAGTACTACCAGATGAGCCAATGAACATGACAATCCCAAGAGAGAAGTGAGTCTCCTCCTACGAAAACATCAACTCAGTCAAATCATAGTACCATCTCTAAGCATATTGGTGCATACAAAAGAAAGAAACTCCATGAAGGTGTATATCTCTAATCCATCAAAAGTTCCATAGGTATCATGCTGCAAACCCCATCCATTGTGATGAAAATAAAATGTGTAACACATTGCACTACTTTTTATATATATATATATATTCTTCTTTGACTTTTTTGTTCAAAAATAAACAATCTGCTCATAGGTAGGAAGTAGAGATTATTGCATTGGACTGCTGAGTTGTATGATTTTGACACCTATACTCATAGGCACAGATTCCAACACCAAACATTTTGATATATTAGTGATGATTTTAATAACTCATATCGTTTTATTATTTTAGATTGCAGATAACAAATGATGTTTTCCTAATGGTCTGTTGTGTTATTCATGTAGTATTCAAGTTTTCCATGAAGATGTATGAGTGTTTTTTGGTGATTTCTTTTGGATACAGGTAGCGGTATTTCTTCTGTTATGTGTTATCCTGACAGGAGCATGGTTGGGTTATTGGGGAGTGAGAAAACTAGTTCTTTTGGAAGATGGGAGTGTGGACATAGGTACAGCCCAGTTTGTTGCATGGGCAATTCGCATAGTGGCAGCTGTTATGATTCTTCAGGTTTTCTTCTCTGGACAACTTCATACTGAGTTTGCTTATAAATTTGCATTTCAAACTGTCAATATATGCCATTTATTTGCTCTTCTCTTAATGTACTTTGTAAGAAGTGGACTGTTTTACCTTGCCATTTTAGCTGATTTTAATCTTTCATGTGTTAGGAAGATGAGGATTAGTTCACATCTTATAGTCTAGAGACTAACCTATTGCATTAAAACTAAAATACATCCAACTAGACTTCCATGCTAAAGTTAGTAAGTTTTTTTGTCTTATTTTCACAAAGGTGGGAAAACCTATGAGTTGTTCATTATCAGACAGGACTTGCATCACTGGTTGCTATCTATGACTGCAGTTTGACTCATCATTGTTATTCACGGAAAACCGCACCACCTGAAATAACCCATTGCTGGTTTGTAAGGGGGCAAACTTTCACTCTAGTCAAATGCCTTTAGGTCTCGGGGTGTGTTACTGTCCAAATTGTACGTGCGCAATAAAATCCCAACCCGCAATGCACAATCTGACAGGATACTTTTGGAAGGTCAGCCACTATCACATCAACAACCTGTCCTCTCACTTTAGGCTGGTTCTCCTCTGAATCATAGGTGTTTTCCCTACTAGGATCACTAAGGCATGTTCAATTAGGCACAAGGTGATGTCAATGGTATCCTGAGTGAAAATATTTTTGTGGAGATTTTTAGGGTTTTATTTTTTAAAGGGAAGAATGAGTGATGGTGATCAGTGCCTGTGAAAATTCGCTTGAAATGTAGCAACTGGAATTAATTCTTCTAACTGATAAAATTATGCAGTTTATTTTGTTACGGCAAAATAATGAATTAATCACATTGCAATTTTTTCACAATAAAAATACGCTGCGGAAAATAAAAACAGGAAATGAGAAATATAGAGCACACACACACACACAAATATGACAGTTATTTTTAGACAATTGCTAAGTTACCGGATCTGGTAGGAGGAGGGCCAAGATTCTCGGATCAGTGTATATGATCCGGATCTGCCAGAATACGCAGAAAATAGTAAATACGACAGGTATCGGATCAATGAATTTTGGAAACAACTCCCTGTTGACCACACTTTGTCAACGATCCCATAGCAGTACACCCCCATATTTTTTTAATGGGATTCACCATGTTCGACGTGTTCGCGCCATTCAGTCGACAGTTTTATAAATGGTGTAAACCCATTTTGCATGTTTATGATGTAAATGATTTAAGTAAGACCGTCATGTATGTAACAACCTAGGTAAGCCTAGTATGTTGGTGATGATTTCTATCCTAGGAGGGTTTTTGTCTCATTGATTTACTTGTGTTTTTCAACACAAGTGATCGGCAGAGTTTTCCCCTCCTGCTTCACCCCAAAGCTAGGATGGATTTTGTCATCAGCATGCTAAGTGAGTCTTAGTGTTTTCTATCGAGTCTTTGTAAAAGTAGTTTGGGAATAATCCTAGCTAGTTGGCTAGATTATTTTATTACAAGCTACTTGGTTTACTAGATCATGTTTTGAGTCGCAGAATTGGGTACCTTTTTGAGGGTCTATACGAATGGGTATTCCCCCTTCATGTGTCTAAATGTATTTATCTTATGTAAAAAGGGTTGGAAAAAATAACTAAAATTCCCTCTTAGTCAATTAATTAAATTTTCTGGTCAAATTAATTAAAAAAATCTTAAGCCAGAAATTTAATTAATTTTAGGTCCTAGGTGAGTATAAATTTCTTCAAAGGCAAAATTCGTTGGTCCTTAAAAAATGAATTTTTAAAGGCCTCAGGCCAAGGGAATATTGAGAATTTCAAGAAATTTTGGACCCTTGGGCCTAGGTGGTTAAGTCAAAGTCAAAATTTTGAGGTAATTAACTCAAACATGATATTTTTGAGTTAATTAAAATGGAATTAAATGATAAATTCGTTTTTCCTCAAATTTATAATTTTGTAATATTCTGTTTCGGGGATATCTCTAAAACACGGCAAACTCCAACCAAAGATAGACTGGGAGGGCATTTACCAGATATTTCGCCTCTGAAAAGAGGACGAGATCCGGAGGCTACCTGGCCCTTTCCAGACTCTGTCTAAGAGTGAGAGATAAACACACCAAGTGGTATAGAACTAGAATGCTCAAGAATATATAAAAATAACAGTGCAGTAGACATATAATAGCATAGAAAGAAAATACGGCAACTCATCTAGAAACATAGAGAGGAAATGCTAAGCCATTTTATTAATCTGAGAAATATAATGAAGTACAATAGGTGATCAGAGTGATGGCACCTAATCTTGCTCAAGGCAAGCGAAGAAACACTCTCGTGTGTAACATGTGAAATGGTCGAGTGGACGATTCAGTCCCAACCGCCGTGAAAACTCGCCATGTAAATACACGTCGGAATGAACTGAAGACTAGGGGCTGATCCCCTTGCCGGAATGAGCTGAAAATCTGCAATCCTCCTCTACTCACCGATCCCGACAAAACCCAGAAACCATATCAAAAATAGCCGACCCCTGAAAATCACCAGAAAATACCTCCTCAGGGAATTACGCTGGCCTCCAAGGCTCTGCGTAGAGGCTAAATAAGAATAGCTGAAACACTACCTCAAACTCCACCAAAATCCTCCTGTGGGCAAAGGCTGATCCTTTGCTCAAAATCTCGGCTAAATCTCCTGCAGAAATCCCGATCCGGAGCACCTCCAAAATGGATTGGGTCCTCTCTCCCAGTGACTGTGCAGTCTCTATGAAAGCCCAGCTCCGCATCAAACCCAAACAATAAAACCTCTCACAAAATACTGAAGAAATAACCTTGCCCGAGCATGCACTCGAAGTCCCCCGGGGCTAAGGGCGAGATCTCCGACCAGAGACACTCAATGCACTAAACAGTGCTGCAGACAGGCTAAACATCCAGCGTGCTCAAGAAGACAAAACGTCTAGCTCAATATCATCAACAACAGAATGAATCAAATGAGAAGACTCCTCCTGCTTTAATATCATTGGCCTTTCTCCAATCCCAAGGCCATCTCCTCAACGTAGCCTCCATCTTTTGCCACATGTCCAACCACTCCTGCACAAAAGCTTCTAGAGCTAATGTGAGCCCCCTCTCTACGTGGTGCTTGGCCCCCCTTGGCTCCCCCTTAAGTTACAACGTCATGCTACTAGGAGGATGTTTTATTTTACTTAAGTGAGTTAGACACTCTCTACTCACTTTTTATTTATTTATAAACTATAGACGACAAAACTATACAAAATCGAATATTCTAATTAGCTGTTGCTAATTAGGAATATTACAAATTTCGACGGCCCAGATTAAAAGATGATCAAATCTTTTTGACGGTCGAGATTATTTTGACATGGATCAACCGAACTAGCTATTGGAGATTTTGTCTTATAAATTAGAGGTCTTTGTCAGTCTTTCAGTCATCCGATCTTTGGATCATGCACTGGTTCTTGGAAGCTTTTGTGATTCCTTTTGATGAATAAAGCATAAAGACTTTGGGGTTACAAACTTTGGTGTTCCTTTTCCAGATCTATGTGGTGATTTATTTCTAAACTTTGCTACTTTATTTGGCATTTTTATGGTTGATGGCCTTCATGGATTAATCTGCATATAGGTATCTTGTGCAGTTTTCTGGGTTCATAAAATGACATTTTTGATTTAACGGAAAAACTAGTTATCTATTTTTCTGAAAGGTCTCATGTTTATTTTCTTAAATCTCTATCAATCTAAATTTCAGATCTAAGTGTGCAGGGAAATTTTTTTAATGGTTTGAGCGTCTGGGGAAGTCTTTAGTTGGACCAGCCGACTCTCAGATTTCGTAAATCTGAAAAAGCCCATTGTTTCTAAATTCTTAAAGCTATCTTACGAAATTGTGTTTTTACAGGGTCTTCTAGGGCTTGTGCATCTCTTAAAATTTTCTATCTTCTAAATCGTGCTGAAATGGGTTTAAATCTGGCCATGAGGGCCTCCGTTCTGTAGATTATCATTTTAAATTTGTATATTTGCTTTAGGGTGTAAGGGTTTAATAGTTTTTGTGCATAGTTTTGGATTTGTTCTGGTTTTGTAGGTTTGCAGGGGGTTTTCAGAATTTTTTCTTTAAGATTTGGCCTCAGGATCGCTTTGCTAGCAGATCTGAGTGTAAAAAGAAGATTTCAAGTTCAGCATTCTAAAATCTGAGTTTGACGGAAAGAATTTAAGTTTGCTAGACATTTTGATGTGAACTGGATTTGTTTGAGGTAATCTCTGCCTGTGTTCGCTGCATTAAACGCTCCTTTTTGGCCACCTTTTCCTCTGCTGTTGACGTCCCTCACCGCTCCTTCTGATTCCTTTACCTTAACCTGCCGCTGCCCTCCATCTCTCTCTGCTGTCGAGCCGCCGTCTCCCCTCTGCCATCGACCTGCAAACAAAACAAACAAAAAAAATAAAATAACGCATACAATAAGCTCAGAAACCTTATGTTTATGTGTTAAATTTTTTAATTGGTTTCATTTTTGTGTAAAGGGTTTAGTTAGGTTTTAAATCATTTCGTTTTTTGTTGATTAACTTTTAGTTTTAATATTGTTAGTCGTAGATTTTATTCTTGTTAGATTAACATTAGTTTAATTTAGTGTTGAGTCTTAGTTTAGATTTATTTTTATTTTAAATTGTAAAGTTTGGATAGCGTTAGTTTTAGTTTCTAGTTTAATTTCATCTTTGTATTAGTTTAGTTTAATGTTAGTTTTAGTTTTAGTTTTAATTTGTTTTTTAGTTTTAGATTTTAATCCATAGTCTTAGTTTCATTTGTATAGATATATTTTGTCTGAAAAAAAGAAAAGGAAAAAGAAAAAGAAAAAGAAATAAAAAAATCTCAAAAAACTTCATAGTCAAATGAACTTTCAAATTTTTATCTAAAGTTTGACTATATAAAATTTTTAATTTCTGGATTGGGTTATTTAGAACATCATAAATTCGGAAATATTGCTGCAATGATCTGGCATTTCAATTTGATAGTTGTCTCATGATAGCATTGCTGTGGATTCAGATTATTTTAATGCATAGTTGTGGTGCGTTCTATTGAATATCATTGTGGTCATTTGTGTTTCATAGCAGCAGTGATACTTCAATTACTTGGCTTTAATTGTATAACGGGATCTTTTAACTCCATAAGGCACTGGTTTTAATATAGTTGGATCTGTGAAATCTCGTCAATCTCATCCAGTACTTGGTTATTTGATTGTGTCTCCTGAGTTGGTTGACTTGCAATCAATTCTATTTCTTCATTTCTATTAGGGTCTACCTCCCTTAGCTTGTAAGGAGACAACTTAGATAGAGAGATTGGGGATCAAGGTGACAACCCTTGATCTGAGCCATTGTCGCGGTGCTTAGACATTTTGTGCAACAACATTTTTTGGCGCCGTTGCCGGGGATAGAGTTTTTTCTGTCCTTGGTCTTAACGACATTTTCTAATGTTTTAAATCTTTCCTCGCCATTCATTAGCTCGTCTCACGGCATAGCATTTTCTGGCGTCATTTCATCATCGTATCTTTCATCATTTCATCATTTACACCTTTAGCACCTGGACATTTCGGTTGGCTTCTTGTTTGGGTGGCGACTCCACTTATTCATCTATTTACTCCCAGACAAGAATCATCCCCTGATATCCATCTGCTACTCTCGATTATTTATTCTGTTTTAGAATTAGTTTCATGTTCAAGTGGCGACTCCAATTCTTTCATTTCATACGAGAATTTCTACTAAGAAGCTCGCTTCTTGTGGATCTCTTGACTTTTCTTGAACAAGGATCTCTTTCTTTAACATCCATTTGGTTTTTCATTTAAGTAAGTCATCATGGGTGATCCTTTTTATGACATGCCAAAAGAAGCCATTCGAAAAATGCTTGTGTTCTCAGGTGGTAATTCAGCCGCTGCTCGAAAGCATCTCTTAACGGTTACTCATATAATAAACAGATATTGTCTTCCTTCACAATACAATCGAGAAGATATCAAGATACGTCTCTTTGGTTGTTCCTTAGATGGTGATGTTATGAAATGGTTGAGTAATTGGCCTGGGGATTATATTGATTCTTTGCAAAGTATCGTCAATGCTTTTAAAGATAAATATATAAAACAAGATGACTCGCCTTGTGCTCCCAGTATTATGCAAAATAATGAAATTGATCTTGTAGAGAACTCAACTATCAGCAGGAGTTTTTCAGACAGTTCTCAGGATGAAGCCACTTGTAGCACGACAACACAAATCCATGATAGTGGTGAAGTAGAAACAAGTTGTCAAATCAGTGTTGACAACAATAAGCATCTTGTTAACGAATTGATTAATATGGTTAAGGATATACAATTGAATCAAGCTCAAATAATCAAGAATACATAACTTAATCAGGCTCAGCTTATTAAGGATATGGAACTTAACCAAGCAAGATTAACAACTGATCATACCAGGGAAATTGATGCTATACAAAACAAGTTGTTAGCCTTAGAGGAAAAGATGACGATCATGGAATTCAATCACTCCAATCAAATGATTGCCATGGAAGAAAAGCATATTGAAGAAATGACGATCATGGAATTTAGTCACTCTAATCAAATGGCCACCATGCAAAATCATTTGATCACCATGGTAGCAAATCATGAGAAAGAAATGAACTATATTCATAATTGCTTCATGGCCATGAAAGAGGATAATGATAAAATTATAAAGTACATGGAAACCAGTCAAATGTCTCTTCAGCATAGGTTATTGACTGTTGAAAAGAGTCATGCAAAGGAAATCAGTACTATAAAGGTTAAGCATTCTAATCAAATGACTGTTATTCAGAATAAGTTGGAAAAAATGGAAAGATCACATATACAGATATCCAACCCAGGTCAGAATTGTCAACAGATCATAGGCCTCCCAGTTTGCTGAAGCAAGCTCCATCCTATTATGAGGAGACCATTTCTTCCATTGAAAAGTGGTTGATTGAAGGCGACCCGGATAAAAGGAAAACCGAAGGGAATCAGGTTAATACATCACCCTTGACAGAGTAGATGCAGACTGAAGAGAGGCATGTCACACATATATTGTTTACTTCGTCTGAAAGTTTACAAGCAGAATGTTCCACATCATCAACGATACAATCTTCCACGAAGAAGAGCTTGAAGAGAAAAAGAAAAAATTAAGGAAGCAGTTTAATTCGTCTGATGGATGAGAGCAGCTTGACATTCGGATAAGACAAAGTCCTACATTATGCAGAATCGGGCATGGCACATCTGAAAAGCGGCCAACAGACTTTCCTGAAAGCAGGCAAATGCTCAGCATGCACTATATTGAGCACATCTGATGCCACAGGGCATCCTTTGTATTGTATCTCTAACCTTACACCTTGTTATTTCAGCATTTCATTTTGCAGTTAGAGTAGATTTTCTTTTCATGTTAAGTAGAATAATAAATGATAGAAGAGCTTCTATTTTTCATGTGCTTAATGTTATATGATGATATTTGGATGGACGCTACTTATGTAATTTTGTGTGTTGTTTGGATACAGATTCTGGATTCTCACATTCCTCCGATGAAGCAACGTGTCCCCAAGTAGAGCCAGATGTTGACCACACTTAATCAACGATTCCATAGCAGTACACCCCCATTTTTTTAATGGAATTCACCATGTTCGACGTGTTCGCGCCATTCAGATTCTATCATCAGTCGACAGTTTTGTGAATGATGTAAACCCATTCTGCATGTTTATGATGTAAATGATCTAAATAAGACCGTTATGTATGTAACAACTTAGGTAAGCTTAGTATGTTGGTGACGATTTCTATCCTAGGAGGTTTTTTGTCTCATTGATTTACTTGTGTTTTTCGACACAAGTGATCGGCAAAGTTTTCCCCTCGAGCTTCACCTCAAAGCTAGGATGGATTTTGTCATCAGAATGCTAAGTGAGTCCTAGTGTTTTCTATCGAGTGTTTGTAAAAGTAGTTTGGGAATAATCCTAGCTAGTTGGCTAGATTATTTTATTACAAGCTACTTGGTCTACTAGATCATGTTTTGAGTCGCAAAATTGGGTACTTTTTTGAGGGTCTATACGAATGGATATTCCCCCTTCATGTGTCTAAATGTATTTATCTTATGTAAAGAGGGTTGGAAAAAATAATTAAAATCCCCTCTCAGTCAGTTAATTAAATTTTCTGGTCAAATTAATTAAAAAATCTCAAGCCAGAAATTTAATTAATTTTAGGTCCTAGGTGGGTATAAATTTCTTCAAAGGCAAAATTCGTTGGTCCTTAAAAAATGAATTTTTAAAGGCTCCAGGCCAAGGGAATATTGAGAATTTCAAGAAATTTTGGACCCTTGGGCCTAGGTGGTTAATTAAAATGGGAATTAAATAATAAATTCGTTTTTCCTCAAATTTATAATGTCGACGGCCCAGATTAAAAGATGATCAAATCTTTTCGATGGTCGAGATTATTTTGACATGGATCAACCGAACTAGCCATTGGAGATTTTGTCTTATAAATTAGAGGTCTTTGTCAGTCTTTCATTCATCCGATCTTTGGATCGTGCACTGGTTCTTGGAAGCTCTTGTGATTCCTTTTGATGAATAAAGCATAAAGACTTTGGGGTTACAAACTTTGGTGTTCCTTTTATAGATTTATGTGGTGATTTATTTCTAAACTCTGCTACTTTATTTGACATTTTTAAGGTTGATGGCTTTCATGGATTAATTTGCATATAGGTATCTTGTGCAGTTTTCTGGGTTCATAAAATGACATTTTTGATTTAACGGAAAAGCTAGTTATCTATTTTTTTGAAAGGTCTCATGTTTATTTTCTTAAATCTCTATCAATCTAAATTTCAGATCTAAGTGTGCAAGAAATTTTTTTTAAAGGTTTGAGTGTCTGGGGAAGTCTTCAGTTGGACCAGTCGTCTCTCAGATTTTGTAAATCTGAAAAAGCCCATTGTTTCTAAATTCTCAAAGCTATCTTACGAAATTGTGTTTTTATAGGGTCTTTTAGGGCTTGTGCATCTCTTAAAATTTTCTATCTTCTAAATCGTGCTGAAATGGGTTTAAATCTGGCCATGAGAGCCTCCGATTTGTAGATTATCATTGTAAATTTGTATATTTGCTCTAGGGTGTAAGGGTTTAATAATTTTTGTGCATAGTTTTGGATCTGTTCTGGTGTTGCAGGTTTGCAGGGGGTTTTCAGAATTTTTTCTTTAAGATTTGGCCTCAGGATCGCTTTGCTGGCGGATCTGAGTGTAAAAAGAAGATTTCAAGTTCAACATTCTAAAATCTGAGTTTGACGGAAATAATTTAAGTTTGCTGGACATTTTAATGTGTACTGGGTTTGTTTGAGGTAATCTCTGCCTGTGTTCGCTGCATTAAACGCTGCTTTTTGGCCACCTTTTCCTCTGCCGTCGACATCCCTCAACGCTCCTTCCGATTCCTTTACCTTACACCTGCCGCTGCCCTCCATCTCTCTCTGCTGTCGAGCCGCCGTCTGCCCTCTGCCATCGACCTGCAAAAAAAGAAAAAGAAAAAGAAAATAACGCATACAATAAGCTTAGAAACCTTAAGTTTATGCGTTAAATTTTTTAATTGGTTTCATTTTTGTGTAAAGGGTTTAGTTAGGTTTTAAATCATTTCGTTTTTTGTTGATTAACTTTTAGTTTTAATATCGTTAGTCGTAGATTTTATTTTTGTTAGATTAACATTAGTTTAATTTAGTGTTAAGTCTTAGTTTTAGATTTATTTTTATTTTAAATTGTAAAGTTTGGATAGCGTTAGTTTTAGTTTCTAGTTTAATTTCATCTTTGTATTAGTTTAGTTTAATGTTAGTTTTAGTTTTAGTTTTAATTTTTTTTTTTTAGTTTTAGATTTGAATCCATAGTCTTAGTTTGATTTGTATAGATATATTGTCTGAAAAATAACTAAAAAAAAAAAAAATACAAAAAATTATCAAAAAACTTCATAGTCAAATGAACTTTCAAATTTTTATCTTAAGTTTGACTATATAAAATTTTTAATTTCTGGATTGGGTTATTTAGAACATCATAAATTTGGAAATATTGCTGCAATGATCTGACATTTCAATTTGATAGTCGTCTCATGATAGCATTGCTGTGGATTCAGATTATTTTAATGCATAGTTGTGGTGCGTTCTATTGAATATCATTGTGGTCATTTGTGTTTCATAGCAGCACTTATACATCAATTACTTGGCTTTAATTGTATAACGGGATCTTTTAACTCCATAAGGCACTGGTTTTAATATAATTGGATATGTGAAATCTTGTTAATCTCATCGAGTACTTGGTTATTTGACTGTGTCTCCTAAGTTGGTTGACTTGCAACCAATTCTATTTCTTCATTTCTATTAGGGTCTACCTCCCTTAGCTTGCAAGGAGACAGTTTAGATAGAGAGATTTGGGATCAGGGTGACAGCCCCCGATCTGAGCCATTGTCGCGGTGCCTAGACATTTTGTGCAACAACACTCCCTATCGACGGAAACAAATCCCATATAATTTTGCTGGAACCATCGAAAGTAAAAAGCAAATGCCGCGCTTTTAGGTTTTCGTTAAAGGTTAAAGTGCATCACCGTTCGGTGTAATTCATCAGTGCATCACCGTTCGACATTATTCGCCACGGATTTGTCTTTTCGTTATTCATCACCGACTCAACAGTGAATAGGTAGAACAGAGGCACGATTGCTTATAGTCATCAATGACTTATTCAACACTATCAGTGCATTGTTGTTCAACGTTATCACTCGCTTATTCATCACTGACTCGACATTCGGCAAGGACCAAGGTATAACTGTTCAGTGTTAAGTTTTAACACTTTGTCTCACTGTTTAGTGTTAAGTTTTATTGTGTGGAGCCATGGAATAAATATTAAAAATTAATATCTATATATTATGCTTGCCTATAAACCTTATATCACTGTATTCATTATTAACCTTATGGTATATTATATCAAATGTATTCGTTAATAACCTTATGGTATATTATATTATCCATATAGGTATATTGTAATATCCATATATTATAATATGTGTATGGTTTGTTTATTGTCTGGAGCCATGCAAAAAAAAGTAATATTCTCTATTATAATGTGTATGGTTTGTGTGAGGTTTATTGATTGTGTGGGGCCCGGAGTTAGTTTAAAGTTTATTGGTCCATATAGTCTGTTGAACACTCTTTGTCAACGACCCCATAACAGTACAGCCCCCTTTTTTCAAATGGGATTCATCATGTTCGAAGTGTTCATGCCATTCAAATTTCATCATCATTTGGCAGTTTTATAAATGATGTAAACCCATTCTGCATGTTTATGATGTAAATGATCTGAGTAAGACCACCATGTATGTAATGACCTAGGTAAGCCTAGTATTTTGGTGATGATTTCTATTCTAGAAGGTTTTGTCTCACTGATTCATTTGTGTTTCTTGACACAAGTGATCGACAGGGTTTTCCCTCCGGCCTCTAGCCTAGGGTGGATTTTGTCATCAAGATGCGAAGTGAATCCTAGTGTTTTTTATCGAGTTTTTCTAAAAGTAGTTTGGGAATACTCCTAGCGAATTGACTAGATTATTTTATTACAAGTTGCTTTGTCTACTAGATCATGTTTTGAGTCACAGAATTGGGTAGCTATTTGAGGGTCTATCGCGAATGGGTATTCTCCCTTTATGTGTCTAAATGTGTTTATCTTATGTAAAGAGGGTTGGAAAAATAATTAAATTCCCTCTTAGTCAATTAATTAAATTTTATGGCCAATTTAAATTAAAAATCCCAAGCCAGAAATTTAATTAATTTTAAGTCTTAGGTGAGTTAAAATTCTTCATACAAAAAATTCGTGGGTCCTTAAAAAATAAATTTTTAAAGGTCCTAGGCAAAGGGAATATTGAGAATTTCAAGAAATTTTGGACCCTTGGGCCTTGGTGGTTAAGTGAAATCAAAATTTTGCGGTAATTAACTCAAAAATATTATTTTTGAGTTAATTAAAATGGAATTAAATGATAAATCAAATTTCCTCAAAATTATAATTTCGACGGTCCAGATTAAAAGATAATTAAATATTTTTCGACGGTCGAGATTATTTTGACATGGATCAACCGAACTAGGCGTTGGAGATGTTATCTTATAAATTAGAGGTCTTTGTATGTCATTTGCATCCGATCTTTGGATCATGCACTTGTTCTCAGAAGCTCTTGTAATTTTTTGATCAATAAAACATAAAGACTTTGGGGTTACAAACTTTGGTGTTCCTTTTCCAGATCTATGTGGTGATATTGTCTCTAAACTCTGCTACTTTTATTGACATTTGATGGGTGATGGCCTTTATGGATTGATTTGCATACAAGTATCGTGTGTAGTTTTTTGGGTTTTCTTAAATTGCATTTTGATTTGATAGAAATATCAGTTATCTATATTTCTGAAAGGTCTCATAGCTATTTTTAAAATCTCTATCAATCTAAAATTCAGATCTAAGTGTGCAGAGATTATTATTCAAGATTTGAGCATTTGGGGAAATCTTTAGTTAGATCAGCCGACTCTCAAATTTTAGAAAATCTGAAAAAGCCCATTGTTTCCTAATTTCTAAGGTTATCTTACAGAATATTTTTTGCAGGGTCTTTCTAGAGTTTGTGCCTAAATAAAAAAATTTATCTTAATTTTTTTGAATTTAATGTTAGATCTGGCTAGTAAGAGCCTTAGATCTTGAGATCTGGGAGCGAAGTCAGACTTATGCTCCTTAGATATGATATATCTGCAACTCTTGTGCATAGATCTATAAATATATTGTATAGATTTGTAATTTACATGTGTAGATCTGAAGTTTTGAAACATAATTTTGAATTCTAACATTTGGGTTTTTAGGATTTTCTCTATTATTGCACATATTGGGTATTTGGTTTTTCTTTTTTCACTTGCGCATGAATAGATCTGAAAAATCAGCGAAGGAAATCTTCAGATCTGAGTTAGATCTAAACCCTGGAGGGCAAGATCTGAGCTCAATATTTGTTTGTAGAAATAGATCTGAAAAATCAAACAAGGAAATCTTCAGATCTGAACTAGATCTAGACCCTTGATGATGTATAGGATTTTGAGGCTATTTTTACAGGATTTTGGTCCCCAAAATTCTAATTTTCAAGCGGCAACATTATCTCAAAATTTCAAGAATCTTCAACGGTGGGATCTTCAAAGTCTTGGGCTAAGGGTTTGATCTCTAAACCCTTATTTTCTGTAAATTTTATTACAGCAGACAAATCACAAATAATTAGGCCCTAAAAACACATTTTATATGGTCAAAATTGTTTTAGAATTGCAAAATCTTCATTTTTCAGAACTTTTGGCCATTTAGGCATCTTTAATTTTGCCTAGATTTGACTTTAAAGCTTGCTGTAAATTACTACATAACTATGAAAAATCAAATTTGAACATTTCTAATGCATATCCTAAATAAGGTAAAAAAAAATTGAATTTTCAGTTTTTCGGCAAAACTTACAATTTTTAGACATTGTGGAGATCATTTTCAGTATTTTCAGTTTACTAATCTGTTATCAATTTACTGCTGTTATAAACTTATCAGTTCTGAAAATTACTTAGTCAAACTCTCTTAAAGCCTTAAAGTTGAAATTTTCAAGTTTTAATATATTTTTGCTATTTCTGGAAGTATTTGGTAGCTATTTTGGACAGTTTTATCTTGCTGATCTGTCACTGTTTCACTGCTGAAATAAAAATATTAGATCTGAAATTTCTCTTAATCAAGCCCTAAAAATTGATTTTTCTTCAAGTTCAACAATTTTTACTATTTTTAGTCATTTTGGGCATTGGTGCTAGTATTGTTTGTTTGCTGATCTATGGTTTAAATTACTGCTGCAATTTATATTTCAGATCAGAAATTTTCCTGAAGAATATATTCTAAATTTGACTATAGGAGAAAATTTAATTTTTGGATTTGCATTTTTAAGAATATCATTTAATCCATAAATTGCTTGATGAAATGTTTATCTAGCATCTAAATTGCATGGTGTTTATTGATGATTAATTGCTGAGATTTAAATGCTAATTATTTTCTTATGCTTCAGTTGGACTTGATGATCATTAGCATCTGAGTTTTGGAACGTGTTCTATCAATTAAAATTGCCTAATGTTTAATTAACTTTTATTTCATTTACTTGAATTATTGGATGTTATTGAATACTAATGTTTGGGAAATATTTTCAAGAAAGTGTGATCGATATCTGATTTTGAGAGCTCTATTGTGGATCTGTATATCTTTTAATCAAGTAATTGTGTGGGCATCTTCATAATTGACACTCTCGCTTAAGTACTTAGTGGTTAGATCAGATTATTTATAATCTAAGTGCTTTAAACTTTTTAACATTAACTCTTATCTTCGAAACTTGCTTCATCTAGCTCCTTCTTCAAATCGTTTTCCTTGCATTCTGCATTCTAAATTAACATTGCATAACAACAGTTCTCATCAAGTACTTGGTTATAAATTCCTTAGCAGGATAGTTGACTCCATAAGGCACTGGTATCAATCTTTCCAATTCAATCGAATCATTTAATCTTGCTAGATCTTTTACAAGTATTTGGTCGTTTAACTGTCTCCCGAACTGGTTGGTTTCCAACTGGTTCTCCTTCATTCCATTTCCATAGGGTCTACTCCCCTTAGTTTACTATAAGGAGACAACTTAAATAGAAAGATTGGGGATCAGAGTGACAACCCCCGATTTGAGTCGTTGTTGCAATGCCTAGACATTTTGTGCGACAACATAGTCCTAAGTTGTTAAATTTAGATAGACATGGAGTGTTCTATGTTTAATGCAAATTTACTTCAATATTTCTTAGGCCCGATTCAATTTAGCAATCACATACACATGAAAGTGAAATGCTGATAGAACACAATAATAGATCAACAGAAGACAAGCCAATAATATAGATAAGATTTTACAATTCTTCTTGTCCAACAAAGATATAGGATAGTGTGTGTTACGACAGTCAACATGATGCTTGAACCGGCGAACCCTCCAAGTGTCGGCACACACAACCCTCGAAGTACAACTCCTCAAATGTCACTTATTTGGTCGATGAAGGCAACACAAAAAGTCAACATAGGACATTCAAACGTAGGACATTCAACGTAGAAAGTCAACGCTGCAGATTTAGGACTTCAGTCAAACTGCTCCTTTTCCTCGATTTTTGTGCCCAGTTGAACGGCCTACAAAAATCAGATTTTTCAGCAAAGATTGGAGGTCAAATGGTAAAGGGTTGACCATGGTCAACGCAGGTCAACGCACAACAAACAACCCTAAAAAAGATCCGCAGATTTTCCCCAGCTTTAGCTCCGCATGTGTGAAGGAAAAAGGCCTCCAAAGGCTATCGAACCGATCAAATCACAATGAGAGAATGTGTATTGAGATGATGAGAGAATGACTTCCGAGTCTCTCCAATTTATATCCATCAGTGAGGGTGTGTGACACATCTATTAGGCTTATGAGCCTATATTACAAATCTGACCGACCTTGCACATGTGTGGAAAATAAAATCAAAATGTATGTTCTGCTCATCCAAACGAGATGATCTTTAGATCGATCTTGCACCTCTCTGAAAGAGGAATCCAACAAAAATACGATCATCATCATATGGGCAGTACAACATGGAGTTTGGACCTAGTTGCCAAAAATTAACACTCCTTCTCAACTAGGGAGAACTCCATCTGTCCACATGTGCCATCCAGAGTTCAGCACCATCGTGTACCATCATATAGCATCGTGCGTCATCCTGCCATAACTTGCTTTGCTGGCTCTTCTTTGCAAATAGAACAAAAGTTGAGTCTCAAAGACATCACGCTCAATTGACCCGAAGTCAGCTTAGAGGTTAAAACCTCTCTTGGACTCAAAAAGAGTCTCATACTAACCCGAAGTTAGTTTACTGACCCGAATTCAGTTTAGAGGTAAGAACCTCATCATACTTGATCCCAGATCAAGGTGTTGGATATGTGCCATCCTAGACATAGAGAGTACGACAATCTTCGATGCGTCCATCGGTCTCTATCCACATTTTCCACCTCATTGGTCTAATGAGAGGTACTTCCCATGAGTCCGAAACTCCATGGGTAGGATGCGTGCGGGGCATAGATCCAAGAGAGGTGAACCAACTCAATATCATAACGGTGGTGTCAAAGCACAACAAACTTTGACAAAGCCTAGTCCCGGGTGTGCTTATAGCTCCAAGAAGTTAGCCCCCTGGAGCTCCTAGAGCTCATAGTCCAACTCAAGCAGGACCCTCAGAATAGGGTCTTTCCACGATTCTAAGCTTCTCACGGAAGGTTGGGAACATGACCTTCCCTAGGAGCTTCATGAGAATATCCGCCCCCTGCTCACCAGTTCCGATATGATCGAGCCTTACGGCGCCTCGCTGTACCATATCTCGGTTAAAGTGGTACTTGATATCAATATGCTTGGATTGATCGTGGAACACAGGATTCTTAGAAAGACAAATCTCACTCTGGTTATCACAAAGGATAACAGTGGTATCTAGCACATGCCCAAAAAACTCACTAAAGAGCTTTCGCAACCAAACAACTTCACAACAGGCCATTATCGTTGCAATTTATTTAGCCTCAGCGGTGCTCAAAGCCACCGACTTCTGCTTCCTACTCATCCAAGATATCGAAGCATAACCCAAGCTGAAGCAACATCCAAATGTGCACTTGCGATCCACCACACTTCCAGCGCAATCGACATTAGTATATCCTTGGAGTGTCAAACTCCCGACACTGCATCTCAGCCCATGGTTGATTGTGCCTCGAAGATATCTCAATAGATTCTTGGCACCAATCTAGTCAATGTGATGAGGAGCAACCATATGTTGACTCAAAGTGTTCACGACAAAACATACGTCCGGACGGGAGTTCACTAGGAATATCAGGGCCCCCACAAGTTGTCGATCTTGGCGGGATTTCCCAGCACGGGCCCAACAGCGTTCCACACAACTTCTTAAAATTGAGTTCCATTGGTGTCGACACAGACTTACAGTCCACCATACCAAATCTCTCTAGTAGCTTCACGACATATTTTCCTTGAGAAAGGAAAATATCCCCTGGCTTATGCCAAACCTCCAAGCCTAGGAAGTAATGCATGAGTCCTAGGTCTTTCATCTCAAACTCGGAAGCTAGCTCCCTCGTACATTGATGAATGAGAGGGTCAACACCTGTCAGGAAGAGATCGTCCACATAGAGAACTAGAATGAGAGGCCTTTCTCTATCAACCTTAAAATAAATGTTTGGTTCAACATTACTTTGAGTGAAGCCCAGATTCACCAAGTAGCTATCTATCCTCTCATACCAAGCCCTGGGGGCTTGCTTCAACCCATAGAGGGCTTTTTTCAACCTGCATACATAGGTGTCTCTATCTCGGACTCCAAACCCTAGAGGTTGCTCCACATACACCTCTTCCTTTATAGAACCATGCAGAAAAGCGGTCTTCACATCCATCTGATCGAGACTCCATCCCTGTGTTGCAGCAATGGCAATGATTGATTGGATGGTGGTATAGGGGCCGCAGGTGCAAATATATCATGATAATCTATGCCTTCCGTTTGAGAGAAGCCTCGGGCAACAAATTTTTCCTTGTACTTTTCAACACTACCATCAGATCCACATGCTTGATCTTATTTGTCCTCCGGTCTCGGGACCACTTCCTGTTGAGATTTTGTGTATTTGGGGTAGCATCAATAGTGCTCTAGGTCCCAAATTTTGAGGAAGAACTAGAGTTCACCTGATCTACAAGACCCATAAATGGATTTGGGAAATTTCATCTGGTTTAGGAGATATTAAATTAATTAATTATTTTAATGTATTTTCTAAGTTAAAACTTAGGAAAATAAAATAATTAAAGTGAATTTAATTAAACATGTAATGAAATTGTTTTAAGTCACACGGATCAAGCTTTCTTTTAATTTTAGCATTTGATTAAAGATTTAATCTTGGGCGTTGATTTGTTAACGAGAAAAGTATAAAGGAAAGGCTTGGGGTCATTTGTAAGACACACAGAGGGAGAGCACTAAAGCTAAGCTGAGATTCTAGGGCGGGATTGCTAAGAATTCTCAAGTGTTTCAGTTGTAGAGAGGGGAATTTAGACCAAGGGAATGATCTAATCCCGGGGTTTAGAATACACGAGAAGTAGAGAAGAGATCAGGAAAAGTAGCGCAGAGAAAGGCAGCAACAGCAACAACAGATGACAACAGCATCAAACGGCAGCAGCAGCAACAACAGTAGCAAGGACAACGTGATTTTTAGGAAGCCCTTCAGGGGTTACGCGAAGACCCTTGGGGGGCACGTAGTGACTGTGTCACCCAGTCTGGGGTAATGCAGTCCCTTCCAGTGACGACGTTTAGTGTTTGGAGGCCTTCAGAGGCTGACGCAGTGTCTCTCAGGAGCGGATCTGGTGTTTCTAGGCCTAGATCTGGCTAAGTTTTGTAAATCCCATTTGAGGGTGTGGACCAGTCAGTATTTTTGGTCTTAGATCAGCCAGGTGCTGCAGATCTAGAGTTTTCTCTGTAAGGTTTTCCAGATCTGGAACCTAGAGTTGTGTATGCAGAAATATTCTTAATAATGGAGCCCTCCAACAGTCAGATACTGCTTTTCCCACATTGGGTTTTTTCGGGGACAATTTGTCCAGAAATAACTGTGTCACCTTGTCTATGTGTGCATGTGCTTATTCTACATCTGAATTGGTAGAGATCTGTTATGTGTTTTGCTTCGATGTTAACTTGAATTTATTCAGTTGATAACTTGTATAAGTAGGAGAAGCTTAACCATATTAACAGAAATAATTTTTGCATAAGGATTAAGATTCAAAAATTTCTACATGGTATCAAAGTAATGGCAGATCTAAAAGGGTCACCAGTTGAAGAATCTGAAGGTTCTAGCTGCAGAAAGCAGCTGGAAAGGCAGCAGAAAAGCAGATCTGAAGGGACAATGCAGTTTTCAGGAGCAGAATCACGCAGAGGGAATGGTGAAGCTGTCGAACGCTGTGTCCTAGCAAGCCCATGCAATTACTGGGCAGAGGCAGCTCAGAAACGATGCTGGTTGGGTCTGAAGCTAGCCAGTGTGATTCAGATTTGAATCTGTCAGATCTAGAAAAATCTGCAGAAAAGTTGTAGAAATTTAGAAGAGTTGGTGGGGTTAAACTTCTGAAGTTTTCAGATTTTTAGCCTTAGCACAAGTGACAGTTTGGGAAGATGTCAGTTTCTCAAAGATTTTCTCGCCAAAGGAAACTTGCAGTTTGGTCAGAGGATCAAAGAAGAAGCTCAATCATAGTTGATTTGGTAGATTTCCAAGGAGGGAAATCAAGTGTCAGAGGGAGCAAAGGGTTCTTAGTTCGAAAAGGATCCTAGATCCAGATCTCTAGCATAGAGAAGAGGAGCTCCGACACATTCTGAGCAGATCATGGACTGCGTGATCAGGATAGGCTAGAGGGCCTCTCAAATTTTTTGGTGTGGAAAGCAAGGATCCTGATTGTCCTTGAGGCATACGGTCTAAGAGACCATGCAGAGCAGACCTTAGCCACAATGACAGATGCGGATCGCCTACATAAGTATCAAGAAGTTGCTGGGCATGCCAAGCGGCTGTGTTGACCACACTTTGTCAACGACCCCATAGCAGTACACCCCCATTTTTTCAAATGGCACTTATCATGTTCGAGGCTCGTGTCATCCATTTTTCATCGTCGATCGACAGTTTTATAATGATGTAAACCCATTCTGCATGTAATGATGTAAATGATCTAAGTAAGACCGTCTATGTATGTAACAACCTAGGTAAGTCTAGTATGTTGTTGATGACTTCCATCCTAGGAGGTTTTTTGTCTCACTGATTCACGAAAGTGATCGGCAGAGTTTTTCCCTCTAGCCTCACCCCAAAGCTAGGGTGGAATTGTCATCAGCATGCTAAGTAAGTCCTAGTGTTTTTTATCGAGTCCTTGTAAAAGTAGTTTCAACTACTTGGTCTACTAGATCATGTTTTGAGTCGCAGAATTGGGTATTTATTTGAGGGTCTATACAAATGGGTTTCCCCCCTTCATGTATGTAAATGTATTATCTCATGTAAAAGACGGTTGGAAAAATAATTATAATCCCCTCTTAGTCAATTAATTAAAATTTCTGGTCAATTAATTAATAAAATCCTAAACCAGAAATTTAATTAATTTAGGGTCCTAAATTAGAATTAAATCTTTAAAGGCAAAATTTGTGTGTCCTTGGAAAATGATTTTAAAAGCCCCAAGCCAAAGGAATATTGAGAATTTTAAGAAATATTGGACTCTTGGTCCTTGGTGGTTAAGTCAAGGTCAAAATTTTGGGGTAATTAACTCAAAAATAATATTTTTGAGTAAATTAAAATTGAATTAAATGATAAATTCGTTTTTTCCCCAAAATTTTAATTTCAACGCTTCGGATTAAAAGATAATTAAATCTTTTGGACTGTTGAGATTATTTTGACGAGGATCATCCAAACTAGCTGTTAGAGATCTTGTCCTATAAATTTAGAGGTCTTTGTCAGTATTGAGTCATCCGATCTCAGAATCGTGTACTGGTCTTGGAAGCTCTTGTGAATTTTTCTTGATGAATAAATCATAAAGACTTTGGGGTTACAAATCTTGATGTTCCTTCTCAAATTTATGTGGTGAATTGCCTCTGAACTCTGCTACTTGGCTTCTTGCATTTTATGGTTGATGGCCTACATGGATTAATCTACATACAGGTATCTTGTGCAGTTTTCTGGGTTTATAAAATAACATTCTGATTTTTCTACGGGTCTCATGTTGTTTTCTTAAATCTCTATCGATCTAAGATTCAGATCTAAGTGTGTAGGGAAATATTTTTAAGATTGAGCGTTTGGGGAAGTCTTCGGTTGGACCAGCCGACTCTCAATAAACATAAATCTGATAAGCTCTTTATTTGTTAAATTCCAGGTCTATCTTACGATATTTGGGTTTTGCAGGGTTTTCTGTTATTTAGGCTTCCCAAAGCCACCTCTAATTTGTGCATAAAATGTATTTCTAATCACTATATGAGGGTTTTAAATTGTAACTTAAGAAATTTAATTATCTGTGAGGGTTTAATAGTTTCTTGGTGTGTGTCTTCAGATCTGACTGATTGTTGCAGGTTACAGGTTCAAATCGGAATTTTTTTTAGATCTAAGTCAGATCTAGCCTCCAAAGGCTAGATCTGGCCTCAGGATCCTCACCGTGAACAAATCTGAGCGTCATTTGATTAAATCAGTGTATGAAATCAGGGTTTCAAGAAGAGAGTTTCAGATTTTGCTGGACGTCTTGGGTCATTCCCTGCTCAAACGCTGTTATATCCATTGCCTTCATTCACACCCGCCCTTGCATCCTGCCTTTTCCTCACATTACGAATCGTTTAACCTGCTGTCTTTCCTCACACTTCATTCCATCCAGCATCCTCCAGCTTGCCCGATCAGTCTCCTATCCTGTCTGACCTGCACAAGCATAAAACGTTTCATTTTCTCTACTCCTAGGAATCCGTCTTCTTTTCTCTGCGTTAGCTTTTTTTTCGTTGGGCATCGATCTGGCCGTCCACCCGTTCCTTCTTCCCTCACGTCAGCGCTTTACACCGTCACCTTTCCTCCTGCCGTCCAGCTCCAAACTGTCGACCTTCCCTTCAACTCTCCGTCCAAACTTCTTCACGCCGTCCAAGCCGTCTCCTAACCTGCGATATAACACAAACGACGAAAAAAAAAAAAAAAACAAACGCAGACATAATCAAACGAAATTATTCATATGCGTTTTTCTTTTTAAAGTAGTTTCAAATTTCGAAATTTTTTGAGTCGGCTTTAGTTTCAGATTTCAATAGTTATTTCTTTCAGCGTTAGTGATTTCATTTAAATTCGACAAGGGTTAGCGTTAGTTTTTTTAGAGTTAGGTTTGTTGTTCAATATTCGATTTTAGTTCATTTCAATAGCGTAGTTGGATTTTAGGGTAGTCAGCTTTTGTTTATTTGTTTAGATTTAACTTTTAAGTTTAATGTTAATCTAGTTAGATTTTTTAATTTTGTTAATTAGATTAATCTTTTTGGACTTTGGTTTATTTCAATTTTAGATTTAATTTAGTTTTTTAGATTAGAACTTTTATTCATTTTAGATTTTTGAGATTTTGATTTAAAATATAAAATAAAAAATAATAAAAAATTTCAAAATCTTAAAAAAATCAGAAAATACAAAATATAATTTTTTTTTTCAAATTTTCTATGGTCAAATGAGCTTTTGAATTTTTCTATCTAAAATTTTGACTATAGAAAATCATTGATTTGTCTGGATCGAAATTAATTGAACATTTTTAAATCCCGGCATTTTCATCATCATTGGTCAATCGTGTTTTAATAAGCAACAGTTAGTCATCATTACTGGTTTATAATTGCATATGGGATTTTTGTGTGACTCCATAAGGCATTGATCATCAAACGTGAAATCTGATCTAGATCTGTGAAATCCTGTTAATTTTATCAAGTATTTGATGTTTTAGCTGTGTATCCTGGTTTATCCTTCATTTCTAATAGGGTCTACCTCCCTTAGCCTGCAAGGAGACAACTTAAAGAGAGAGGTTGGGGATAGAGGTGACAACCCCCAATCTGAGCTGTTGTCGCGGTGCCTTGACAATCTGTGCGACAACATTTTTTGGCACCGTTGCCGGGGATAGAGTTTTTCTGTCCTTGGTCTTAACGACATTTTATAATCTTCAGATCTTCTTTCGCCATTCATTAGCCTGTCGCAAGGGATCACATTTTCTGGCGTCTTTTCATCCCTTCATATTTTCATCATCTTATCTTTCGTCATATCACTAATCATTTCACCATCGTATCTTTAGCACCTGGACATTTCGGTTGGCTTCTTGTTTGGGTGGCGACTCCACTTATTTATCTTTTTATTCCCAGACAAGAATCCCCCCCTGATATCCATCTGCTATCTATCGATTATTTCTTCTGTTTTAGAATTAGTTTCATGTTCAAGTGGCGACTCCAATTCTTTCATTTCCTACAAGAGTTCCTGCTAAGAAGCTTGCTTCTTGAGGACCTTTTGACTATTCTTGGACACGGATCTATTTCTTAAATTTTAAGCAGGTCATCATGGATGAAACCTTTCATGACATGTCGGAAGAGGCCACTTCAAAATTGCCTTTTTTCTCAGGTGGTGATCCAGGCACTGCTCTATTACATCTAAGGACGGTCAACCTTTTTATACATAAATATTGTCGTCCTTCACAATATAATCATGAAGATATCAAGATACGTGTCTTTGGCTATTCTTTAAAAGGTGATGCTATCGATTGGTTTCGAAATTGTCCTGAAGAGTATTGTTTACAAGACATCATCAATGCTTTTACAGATAAATATATAAAACAAAATGACTCACCTTGTGTTTCCAGTATTATGCAAAAGAATGAAATTGATTCTGTAGAAGATTCAGCTATCAGCAGGAGATTTCCAGACAATTCTCAGGATGAATTCACTTGTACCACAATAGCACAAACCCATGATAGTGGTGAAACAGAAACAAATTTTCAAACCAGTGTTGACAATGATAAGAATCTTGTTAGCGAATTGATTCAGATGGTTAAGGATATACAGCTAAATCAAGCTCAGGTAATCAAGAATATGGAGGCCAACCAGGCTCAAATCATTAAGAATATGGAACTTAATCAAGAAAAAATAATAGCGGATCACGCCAGGGAAATTGGTTCTATGCAGAGCAGGTTATTGGCCTTTGAAGAAAAACATAAGAAAGAGATTAACTGTATGCAAAATTTCTTCATGGCCATGAAAGCAGATAATGATAAATTGATTCAAAACATGGAAGCTAACCAAATCAATCTTTAGAATCGGATAAATACCTTAGAAGAAAGTCATGCACAGGAAATAAATGTCATGGAAAACAGATTAAAAATGATGGAAGTTAATCATTCTAATCAAATGTCTCTTCAACACAATTTGCCAACTATTGAAGAAATGCATGCCAGGGAGATGACTTCCATACAGAAGAAGTTGGAAAAAATGGAACGATCACACATGCAAGATTTCCAACCCAGGTCAGATTTGTCAACAGATCATAGGCCTCCCAGTTTGTTGAAGTAGTTTCCATCTCATCACATGGAGGTCACTTTTCCCATTAAGGAAGAATTAACTATGGCTACAAAGGACGTTGAGAAACACCAAGCTTATGTGTCACCTTTAACAGAGTATATTGAGAATAAGATTGGTCACAATCCAGGCTCATCACATGTTTTATACAAGCATTTTCAAGATAAGGACAAGAAATCTACAGTAGTCTCATTGCTGACATCACAGCCGACTCAGACGAAGAGAAAGAAGAAGAAAGGAAGAAGTAAGCGGTTTGATTCGTCTGATGGTCGAGAGCAGCTTGGCATTCGGATAAGACAGAGTCCTACAATTAGCAAGATTGGACATGGCACATCTGAAAAGCCGCCTACAGACTTGCCTGAAAGCAGGCAAATGCTCAGCATACACTATATTGAGCACATCTGATGCCACAGGGCATCCTTTGTATTGTATCTCTAACCTTACACCTTGTTATTTCAGCATTTCATTTTTGCACTTAAAGTAGATTTACTTTTCATGTTAAGTAGAATAATGAATAAAAGAAGAGCTTCTATTTTTTATGTACTTAATGGTATATGATGATATTTGGATGGAGACTACTTATATAGTTTTGTGTGTTTCTTGGATGCAGATTCTGGATTCTCACATTCCTTCGATGAAGCAACGTGTCCCCAAGTAGAGCCAGATGTTGACCACACTTTGTCAACGACCCCATAGCAGTACACCCCCATTTTTTCAAATGGCACTTATCATGTTCGAGGCTCGTGTCATCCATTTTTCATCGTCGATCGACAGTTTTATAATGATGTAAACCCATTCTGCATGTAATAATGTAAATGATCTAAGTAAGACTGTCCATGTATGTAACAACCTAGGTAAGCCTAGTATGTTGTTGATGACTTCCATCCTAGGAGGTTTTTTGTCTCCCTGATTCACGAAAGTGATCGGCAGAGTTTTTCCCTCCAGCCTCACCCCAAAGCTAGGGTGGAATTTGTCATCAACATGCTAAGTAAGTCCTAGTGTTTTTTATCGAGTCCTTGTAAAAGTAGTTTCAACTACTTGGTCTACTAGATCATGTTTTGAGTCGAAGAATTGGGTATTTATTTGAGGGTCTATACAAATGGGTTTCCCCCCTTCATGTATGTAAATGTATTATCTCATGTAAAAGACGGTTGGAAAAATAATTATAATCCCCTCTTAGTGAATTAATTAAATTTTCTGGTCAATTAATTAATAAAATCCTAAACCAGAAATTTAATTAATTTGGGGTCCTAAATTAGGATTAAATCTTTAAAGGCAAAATTTGTGGGTCCTTGGAAAATGATTTTAAAAGCCCCAAGCCAAGGGAATATTGAGAATTTTAAGAAATATTGGACCCTTGGTCCTTGGTGGTTAAGTCAAGGTCAAAATTTTGGGGTAATTAACTCAAAAATAATATTTTTGAGTTAATTAAAATTGAATTAAATGATTCGTTTTTTCCCCAAAATTTTAATTTCAATGCTCCGGATTAAAAGATAATTAAATCTTTTGGACTGTTGAGATTATTTTGACAAGGATCATCCAAACTAGCCGTTAGAGATCTTGTCCTATAAATTTAGAGGTCTTTGTCAGTATTGAGTTATCCGATCTCAGAATCGTGTACTGGTCTTGGAAGCTCTTGTGAATTTTTCTTGATGAATAAAGCATAAAGACTTTGGGGTTACAAATCTTGATGTTCCTTCTCAAATTTATGTGGTGAATTGCCTCTGAACTCTGCTACTTGGTTTCTTGCATTTTATGGTTGATGGCCTACATGGATTAATCTGCATACAGGGATCTTTGTGCAGTTTTCTGGGTTTATAAAATAACATTCTGATTTTTCTACGGGTCTCATGTTGTTTTCTTAAATCTCTATCGATCTAAGATTCAGATCTAAGTGTGTAGGGAAATATTTTTAAGATTGAGCATCTGGGGAAGTCTTCGGTTGGACCAGCCGACTCTCAATAAACATAAATCTGATAAGCTCTTTATTTGTTAAATTCCAGGTCTATCTTATGATATTTGGGTTTTGCAGGGTTTTCTAAGGCTTGTGCCTCTCCCAAAAAGTTTTAAATCTCTGAAAATTGTGCTAAAATGGATTTCAAATTTGACCATGAGGGTTTTAAATTGTAAACTAGTTGTAAATTTGTAATTTATCTGTGAGGGTTTAATAGTTTCTTGGTGTGTGTCTTCAGATCTGACTGATTGTTGCAGGTTACAGGTTCAAATCGGAATTTTTTTTTAGATTTAAGTCAGATCTAGCCTCCAAAGGCCAGATCTGGCCTCAGGATCCTCACTGTGAACAAATCTGAGCGTCATTTGATTAAATCAATGTATGAAATCAGGGTTTCAAGAAGAGAGTTGCAGATTTTGTTGGACGTCTTGGGTCATTCCCTGCTCAAACGCTGTTATATCCATTGCCTTCATTCACACCCGCCCTTGCATCCTGCCTTTTCCTCACATTACGAATCGTTTAACCTGTTGTCTTTCCTCACACTTCATTCCGTCCAGCATCCTCCAGCTTGCCCGATCAGTCTCCTATCCTGTCCGACCTGCACAAGCATAAAACGTTTCATTTTCTCTGCTCCTAGGAATCCGTCTTCTTTTCTCTGCGTTAGCTTTTTTTTCGTTGGGCATCGATCTGGCCGTCCACCCGTTCCTTCTTCCCTCACGTCAGCGCTTTACACTGTCACCTTTCCTCCTGCCGTCCAGCTCCAAACCGTCGACCTTCCCTTCAGCTCTCCGTCCAAAATTCTTCACGCCGTCCAAGCTGTCTCCTAACCTGCGATATAACACAAACGACGAAAAAAAAAAAAAAAAACAAACGCAGACATAATCAAACGAAATTATTCATATGCGTTTTTCTTTTTAAAGTAGTTTCAAATTTCGAAATTTTTTGAGTCGGCTTTAGTTTTAGATTTCAATAGTTATTTCTTTCAGCGTTAGTGATTTCATTTAAATTCGACAAGGGTTAGCGTTAGTTTTTTTAGAGTTAGGTTTGTTGTTCAATATTCGATTTTAGTTCATTTCAATAGCGTAGTTGGATTTTAGGGTAGTCAGCTTTTGTTTATTTGTTTAGATTTAACTTTTAAGTTTAATGTTAATCTAATTTTGTTAATTAGATTAATCTTTTTGGACTTTGGTTTATTTCAATTTTAGATTTAATTTAGTTTTTTAGGTTAGAACTTTCATTCATTTTAGATTTTTGAGATTTTGATTTAAAATATAAAATAAAAAATAATAAAAAATTTCAAAATCTTAAAAATATTAGAAAATACAAAATATAATTTTTTTTTTCAAATTTTCTATGGTCAAATGAGCTTTTGAATTTTTCTATCTAAAATTTTGACTATATAAAATCGTAGATTTGTCTGGATCGAAATTAATTGTAACATTTTTAAATCCCGACATTTTCATCATCATTGGTCAATCGTGTTTTAATAAGCAGCCGTTAGTCATCATTACTGGTTTATAATTGCATAATGGGATTTTTGTGTGACTCCATAAAGCACTGATCATCAAACGTGAAATCTGATCTAGATCTGTGAAATCCTGTTAATTTTATCAAGTATTTGATGTTTTAGCTGTCTCCTGGTTTATCCTTCATTTCTAATAGGGTCTACCTCCCTTAGCCTGGAAGGAGACAGCTTAAAGAGAGAGGTTGGGGATAGAGGTGACAACCCCCAATCTGAGCCGTTGTCGCGGTGCCTTGACAATCTGTGCGACAACAGGCTGATAATGGACAGTATCAAGGATCATATTGTGCCAGACATAGTTGAGAAGAGGACAACTAATGAGATGTGGAAGGCCTTGACTTCCCTGTATGAGGGAAAATCAGTCCAAATAAATATGCTGTTGGAGGCCCAAATGAGGTCATTCATGATGACAAAGGGAGAAGACATCAAGCATTTCCTCTTCAGATTGCAGTCAATCAGGGATCAGTTGACGACAACGGGTGCAACCCTAGATGATGCAGTGATAGTCAGAACTGCCCTCGATGCAGTCACAGATGAGTGGGAAACCTTTGTCCAAAGTATCTTGGGCAGAGCGGACCTCCCAGATTGGGACAGCTTGTTGTCGATCCTGCGGCAAGAAGAACTACGAAGGTTCACCAAGAAACTGCACAACCCTGCGTTGAGCAAGGTTAAGAAGGAAGAGGTGGAAGATGCAGCCTTGGCATCGAAGAAGCATCCGAAGAAGAAGAAGGATCTTTCTAAGATCAGGTGCTTCCAGTGTGGCGAAATGGGACGTTTTGCCAGCCATTGTCCAGAAAATAAGAAGGACAAGGAAGCATCTTCTTCCAAAGTAGCGATGGCAGATGATGGGTCAGGAGATGATATAGCCATGAGTGCTCATGAACCACGGAGGTGGGGTGACATGGACATGTAGAGGAGCTACATGGAAGAAAGGCGGGATCCTTGAGCAGCTCATCTCTTGGATCACAAGTGAGCTACGACAGTCTTAAGACAGTAGTCAGATAAGTGGAGCAGTGGGAGCACAGATCACAGATGAGGCAGAGGTAGAGGCAGATCTGGAGGCTGGGAGGAGCAGCGCAGAGCAAAGCAGCAACACCGTAGAAGCAGTAGCAGCGCAGAGGCTGATGTGACTTCAGTAACGCAGTGCAGTGCAGTGCAGTCCTGCTTATGCAGTGCAGAGCTGCAGCAGTGCAGAAAGCTTCAGAGGAGCAGCGCAGAGGAAAGCAGCAACAACGTAGAAGCAGTAGCAGCGCAGAGGCTGATGTGACTTCAGCAATGCAGTGCAATGCAGTGCTGCATACGCAGCGCAGAGGCTGATGTGACTTCAGCAGCGCAGTGCAGTGCAGTGCTGCTTACGCAGTGCAGAGCTGCAGCAGCGCAGAAAGCTTCAGAGGGACAGCGCAATGCAACAACAGCGTGATAGATTTCAGCACAAGGAGCTGATGTGACTTTAGTAGTGCAGAGGGAGTCTGATTACGCAGGTAGAGTTGTATTTGTGCATCATTCTTTAGATGCTAGCACAGATCTGTAGCCTATGGAGCTTTAGTGATGAGGATGTAGCCTATTTGTCTTGTTTGTCAAAGATTGGGCAGGAGATTCAGTTGTTTCTCTCAACAACTGAAGTTGCAGTGTAGCAGATCAACAGTGGCAGTGCTATGAGCAGCACAGATGCAACATATTGAGAGGGAGCTGCAGTACAGTGGTTGCAGTTGCAGTGGCAGATTCATGGGCAGCAGTACAGAATGGCAGCAATAGTGTAGAGTTGAGTGGTAGGAGGCCAGGCTTCAGAAGCACAAAACCAGTGCCCAAAATCATGTAATGCATAAGTGTGATGTATTGTTAGAGCACACCCTTGATGCTATAAGAGGGAGTGTTGAGATTTTGTGTATTTGGGGTAGCATCAGTTGTGCTATAGGTCCCCAATTTTGAGGAAGGACTAGAGTTCACCTGATCTACAAGACCCAGAAATGGATTTGGGAAATTTCATCTGGTTTAGGGGATATGAAATTAATTAATTATTTTAATGTATTTCTTAAGTTAAAACTTAGGAAAATAAAATAATTAAAGTGAATTTAATTAAATATGTGATGAAATTGTCTTAAGTCACACATATCAAGCTTTCTTTTAATCTTAGCTATTGATTAAAGATTTAATCTTGGCCGTCGATTTGTCAACAAGAATAGTATAAAGGAAGGGCTTGTGGTCATTTGTAAGACACATATCTTTGTAAATTCTCTGGACTATTTCGATATTCGTAGAGAACAGAGCGTAATGGGTGCAAGGAGGGAGCATCTCGTATCCAACGACGAAAGTTTCAAACCAAAATTTCGGGCTGTCTTCCTGAAGAGGGAACCCTTTTCAAAGATATCTTGTTCGTCGAGATCTCTTATTTTCGGGTTGATAACCTATTTGAGAGGTCAATGCATAAATGTGTCAACCTATGTCCAAGATCAGTGCTTCAATGACGGGCACTTATGAAAGAGAGGGAGGCACTGAAGCTAAGCTGAGATTCTAGGGCGGGGTCGCTAAGAATTCTCAAGTGTTTCAGTTGCAGACCAAGGGGATGATCTGATCTGATCCCGAGGTCTAGAATACACAAGAAGCAGAGAAGAGATCAGGAAAGACAGCGCAGAGGAAGGCAACAACAGCAGCAGTAGACGATAGCAGCAGCAACAAGGACAACGTGATTTTCAGGAACCCCTTCAGGGATTACGCAGAAACCCTTAGGGGCAGCCTGGTGACTGCGTCACCCAGACTAGGGTAACGCAGTCCCTTCAAGTGACAACGCTGAGCATTTGGAGGCCTTCAGAGGCTGATGCAGTGTCTTTTAGGGGCAGATATGGGGTTTCGAAGCCTAGATCTGGCTAAGTTCTGTAAATCCCGTTTGAGGGTGTGGATCAGTCAATATTTTTGGTCTTGGATCAGCCAGGTGCTACAGATCTAGAGTTTTCTCTGTAGGGTTTTCCAGATTTGGAACCCAGAGTTGTGTATTCAGAAATATTCTTAATAATAGAGCGCTCCAGCAGCCAGAGACCAGTTTTCCCACATTGGGTTTTTCCACTGACAGTTTGTCTAGAAATAACTGTGTCACTTTGTCTATGTGTGCATGTGCTTATTCTAGATCTGAATTGGTAGAGATCTGTTATGTGTTTTGCTTTGATGTTAACTTGAATTTATTCATTTGATAACTTGTATAAGTAGGAGAAGCTTAACCGGATTAACAGAAATAATTTCTGCATAAGAATTAAGATTCAGAAATTTCTACACTTCCTAGATGTCATTTTTCGTAATGGACTCATATTCTTCGTGCATAACATCCTTCCAAACTTGATGCTTTACTTCTTCTTCAAATGATCTAGGCTTAGATTGTACACTTGTACTCATGGTTGCTAGATAGACCTTGGTATCTATTCGGCTTCTTGCTTTCACGGAATGTCCCCCTTGGGGCAATATGTCTCTTAGCATCTGCGAGAGTATCCTTGAGCCATGATGGTCTTCTCTAATTTGAAGGAGGTGGATCAATAGAATCCATAGGTCCTTCAACATCGAGCACTGGTTCATCCTTCAGCTCTTCTTGCTTCCCTGCTTCTTTATCTTCTTTGTCTTCCTTGGAGCTAGGAAGATTTCTCACTTTCTTGAAGGCATCATCGTCATTGAAGGTGACATCATGGCATATCTCCACTTCTCTTTGACCAGGCACATAGATTCTATATGCCTTCGAAGTTTCACTGTAGCCCACAAACATTCCCTTCTTTCCAGAAGCATCCAACTTACTTCTCTTTTCTTTCGGCACATGAAAGTAAACATGACAACCAAAAATTCTAAAATGAGAAACATCAGGTTTCTTACCAGAGAAGACTTCTTCGAGACTTTTGGAGTCCAGAGCGGAATGCAGGCATCTATTTTGAACGTACACAGCAGTGTTCACAACTTCTCCCCATAGAAACTTCAGAAGACCTTGGTCACATAGCATGGCGCGGGCAGCTTCCACAATGGTCCTGTTCTTTTTTTTAGCAACACCATTTTGCTCAGCAGTATACACAGTTGTGGTCTCCCTCTTAATGCCAGCTTCTTTGCAAAAGTCTTTGAATTCATTTGACTCATATTCGGTCCCATTGTCTGTCCTCAAAACTTTGATTCTCTTCTCGGTTTGATTTTCCACCAAGGCCTTGAAGGTACGAAATCATTTGAATGCTTCGTCCTTCTTCTTCAAGAAAGATATCTAGGTCTTGTGGAAGAAGTCATCTGTAAAAGTCATGTAATAGGAACATCCTCCCAAAGATGTCACGATCAACATACTAGATAAATCAAAATGTATCAACTACAAGATATCAGTTGTCTTTGTGATACTTGAGGGGAATGGTCACCTCTTATGCTTCCCTTCGACACAACGCTGACATATACGTTCATGATCATCTTTAAATTCGGCGATCCCTTTCACCAATTTCCTTGCTTCAGGAAGGGCTTTGTAATGAAGGTGTGCAAACCTCTAGTGCCATAACTCTGTTTGAAGAGTTACATCAGAAGACATAGCCCCCAATGGACTTCCTCGAACCTGGTAGAGTGTATCAACTCTAAAACCAATAGAAAGAGCTTCCTTGAAGTTCTTCTTCCAGATAAGTACCTTTCCATCAATGAATGCCACCTTGAACCCTTTGTCTTCCATTGCGGAAATAGACAAAAGGTTCTTCAAATCAGGTACGTACAACACATCTTGTAAACGGAGGACTTGACCTTGAGATAAATGAAGGGTCACAGTCCCTGTCCCTTTCACAGAATAGGTGGCATTATCTCCAGGGATAATTTCTAGATTAGTATCCTTCTCAATTAAATCAAAGATGGCTTCTTTATAACCAGTGATGTAAAATTTTGTAGATGTTCTATGCTTGATGCAACTTTACTTTCTCTTCAGTACTAGACAACAATCACATAAATCATTAAGTAAAATGCTGATAGAACATACCAGTGGATCAAAAAAAGACAAGCCAGAAAAATATATATTTGTTGTTGCGTTACGACGATCAGCAGGATGCTTCAACTAACAAAGTCTCCTTGGTGAGCCAGCCCAGTATGTATCACAACAACCCTCAAAACAACCAAATGGTCAACTCAAAGTCAACGCCAGAAAAGTCAACGCTGTCCAAAAAAGTCAACGCAGAAAAGCAGCAAGTAAAAGTCAACACAACTCGGTCTTCTGTCAACATTTGACCTCTGTTCTTGTGCCAAAATGTACGGACTGCATAAATTGAAGTCTATGCCAAAAATCAGCTCCTTTGCACCATGCGTTGAGCAAAGTCAACACTGGTCAAACCTGCGGTAAAACCCTAGCTGCAGCAAAAACAGTGTTTGTCCTTCTCCCACGTGTGAACTGAAGATTTGCCTCCTTGGAGCTCGAACCAATCAGAAGTGGAGAGAGAAATATGTGTGATGAGGAGATGAGTGAAATGTCCTCCAACGTTGACTCTATTTATATCAATCACTGAGGGTGTGTGACACATTTGCTGGGGGTGTAAAACCTTAAGGCCGACCTGCACATATTTTGAAAGTATTAGAAATAAATTCAAAATAAATGTTCTGCTCATCGGATCAAGATGATCTTTACATCAATCTTGCATGTCTTCGAAAGAGGAACCTAATAAAAATATTGGTGTCTTCATCTGAGCATCACAACATGGAGTTTGGACCTAGTTGTCCAATTTAACACTCCTTCTCAACTAGGGAGAACTCCATCGACCTATGCAATCAAACATCGTGCGTCATCCTATCGTAACTTGCTTTGCTAGCCTCTTTATTTCAGAACAGAAGTGGGTCGATCACAAAGACATCATTCTCGACTAACAGATTCAGCCCAGAGGTCCGAAACCTCTATAGGACTCACAAAGAGTCTCATACCAACCCAAAGTTGGTTTACCTGACCCGAAGTCAGTTGGAGGTCCGAAATCTCACTATACTTGATCCCAGATCAAGTGGTTGGACCATGCTATCCTAGATAGAGTGTCGACAATCTCTGATGTGTCCATCAGTCTTTGATACTTGTCTCTAGCTTTTCCCACCTCATTGGCCAAATGAGAGGTAATTCCCATGAGCCCTGAACTCAATGGGTAGGATGCATACGGGGCACAGATAATGAGAGGTGAACCATCTAAATAATCACAACGGTGGGGCCCAAGCACACTAACAAGGTTCGGCAAGCCTAGCCCTGTGGTTGCTTATAGCTCCGAGAAGCTATCCCCAGAGCTCCCAGAGCTCATCGTCCAACATGACCCACATCATAGGGTTGTTCCACGATACCAAGACTCTCACGGAAGGTTAGGAACTTGACCTTCCCCATGGGCTTTGTGAGAATATCCGCAACCTGCTCATCAGTTCCTATATGATCGAGCCTTAAGACGTCTCGCTGTACCATATCCCTGATAAAGTGGTACCTGATATCAATATGCTTGGATCGATCGTGAAACACTATAATCTCGGAGAAGCGAATCCCACTCTGGTTATCACAGAGTATCACGGTGGTATCTAGCATATGTCCGAACAACTCACTAAAGAGCTTTCATAACCAAACTGCTTCACAACAGGCCATACTCGCTGTAATGTATTTGGCCTCTACAGTGGTTAAAGCCGCCAAATTTTGCTTCTTGCTCATCCATGATAACGAAGCAGAACCAAGATTGAAGCAACATCCCGATGTGCTCTTACGATCCACCACACTGCCAGTGCAATCGGCATCAGTATATCCAAGGAGTGTCATGCTACTGGCAGTGTATCTTAGCCCATGGTTTATCGTGCCTCGAAGATATCTCAGAATATTCTTGGCACCAACCCAGTGAAAGTGATGAGGCTTAACCATCTGTTGACTCAAACTATTCACTGCAAAACATATATCTGGATGGGTGTTCACTAAGAACATCAGGGCCCCTACGAGTTGACGATACTCAGTAGGATTTGCCAACACGGGCCCAGCAGTGCTGCCACTCAACTTCTTAAAGTTGAGCTCCATCGGTGTCGACATAGACTTGTAGTCCACCATACTGAATCTTTTCGGAAGCTTCACAATGTATTTTCCTTGAGAAAGGAAAATCTCGCCAGGTCTCTGCCAGACCTCCAGGCCTAGGAAGTAGTGCATCAGTCTTAGGTCCTTCATCTCGAACTCAACAATGAGCTCCCTCTTGCACTGATGAATGAGAGGGTCAATACCTGTCAGAACGAGGTCGTCCACATACAGCACCAGAATGAGAGGCTTCTCCCTATCAACCTTGAAGTAAAGGTTCAGATCAACATTACTACGAGTGAAGCCCAACTTCGTCAGGTAGCTATCTATCCACTCGTAGCAAGCTCTGGGTGCTTGCTTCAGCCCATAGAGGGCTTTCTTCAACATGCAGACATGGGTGTCCCGATCCTGGACTTCGAACCCCAGAGGTTGCTCCACATATACCTCTTCCTTTATCACACCATGCAGAAATGCGGTCTTCACATCCATTTGATGGAGACTCCATCCTTGCGTAGTAGCAAGGGCTATAATAGATCGAATGGTGGTATATCGGGCCGCAGGTGCAAAGATGTCATCATAGTTCATGCCTTCCTTTTGAGAGAAGCCACAGGCAATGAATCTTGCCTTGAACTTTTCAGCACTTCCATCAGATCCATGCTTGATCTTGTAGAGCCATTTCGAGGTGACAATTGCTTTGTCCTTCGGTCTTGGAATGACATCCCAGACATCATTCTTCATTATGGACTCATACTCTTCGTGCATAGCATCTTTCCAGACTTGATGCTGTACGACTTCCTCAAATGATCCAGGCTCGGATTGTACAATAGTACTCATGGTTGCTAGATACCCTTGGTATCTACTCGGCTTCTTGCTTTCACAAAATGTCCCTCATCATCCTCGAGAGTGGCCCTGAGCCATGATGGTCTATTTCCCAGTGAAGGAGGTGGATCAATCATGTCCATCGGTCGTTCAACATTATGCATCGTCTCATCTTTTGGTTCTTCTTGATTTCCAGGCCTTGCTTTATGATCTTCCTCAGATCTCGGAAGATTGACTACTTTCCTCAGGGAAACATCTTCGTCAAAGGTGACATTGTGCCATATCTCCACTTCCCTTTGACTAGGCACATAGATCTTATAGGGCTCGAAGTTTCACTGTAGCCCACAAACATTCCTTTCTTCCCAGAAGCATCCAGCTTGCTCCTCTTTTCTTTCGGCACATGAAAATAAACAGGGCATCCAAAAACTCTAAAATGTGAGACGTCAGGTTTCTTACCAGAGAAAACCTCTTTGGGAGTTTTGGTGTCTATAGCGGAATGCGGGCATCGGTTTTGTATGTACACAGCAGTGTTCACTGCTTCTCCCCACAAAAACTTCGGTAGACCTTGGTCACATAGCATGGCACGGGCAGCTTCCACGATGGTGCTGTTCTTTCGTTCAGCAACGCCATTTTGCTCAAGAGTATAGACAGTTGTGGTCTCCCTCTTGATGCCAGCTTCTCTGCAAAAGTCCTTGAACTCATTTGTCTCGTATTCAGTGCCATTATCAGTTCTCAAAATCTTGATCCTCTTCCCTGACATATTTTCCACCAAGGCTTTGAAAGTACGGAACCACATGAAAGCCTCATCCTTCTTCTTTAAGAAGTATATCCAGGTTTTGCGAGAGAAGTCATCTATGAACGTCATATAATAAGAACGTCCTCCTAAGGATGTCACGGGCAGCATACGAGATAGATCAGAATGGATCAATTGCAAGACATCAGATGTCTTTGTGACACTTGAGGGGAAAAGTCCCCTTGTATGCTTTCTTTCGGCACAACCCTTACATACACCTTCATGATTATTTGAAAACTTGGGCATCCCTGTTACCACCTTCCTTGCTTCGGGAAGGACCTTGGAGTGAAGGTGTCCAAACCTTCAGTGCCATAGTTCAGTCTGTCAGATAGTATCACATGTCCTCACTCCCAGTGGACTTCATCCAACCTGGTAGAGTGTATCAACTTTAAACCCAATCGTGATAGCTTCCTTGAAGCTCTTCTTCCACATGCACACCTTTCCATCAGTGAATGTCACATTGAAACCTTTGTCTTCCATGGACGATATAGACACAAGGTTCTTCTTCAAATTAGGTACATAGAGTACATCTTACAAGTGGAGGACTTGACCTTGAGACAAGTGGAGGGTCACAGTCCCTGTCCCTTTCACAGGATATGTAGCATTATCTCCAAGGATAATTTCCAGATTAGTATCCTTCTCAACCATTTCAGAGAGTGCTTTCTTGAACCCAGTGATGTACCTTGAGGCACCACTATCTATCAACCAGACATCCATAGTGTCCGGTGGAGATGCAACATAGAGTGCAAATACAAGAATGTATTCATTTCTTTTATCAACAACATTTGATTCCTCATACATGGAGTTTCTTGACCTTTTGAAAGGTTGATCATTTCCGCTGGAGAGAGCCTTCCTCTTTCCCTTGAACCTGTTTTTCCTTTGATTGCCATTCCTCCGGTTGTTGTTGTTGTCATCACCATCGGGAGAATCCTTCTTGAAAGGACATTCTCTATCATAGTGACCTAGCCTATGACAAGTGAAACACTTGCCCGTCTTTCCTTGGGCCCCTGCTTTTCCTTTGTTCTTTGGACCACCAAAGTTTTTCTTTCTAGAATGAGCAGTGTAGGCAACATTTCCTTCATTTCCATACTCCTTCATTCTTGTCTCTTCTTGAACGCATCTCGACAGTACTTCGTCAAAGTCAGGTATCACATTATTATTTAGAATGGTAGTGTTGAACACATGCCATTCGGATGGGAGCCCTCCAAGTGCGGTGAGTACCATTTCTCGATCAATTATTGTCTCCCCAATAGCCAGCAGATTGTTTTTGATCTCGGTCAGCTTCAGAAAGTATGATTGAACGGACTCATCCCTGCCTTTCTTCAGGTTCTTCAATTGATTCTTGAAGAATAGTACTTGATTTGCATTGTTTGCCTTGAACATGAGGACCAACTTATCATTCATCTCTTTGGATGTGCCTAGCTCAGAGATGTAGGCCACCAGATTCTTATGAATGTATTCCCTGATCATTAGCTTTGCTTTGATCTCCCCCTTCTTGGACTTTGTTTTGGCAGCAGCAGTAGCAGTGGATGGAGGTTCTTGGATTTTACCCTGCACATAGTTCATGACATCTTGGTCTTCCAATTTAAGATCCAATATCATCTTCTAAGCACGGAAGTCATCCTTCCCAGTCAATTTGTCATCCTCTTTGAAGCCCTAGTTTGTGGAACCCATTTTCTTCTTCAGTGATTGCTACAAATTTGGACTTTGTCTTCACCTCAGCTCTGATTCCATGTAAAATTTTGTAGATGTTCTATGCTTCATGCAACTTTACTTTCTCTTCAATACTAGACAACAATCACATAAATCATTAAGTAAAATGCTGATACAACATACTAGTGGATCAACAGTAGACAAGCCAGAAAAATATATATTTTTTGTTGCGTTACAGCGATCAGCAGGATGCTTCAACCAGCAAAGTCTCCTTGGTCAGCTAGCCCAGTATGTGTCACAACAACCCTCAAAACAACCAAACTGTCAACTAAAAGTCAACCCAGAAAAGTTAATGTTGCCCAGAAAAGTCAACGTAGAACAACATCAAGTAAAAGTCAACACAACTCAGTCTTCGGTCAACCTTTGACCTCGGTTCTCGTGCCAAAATGTACGGACTGCATAAATCGAAGTCTATGCCAAAAATCAGCTCCTTTGGACCATGCATTGACCAAAGTCAACGCTGGTCAAACCTGCAGTAAAACCCTAGCTGCAGCAAAAACAATCTTCGTCCTTCTCCCATGTGTGAACCGCAAATTTGCCTCCTTGGAGCTCGAACCAATCAGAAGTGGAGAGAGAAATATGTGTGATGAGGAGATGAGTGAAATGTCCTCCAACGTTGACTCTATTTATATCAATCATTGAGGGTGTGTGACACATTTGCTGGGGGTGTAAAACCTTAAGGCCGACCTGCACATATTTTGAAAGTATTAGAAATAAATTCAAAATAAATGTTCTGCTCGTTGGATCAAGATGATCTTTAGATCAATCTTGCACCTCTCCGAAAGAGGAACCCAATAAAAATATTGGTGTCTTCATCTGAGCATCACAACATGGAGTTTGGACCTAGTTGTCCAATTTAACAAGTGAGGTGCCTTGAAGCACCACTATCAATCAACCAGACATCCACGGTGTCGGGAGGAGATGCAGCAGAGAGGGTAGATACAAGAATAAATTCATTTCTTTTATTATCAACAACATTAAACTCATCGTACCTGGAATTTCTTGTCCTCTTAAAAGGTTGCCCTTTTCCACTACAATCAGAGGTAGCCTTCCTTTTTCCTTTGAACCCATTCTTCCTTTGATTGCCATTCCCCCTGGAGTTGTTGTTGTCTTCATCCTTGGGAGAGTCCATACCATTAGGGCACTCTCTTGCATAGTGACCAAATTTGTTACAAGTGGAACATCTTCCCTTCCTTCCTTTGGGCCCCGCTCTTCCATGGTTTTGATTTCTCGGACCACCATTGTTCCTCTTCTTTGCATGAGCAGTGAAGGCAGTACGGTCACCTCCATTTCCATTAGAGGGATGATCTCTCTCCATCATTCTTGTCTCCTCTTGAGTGCATCTTGTCAATATTTCATCAAAATCAGGAATCACATTATTATTAAGAATAGTGGTATTGAATACATACAATCACAAGGAGACCTCCAAGCGCAATGAAGTTATTTCTTCTCCAATAGCTAGAAGATTGTTCTTGATTTCAGTGAGCCTCTTAAAATAGGATTGAATGGATTCATCCTTGAAAATTAGGAATCACATTATTATTAAGAATAGTGGTATTGAATACATACCAATCACAAGGAGACCTCCAAGCGCAATGAGAACCATCTCTTGATGAGTTATTTCTTCTCCAATAGCTAGAAGATTGTTCCTGATTTCAGTGAGCCTCTTAAAATAGGATTGAATGGATTCATCCTTGGCCTTCTTGATATTCTTCAATTGATTCTTGAAGAAAAGAACTTGATTAGCATTGCTAGGCCTGAACATGCTAACCAACTTATCATACATCATTTTAGATGTGCTCATCTCAGAAATGTAAGCAACCAAGTGCTTATGAATAGAATCCCAGATAATCATCTTTGCTTTGATTTCCCCTTTTCTATATTTCGTCTTTGTGGCAACAGGTGCATTTGATGGAGGCTCTTGAATTTTCCCCTGCACAATATCCATGACATCTTGATCTTCTAATGCCAAATCCAAGGACATCTTCCATGCATGATAATCAGACTTATCAGTCAATTTATCATCAGACTTGAAACCCTTATAGGTTGAGGAGGCCATTGGTCCTTGATAGGATTTCTTCTTCAGTGATTGCTTCTCACACTAGCTTGGGCTTTGTCTTCTCCTCAGCTCTGATACCATGTTAAATTTAGATAGACATGTAGTGTTCTATGCTTAATGCAAATTTACTTCAATCTTTCTTAGGCCCGATTCAATTTAGCAATCACATAAACATGAAAGTAAAATGTTGATAAAACACAAGAATAGATCAACAGAAGACAAGCTAATAATATAGATAAGATTTTACAATTCTTCTTGTCCAACAAAGATATAGGATAGTGTGCGTTACGGCGGTCAACATGATGCATCAGCCAACAAAGTCTTTCTTAGATCAGTCAACTAGAATAGTCAACGCAAAAAGTCAACACTACAGATATAGGGCTTTGGTCAAACTGCTCATTTTTCCTCGATTTTTGTGCCCAGCTATACGGCTTACAAAAATCGGATTTTTAGCAAATATTGGAGGTCAAACGGTCAAGGGTTAACCACGGTCAACATTGGTCAACGCACAACAAACATCCCTAAAACAGATCTGCGGATTTTCCCCACCTTTAGCTCTGCACGTGTGAAGGAAAGAGGCCTCCAAAGGCTATTGAACCAATCAGATCACAATGAGAGAATGTGTGATGAGATGATGAGCAAATGACCTCCAAGTCTCTCCAATTTAAATCCATCAGTGAGGGTGTGTGACACATCTATTAGGCTTGTGAGCCTACATTACAAATCTGGCCAACCTTGCACATGTGTGGAAAATGAAATCAAAATATATCTTCTGCTCATCCAAACAAGATGATCTTTAGATCAATCTTGCACCTCTCTGAAAGAGGAATCAAAAAAAAATATGATCATCATCATATGAGCAGTGCAACATGGAGTTTGGACCTAGTTGCCAAAAATTAACATAAGTCCATGTATATATATTAATTGTATAGATCATCCGGTTGATATTAGGAAATTAAAGAGTTGTCTTACTCAAATAAGAGAAATTCAGGAAGATATTGTAGTGTTGTGTTAGATGAAGTGTATTTTAATTTTTAATTGTGTATTGATAATATATTATAATTTGAATTTTAAAAGTAGTAAGGTAACCTATAGACCATTATCATTATGGAACCATCACAACATGAGAAGAGTGAAGGGGAAATCATCAAAACAAACCCAAAATCTCCTCTATGGTAGTATGTGGAGATTATTGGAAAAAATCCGGTAGGTGGTTTATTTAAATGGCAGTGCAATGAATGCCAAGATATCAAAAATGGCTCATATACCTAGAGTGAATGCCCATATTACTGGTCAAACTAACATAGGGGTGCAAGTATGCACCGGCCCAAAAGATGCAAATGGCAAACCTGACCAAGGTTTGAGTCCTGGAAAATTAAAATTCTATGCATCTTTGCAAGAAGTGTTGATTTTTGTAGCATTAGAAAATGTTCTAAGTCTCAAACTTTGTGAGGAGATTTGTACATCAGTATTCCAAAGAATCTAGAAATCGTTTGTGGAAATTCCACTTGGTTCATGTCTTATGAAAATAATTAATTATTTTTATGGAAACCATAAGTCTAAGCTTAGGAAAATTAAATAATTAAAGGGTATTAATAAGACAGAGTGTAAATCTTCTAGAGAACGAAGATCAAGTAAAGTTTTAATTTGAGCCATTGATTAGACTTCTAATCTGGGCCGTTGATTCATCAATGAGAGTATTATAAAAGAAGGCTTGAGGGTCATTTGGAAACAAGCCAGGCATACACTCAGTACCTGAAGGAGATCTATTTCTAAGGAATATAATTCGATTTTAGTGGGAGAGTTGTAGGGCGAAGAGTTGCAAAAGCAGGAGGAGAAGAGGGAGTCAGCAGTGTCTGAGCTCGAGGACAGAGGGGCGCAGAGGGTCACGGAAGGCAGTGCAGAGCTGCAGCGTAGTGAACCCACGTAGAGCCTATGTAGAGTGACGTAGTCCAGCACAGAGACTGCGAAGAGAAACACACAGACAGACGCAGAGGAAGTTAGAGGCTCTTCCGGGTCCGGAGGGGCTGAGAATTTTGTCTCAGGTGTTTTCTGATTATATCTGCCAGTGTATTCCTTGTAAAGATTCATTTGCTGAAGAATAATAATAAAACCCTCATCTGCTGCACCGATTTTCCCACATTGGGTTTTTTCGGGGACAATTGTCCAAAAATAAGTGTGTACATGTGATTGGTTCTTATGCTTATGTTCTTTACTATTTACTTCTCTGCATATATAATTATGAATGTTGCAGTGGTATTTATTTCGAAGTTTACTGATAAATTTTTGTAAATAACTTATTGGAGTAATAAGTAAGAGAAATAAATCTATCACTGCAACTGTAGATTTCTAGATTGAAATTTTCACATGGTAATAGAGCCAGAGATGAGTAACAGGAACAAGAATCGGCAAGTGAACAGAAATCTCACATTGTTGCAGCAACTCGGATGGGTTCACGCAGTTATCCAGAAAGAAAGAGAAGCATGAAAGAAAAGATGCATCACGATGTTTCTGTTCTGGTATCCAGATTGGAAGAAGAATTTGCTTGTATGTCTAACACTACTTCTCCTGAAGTCTGGTACATTGACAGTGGAGCTTCTACTCATATGACAGGAGTGCGGGAATGTTTTTCTGACTACCGAGAGGAGCAGATGAATTTTAAAATTACCATGGGTAATAAAGCAAAATGTACCCCTATTGGAAGGGGTACCATAGTATTTCAAATCGAGGTTGGAAATACGCTTCGAGCTTCTAATGTACTGCATTTTCTCGGGCTGGGAATGAACTTGCTCTTAGTGTCTCAAATTCAAAACAGAGGTTATGACGTTTACTTCATTGGTAACAGAGTTGATGTCAAACACCATCGTTGGAAGAAGAAAACACAAATCAGAGTAAGGAGCAACAAACTTTATAAGTTACAACTCGAATCCCCAATGGCACTTATAGGCAACACTGTTGAAATGGAACTGAATGAAATATGGCACAGAAGAATGGGGCATTTGCATCATAGGGCATTAAAGATTCTCAAGAAATTTGTCACAGGAGTTCCAAAACTGAGCACCAAGTGGGATGATGTCTGCAAAGGGTACGTATTGGATAAATATGCCAAGGCAGCATATCGGTGAAGCAACAATAAGTCTAAGAGTGTATTGGGCTTGATACACTTGGATATCTGTGGACCAATGTCCACTAGAGCTCTTAGTGGTGTCGAGTATTTCGTCACCTTTATTGACGACCATTCGAGGAAAGCCTGGATCTACTTTCTGAAGACCAAGGACGAAGTCTTCAGTCGGTTTAAAGAGTTTAAAGCTCTGGTAGAAAATCTGACAGGAAAGCGGATCAAGGTGTTGCGTTTAGACAATGGGGGTGAATACACGGACAAGGAATTCACCGGGTTCTGCGCAAGGGAAGGTATCAGAAGAGAGTGGACCGCTCCATATAAACCGGAGTAGAATGGTGTGGCAGATAGGAAAAATAGGACTATTGTCAAGACTGAAAGGGCGATGCGGTATGATCAAGACATGCCCAAATTTCTGTGGGCTGAAGCTTGTAATACAATTGTCTATGTTCAGAACAGGATCTCTCGCAATGCATTGGGAAGGATCACTCCATAAAGTGTCTTCACTGGCAACAAGCCTGAGGTGAGTTACTTTAGGATCTTTGACAGTATGACATACTATCATGTGCCTAGTGAGAAGAGGAAGAAGTTGGACATGACTGTGGAAAAAGGGTATCTGGTAGGATACAACGAGAATGCAAAGGCATATCGCATCTACATTTCGGAGAGCAAGAAAGTTGTAGCGCGGAGGGATGTGAAATTCATGGAGGAGAGGGCCTTCAGAAGATCCCGCGAGTTGTCTTCTGCTACGCAGTCTGAGGAGGATCCATTGGTTCAACCTCAACAACCTACGGTAGATAATTTAGCGGCCTCTCCAAGGCATGGGGATTCAAGGGACACTTCTCCTGAGGAATTGCAGGAGGGAGCGCAGGTAAATCCGCACACTACCAGTGGGAGAACGAGCAGGGAACTACGACAAATTCTGAAGGATGCAGAAGACTTTGTCGGAGCCCCCCGAGATGTGAAGAGACATCGTAAGCAACCTGAGAGGTACCAAGCCTTGGTTGCACAAGTTGGGGAACCTTCTAGTTTTCGGGAAGCAGCCCAGTAGCAGGTATGGGTAGATGCGATATTGGAAGAGTACAGTTCCATCATGACGAATGATGTTTGGGAGGTGGTCCCCAGACATCAGGAGAGATCAATTGTAGGTTCAAGGTGGATCTACAAGATCAAGTATGCTGCAGATGGCAGCATTGAGAAATTTAAAGCCATGTTTGTGGCTAAGGGGTATGCTCAGAAGGAAGGGATAGATTATGAAGAAACCTGCGCCCCAGTAGCCAGATATACCTCCATTAGATCCGTAATATCCCTTGCTGCGCAAATGGGATGGGAGATTCACCAGATGGACGTCAAGACTGCGTTCCTGAATGGGGTGATAGAAGAGGAGGTGTATATTGAGCAACCAGAAGGCTTCGAGACGCATGATCAGAAGACTCATGTGTGCAGGCTTAAGAAAGCCTCTTATGGACTGAAGCAAGCTCCTAGAGCTTGGTATGGTTGAATTGACAGCTACTTGTAGAAGATGGGATTCGTTAAGAGTGATGCAGATTCCAATCTCTACTATTTTAAGGGTAGGGAGTGAGTCCCTGATACTGGTTTTATATGTAGATGATCTATTTATGACAGGATCATCGAGGCTCATCAAAGACTGCAAGGAGAATTTGGCTGCGGAATTCGACATGAAGGATCTAGGGCTGATGCACTATTTTCTGGGTTTGGAAGTTTGGCAGCAGAAGGGGGAGATATTTCTTGGTCGAGGAAGATATACTACATAGATTCTGAAGAGATTTCAGATGGAGGATTGTAGACCTATGACGACTCCAATGATCACCAACTGGAAGAAAATTGACACGTCCAAAGATGATGAGGGTGATCCCACTTTGTATAGGCAACTCATAGGATCTTTGATGTATCTGGTACACACTAGGCCAGACATCTTTTATGTTGTAAATACCCTCAGTCAGTTCATGGTGGAGCCTAAAAGGGCTCATTGGGCAGCAACTAAGTATGTTTTCAGGTACCTTCAAGAAACAATCGAGCTTGGATTGAAGTACACCAGTGGAAGTGATATCAGGTTGAGTGGCTTCACCGACGCAGATTGGGCCAGGAGTCCAGTAGATAGGAAGAGTACCAGTGGGTACTGTTTCAGTCTGGGATCGGGGATGACTTCCTGGTGCAGCAGGAAACAAAAATCCGTGGCATTGAGCTCAACAGAGGTTGAATATATGGCATCTAGCACAACTTCGTGTGAGGCCATATGGCTTCGGAAACTGCTTGTGAACCTACTGAAGGAGAAAATGGAAGTGTTTGGTGTGATAATCAAAGTTGCATCAAGCTCTCTGAAAATCCTGTGTTTCATGATCGGTCGAAGCACATTGATATCAGGTGTCACTTCATCAGAGAATGTGTCCAACGAGGATCTGTACAATTGCAGTACACTCCAACAGGAGAACATGTGGCAGACATTCTCACGAAGGCTCTGGGGAAGACTAAGTTTATCTACTTCAGAGAGAAGATGGGGATGATCAAGAATCCATTCCAATAGCAGGAATGGATAGGATTAGGATTCAGAGGGAGCTGCAGTACAAATGCAACAATGACAGTCGCAGTGTCATGGGCAATAGTACAGAAGGCAGCAGCGTAGCAGATTAGGGGTAGCATCCAGAGATCAGCAGCGCAGAGGATGCTTCAAAAGCAGAGCAACATGCTGCAGGCATATGGCTAGAACACTTTCCTCGCTAAGAGGGACTGTTGATTTTTGTAGCATCAGAAAGTGTTCAAAGTCTCAAACTTTGTGAGGAGACTTGGACATCAGTATTTCAAAGAACCCAGAAATCGTTTGTGGAAATTCCACTCGGTTCATGTCTTATGAAAATAATTAATTATTTTAATGGAGACCCTAAGTCTAAACTTAGGGAAATTAAATAATTAAAGGGTAGTAATAAGACAAAGTGTGAATATTCTAGAGAACGAAGATCAAGTCAAGTTTTAATTTGAGACATTGATTAGACTTCTAATCTGGGCCGTTGATTCATTAACGAGAAGATTATAAAAGAAGGCTTGAGTGTCATTTGGAAAACAAGCCTGGCATACACTAAATACCGGAAGGAGATTGATTCTCAAGGAATAGAATTCGATTTCAGTGGGAGAGTTGCAGGGTGAAGAGTTGCAGAAGCAAAAGGAGAAGAGAGAGTCAACAGTGACTGAGATCGAGGACAGAGGGACGCAGAGGGTCACAGAAGGCAGTGCAGAGCTGCAACGCAGTGAACCCACTTAGAGCCTACGCAGTGTGACACAATCCAGCGGAGGGACTGCGCAGAGAAACATGCAGACAGACGCAGAGGAAGTCGGAGGCTCTTCCGGGTACCAGGAAAGTTGTTGGGAGGGGCCGAGAATTTTGTCTCAGGTGTTTTTTGATTATATCTGGCAGTGTGTAAGGACCTCAATTTCAAAATTAAAAATGATTAACAAAATTTATAGTACACAATCCAGAGTGGGATTTTTTTGAAGTAGAATATATATTAATTCCCTATTTAATACTTACCTGGAACCGTGTTTGAAGATGTTGCTGACTTGTCATGGGTCCCGCTCCCATTACCAAACCGACATTTTTCTCCCAGCCTATCTGGGGTCAACCTCAATGGTCCCCAGATCCAGAAGACAAGTCTTCTTGCTCCCGTGCTCAAAACTCCAATAAAAATCAAGATCACTCTATGACTCTGTTAGAATTCATTGCTCTTGTCTTCCACAATTAGAAATCCTATGACAGCATCCGGGTCAGTTTTCCCACCTCACACACACATGCCCATCAAGTCCCCCCCCCTTCTCCTTTTATACACAAATCCCCTAAGATATTTATTAAAATATCCTCTTTTAATAAATATCTTAGTCAAATATCCTTTCAAGATATTTATTAAAATATCTTCTTTTAAAATATCTTATAGTTATATTAAAATATTATTATTTCATAAATATCTTGGATTTATTATTAAATATCATTATTTAGTAAATATCTTGGATTTTAAAATATCATATTTTATTTGCATAAGTCAATGCTTTTACTTTCCTTTGAACAAAATATTAGTTATATTATGATAGTCGTAGGTATAACTTTTACCTCACAATACATTCATTATATTCTGGTGAGTTAGGTATTTACTCAATACTTCAATAATTCACTCATTACTCTACACAGAGACTTTTCATAATTGATCAGTGCATATATTAGTGTAGTACATGTGATACATGCATATGTAGCTATCATATGTAGGTCTCATATGCATGCTAATATTTCTATGTTCCCTATAACTCGAATTGGGTCATTACATACACCGCTCCTTCAGAAAACTTTGTCCCGAAGTTAAGTTTTATGTCGTATATCATTAATTATTTAAGTGATTAGTATATTCATATAAGAGTGGTGTACCATAATTGAATTTTCGTTTAATGTGTGAGAACACTTTAACATTTATGTTTTGATCATTTATTGGTTGCAAATTTCCCGAAGTTAAGTTTTATGTCGTATATCATTAATTATTTAAGTGATTAGTATATTCATATAAGAGTGGTGTACCATAATTGAATTTTCGTTTAATGTGTGAGAACACTTTAACATTTATGTTTTGATCATTTATTGGTTTACAAATTTTAGTAGTCACGTCTTGCCCCAACAGTGTTCCCAAGCTATTCTAGAATCATCCTATCGTCCTTAATCTCTTCCGCTCCCATCCTATCCGTCCTCTACTGGAAATTGGAATATGACATGGCGTCAGCTATACTGACTTAACCATTCATAGACCTCAAGGGTTACAACGTCGACTATATCGACCTGATCTCGTAGTAGGCATTCGACAGTCATCTTCAAATATCTAGGGGAGCGTGACTCGCATAGTCCTCCCATGACTCCAGGTTTTGGAGGATGAAAGGTGGAAACACCTCCACCCCTCCTTGTAGGACCAGTTTTAACACCCTATAATGGAACCTCAGTGAATCTCAATTGTTCTTGGAGTTTTGTCATCACGCGGTTGGTTTGGTAATGATACCATCTGCGATGTAAACATTTGTCCACAAATTATAACATATGTATCAATATATTCAAAGCAAATTGTTACTCAAATAACAATTTCTACACATTCCAAATATGTTGCTATCTACAATATTGATCCTTGAGTTCATATAACATACTTGGTTATGTTTATCCAATAGGTCTGTAAATTCATTTTCACCTCAAACAGTCAAGTGTAATCACTCTTTTATTTCTCTCTCATCATTAATGTTGATATGTAAAATTATAGATACCATATCCATAACATAATTCATAATTTATATCAGTATATTTATACCAACAATGTTTAAGCAAAACTTTCTTCATATTGGTATCCATGTATCAACAATGTTTAAGCAAATAATATATTCCTACATGTCATAGTACAAAATGACAGTCTTAAGTATCCATCCAAAATAAGGTAAGGTTATACAAAATAAGTTTTTAAATGCTTATAAATATAACCCACAATTATAAATGTCACATAGAATAATCGAACACGGATATACAAATAAGGGTGTAGCTACTATTTTCTATACTATTTTACTCGATTAACCTTATAAAAAGTCACAGGTTGAGACTCTAAATCTAAATGGAGGGATGCTCCAATCTTTATGATTGCATATATAGAAATGAAATGTATTGAAACAAGAGCACAACACACTTATTGCTTAGTTGAAGCATGATTTAATTTCTTGATACAGGTTGATTAAGAACTCTAAAACACAAAACTATGTATGGATCCAACCAATCTTTTAATTCTTGTTATTTATTTGTCTTTCAAGTCTAATTATCTTTGATCTGTAATCTGGATCCAAAGAGATAATAATAACATTAACTTCATTATCATGTTATTCCAGTTCATCTTCAGCTTAAAAATCTAGAAGCCATAGAGTAGGGTTTTGCAGGGCTAATCATTAGGGTTATGCTGGAGATGGAGGAAGAGTTAATTGACTACTCTAAAGATCCCTTAATGAGAGGTTTATTTTCATTGAAGGAATTTGTTACTACTTGAAAATGCATTATACTTGGTCTACTAAGAGTGTCATGTTTTCAACAAGATCTCAATTGTTTGACAAATAATAATTTGCTCCTCCTTCAATAAAAAAATTCACAATTTACAAGATATGCATAGTCACATTATTAGTATGTTACAGTTTTGATAGTGTCTCTTTACTTGCAAGTTTCACCATTTAGAGTCTTAACTCTAGCTTAGGATATTATTAGCTTTACCATCATTCCTTGGACCATTGTTTCATTTCTATTATATTGACTCTTTTAATCCAAACACATAACACATCACTGATATACCCTCTCTGTTAATTTTCTGAACATGTTCTATGCCATTTCAGATTAGGGCACAAAATACTGAAGCAGATAGAACATACTAATAGATCGATGAAGACAAGCCAAAACAGAGATGATGAATGGTGCAGTTACGACGATCAGCAAGATGCTTCTACCAGCAAAGTCTCCAACAGGTCATTCAGCCAAGTGTGTCACACACAACCCCAAGACAACCCAGACAAAGAATACTCCACAAATACGCAGCACCAAGAACGCAGCTCCATCACCTTCAAGAGAGAAGAAAATCCTCCACACATTGTGTGTCTAATGAACTCCAAGTCTCTCCAATATATAGGCATCTTTGGGGGTGTGTGACACGTCCTTTAAGACAATTAAGTCTATATTATATTCCAGGCCGACCTAGCACATAAGTGGAATAAATTCAAAGTACATCTTCTGCTCATCCGATCGAGATGATCTTTAGATCAATCTTACACCTCTCTGAAAGAGGAATCCAATAAAAATATTGGTATTGTCATCTTAGTAACACAACCCAGAGTTTGGACCTAGTTGTCCAAATTTAACACTCCCTCTCAACTAGGGAGAATTCCGTTCACTAGTACAATCCAAACATCGTGCGTCATCCCGCTGTAACTTGCTTTATTAGCTTCTTTATTTCAGAACAGAAGTGGGTCAGTCACCAAGACATCATTCCCGGCTGACAGATTCAGCCCAGAGGTCCGAAACCTCTATAGGACTCACAAAGAGTCTCATACCAACCCGAAGTTGGTTTACCTGACCCGAAGTTAGTTCGAGGTCCGAAACCTCACTAGGACTCAAGAGAGTCATATACTAACCCAAAGTTAGTTTCATTGACCCGAAGTCAGTTGGAGGTCCGAAACCTCACTAAACTTGATCCCAGATCAAGTTGTTGGACACGTGCCATCCTAGACATAGAGAGTACGGCAATCTCCGATGTGTCCATCGGTCTTGCTATGGTCTCTATTCACATTTCCCACCTCATTGTCCAAATGAGAGGTACTTCCCATGAGTTCGAAACTGCATGGGTAGGATGCATACGGGGCACAGATCAAAGAGAGGTAAACCATCTCAATATCATCACGGTGGGGTAGAAGCACACCAACTAGGTTCGACAAGCCTAGCCCTGTGGTTGCTTGTAGCACCAAAGCTATTCCCAAAACCCCTTGGAACTCCCAGAGCTCATCGTCCAACAACACCTTCCAAAAAGGGTCGTTCCATGATTCCAAGATTCTCACGGAAGGTTAGGAACATGACCTTCCCCAAGGGCATTGTGAGAATGCCTGCGACCTGCTCATCAGTTCCTATATGATCGAGTCTTACAGCGCCTCGCTGTACCATATCCCGGATAAAGTGGTACCAGCCATCAACATGCTTGGATCAATCGTGGAACTCGAGATTCTATGACAAATGAATCCCCCTCTGGTTATCACAAAGGATAACGGTGGCATCTAGCACATGCTCGAACAACTCACTGAAGAGCTTTCGCAACCAAGTGACTTCACAACGGGCCATACATGCTTCAATGTATTCGACCTCAGCAGTGCTCAAGGCTATCGACTTCCGTTTCCTGCCCGAAGCAGATCTACTTGTGAAGTAGCATCTAGATGTGCTCTTACAATCCACCACACTGCCAGCCCAATCGGCATCAGTATATCCAAGGAGTGTCATGCTCTTGGTAGTGTATCTCAACCCATGGTCTATCGTGCCACAGAGATATCTCAAGAGTTTCTTGGCACCAACCCAGTGAATGTTATGATCAACCATGTGTTGACTCAAAGTGTTCACTGCACAACGTACGTCCAGACAGGTGTTCACTAAGAACATCAGAGCCCCTACGAGTTGATGATACTCAGTAGGATTTGCTAACATGGCCCTAGCAGCGCTGCCACTCAACTTCTTAAAGTTGAGCTCCATCGGTGTCGACACGGACTTACAGTCCACCATACCAGAAGCTTCACAATGTATTTTCCTTGAAAAAGGAAAATCTCGCCAGGTCTCTACCAGACCTCCAGGCCTGGAAGTAATGCATCAATCCTAGGTCCTTCATCTCGAACTTAGCAATGAGCTCCTTCTTACACCGATGAATGAGAGGGTCAGCATCTGTCAGGAAGAGGTCGTCCACATATAACACTAGAATGAGAGGCTTCTTTTTATCAACTTTGAAGTAAAGGTTCGGATCAGCATTACTACGAGTGAAGCCCAGCTTCATCAGGTAGCTATCTATCCTCTTGTATCAAGCTCTGAGTGCTTGCTTCAACCCATAGAGGGCTTTCTTCAACCTGCAGACATGGGTGTCCTGATCTCGGACTTCGAAACCCAGAGGTTGCTCTACATACACCTCTTCCTTTATTGTATCATGCCAAAAGGCGGTCTTTACATCCATATGATGAAGTATCCGTCCTTACATAGCAGCAAGGGAAATAATAGATTATAGATGCAGTAATAATCAGTGCCTTCCTAGAGAAGTCTCACGCAACACATTTTTCTATCAGATCCATGCTTGATCTTAAATCGAGGTGACAATAGCTTTGTTCTGTGGTCTAGGAACCATATCCCAGAGATCACCCTCGCATCCTTGCAGACTTGATGCTTTACAATTTCTTCAAATGATCCAGGCTCATATTGTACTCATGGTAGTTATATACCTTTGGTATTTATATGGCTTCTTGTTTTTCTTCCGGGATTTCCTCCTTGAAGCGATATATCTTTGAGCCACGAGGGTCTTCTTTCTTTCAGCAATGATATTAGCTCAGGAGCACATACAGTTGTATTCTCCCTCTTAATGCCATCTTCTCTTATCTATTTTAAATGAGGGCATCCCAGACACCAACTTGAAAAAAGAGTTTTGTACTCAGGGCCCTGAGTCTTATTCTCCTACTGTCAAAGCCATCCAAGAATCATAGCCATACACTGTCATATAGCTATCATGAATCTTGACACGTATCATATACTGTCATATCCTTGATTTCAGTGTTGCCATGATTTTATCATATACATCATTTGTCAAAAAACTTCACAGGCTTCGCTGACCATGTTTTCAAATACTTGACAGTACGTGACTGTCCAAGGCTGTAGAAACTTCACAGTTCACACTTTCAAGTTTATCATTACGCTCCAATGTAAGACTGATACTGTCAGAAGCTTATTGCTATTATGAATTTCGTAAACATGGGTGTCTGTCTATGTCACTGTCATAATGACAGTGACATAGAATCACAGATTTAGCTCCTCAAATTTGCGGCTACCGAAATACAATATGAACTATCATCACTGTCATATCGTTATCATAGAGATACTGACACAATTGCTGTCAAACATCTTGTCATAGATGTACTGTCACAACGGTCATGGAGAAATATTTTATACTGTTCACATATTACTGTATATAATTCCAAATTCTCAACAACTCTCCTTTGTTCATCAAAGTGACAGTATATAAGCTTCTTCTTCTTTTTTTTTTTTTTTTTAAAATTTTATTTTCGGGTTCCGATGGTTATTAAAAAAATGACTCTTCAAACCATACTTTGCAGTAAGGTTAATAACAACTCTCAGGGCAGCCCCCGACTTAATATCTGCAATAGTTTGGAGTCTTGCCATATAATCTGGTGCCTGAGAAGCAGTCGTGCCTTGTCCATTTGTCACAACTTCCTTTCCAGCCTTTTCCACATCTCTCAAATATGATGTCAACAAATCCACATGATCTACTTTATCCAATATGCCAAATGCGTCAGCGTATTCTTTTGGAAAGCATATCGATAAATCTGATATGTTAGGAGACAATCCAGGAGAATGACATACCTCTAGAGTTTCATCATTCCTTGAAATGGAGTTTCATCATTCCTTGAAATAGTGAACAATATTTGAAGTAATAATGAAAGTGAGTGAGCTGCCATGTTTGAAACGATCTTGGGATCCTCCATCACTCCCAGCAATGGCATGGAGAAGGCCATGACGACACATATGAAAACGGTGCCGCTGAGTTTGGTTCACTGGTCTTGGGGTCTCGGCATTGGGGTCGATAGATCCACAGGGAGCTTGCAAGCCACCGAGAGCAGCGTAAGGGATGTTGCATTGATGGGGAAGAATCTACAAGGAAACCATAGTCTCCTGTGAAGAAGACCATGGATGGTGTCGATTCCCATTGCCTCCATGCATATAACGCATGCCACTGCTATGTATACTCCTATCAGAGGCAGAGGAGCATTGAACTTGCTTTCGTTCAGGCAAGTCGTGCCTCCACTCATCTTCTTCTTCTTCACCTCTGCAGTTTTTCGATTCATTCAGTGTGTTCTCGTGGATGTGGATTTTATCTTTGCGTATGGTTTTTTTTTCTTTTTTCTTTGACTTGACGTAGCTTGCGCGGTTTGGATTCTGATGGTCCCATCTTCCAACCTACCATGTGCAGTCTTCGTTGTTGGCAATTTACAATTGCACGTCGCTAGCACTCTGATGGAATCGCAGCCACACAAGATTAGAGATGAGACACCAAACTACCTGGAAAAACAAGTCATCGAGCAGTAGGAGGAGCATGAAAAATGCAACTAAGTTTTTTTTTTTCAAATTAAAATTGTATTTTATTGTTCTTTGTATCATCCATGGATTTCACGGTGCATTATCTAATTTTTGAGGCCATGACCGTTGGCTTTTATCGTGTGGAAGATTTTGATCTTTGAGCGGACGCCAACAGATGAGAGAACACTATTGAATACATGATTTTGAACCCCTTCAATGTTTTTTTCTTCGAAGTTACGGGTTCTTATCTGATTGCGATAAATCATTTTTGGCGTCGATTGATTTCGGATATTTACTAGCATTGTAGTTTTGCATATCTCCTTGTAGTGACCACGGCTAGGCCCATTCACACTATTGTTACCAACAGAAAATTGCGGCTTCCCTATTAGTGACAGCGGATCAGAGAGGAGGCCCTAAATCGGGTTAAACGATTTCCGTTGGTTGCTGTAACTTCAGCTCCTACTTGCAGCCTTCAAAACCCACACAAAATTTGAAACGCGCCTCTACACAGTTCATCTGGTGCGGCCTTATTTCCACAACAAATCTGAATGATTTTCTTCCAAAGCAATGCCCTATTTCAGGCTTGGATTCACGGCAAAGCACCAATCCTTTCATATCCACGCTGTCACCTACAACACTTAGAAATGCCACGCTGCCCTTGTTGGCTCCTCCATGCTGAAAGTTAGGGCACAAAACAACCCTAAATCTGCTCACACTATCACTAGCTGTGGTGGTATGGCTTGCGGCCTACCACACAGCCCTGCTGTATCTTACAACATCCTTATTGGCCCTGAAAATAGTCATTATCTCGCTGCCCTAGATTCTCAACAAGATGGGCTTTGTCTTCTCCTTAGCTCTGATACCATGTTAATTTTCTGAACATGTTCTATGCCATTTCAGATTAGGGCACAAAATACTGAAGCAGATAGAACATATTAATAGATCGATGAAGACAAGCCAAAACATAGATGATGAATGGTGGCGTTACGGCGATCAGCAGGATGCTTCTACCAGCAAAGTCTCCAATAGGTCATTCAGCCAAGTGTGTCACACACAACCCCAAGACAACCCAGACAAAGAATACTCCACAAATACGCAACACCAAGAACGCAGCTCCATCACCTTCAAGAGAGAAGAAAATCCTCCACACATTGTGTGTCTAATGAACTCCAAGTCTCTCCAATATATAGGCATCTTTGGGGGTGTGTGACACATCCTTTAAGACAATTAAGTCTATATTATATTCCAGGCCGACCTAGCACATAAGTGGAATAAATTCAAAGTACTTGTTCTAACTTCTGCTCATCCGATCGAGATGATCTTTAGATCAATCTTACACCTCTTCGAAAGAGGAATCCAATAAAAATATTGGGATCATCATCTGAGTAGCACAACTCAAAGTTTGGACCTAGTTGTCCAAATTTAACACTCTTCTTATTCTTCACATTAATCATTTTCTCATTACTCTTTAGGCCTCATCTTATCACCAAATGTATCTTCTTTCCTAACGGTGTACAATTATTATTTTTAATATTTACTTTTAAACATTTTCTCAGTTTATCACTTGTTATTCTTAACAAATTAGGAGTGTTCACAACTCCTTATAGGTCATTTCTTTAACCTTAACCAATCATGTTGCTCATATCCTTAAGAAAATTCTTCTTGATAGAGAACATCCCTTCACTTCCTTATACCCGATATTCCTAATATTCCATGTCTACTTTAATTTGAAAAGAACATTTTATCAAATTGACTTTGTTTTCTCACCTCTAGTTGTCATGGTTTTCTTTCCTTCTCTCTTAATGCATAAAATTATTACACTTGGAAATGTCGTTACTATTCCTCAACTTGGGTATGACCCTATAAATAAATTTAATGTGGATATCGAATGTAACCTACTTATCATTTCAGGTTTAAGGCATCACGGGATAGAATTTCCTAATCATACTCCATGATGTCCATAATCCATGGATATAGTTAGTCACTTCAGGAAAATTTTATATTGTGACTCCCATTAGAGGGAGAAACTATTATAGATGTTGCCATGCACATAAATTATCCTATAATTGATCAATCTTATTATAGATTGACTCTTTAATCTAATGTCATTGACTTCTTATATTTCTTTGTGAAACTTCTACTCACTCACCTTTGGTGCTATTTTTATCGATCTCAATATTTTAAATTGATTATGATAACTAACATTTATTATCATCATTAGAATTTGTAATTTATTTCTTTTCCCGTCCTCCCGAGGTACTTTATCGATTATACTATGGTAACAATGGAGATCAAACTTCGAAATTTTCCATTGAACTCTCTTGGTAACTACATCGCGTTGGTCTAATAGTGTGTTTACTACCTTACAGGGTGGTTTCTTACCATCTTAACATATGTTTCATCCATTTTGTCTTCGATTGATGTGTACCTTTAGTGTACTATACTTGTACTCTCAATTTGATTACTCATGATTTCTCCCAACATTTCTTGAATAGTTAGTGACTTCTTTCATCCATCAATTTACCTCAAATTAGCTTAGCCTTTTATGTGGTTGTAGCTTCACATATAATGGTCTTGCCATACTGTCTATAGTCATGCTCTCATTACCATTATTCCTCTCTTCAGGAGGAGACTTCTTTGGAGCAAAGTCAACCAAATAATCTTTATATATGCTCAACTAATTACCAGGAATCATCTTATATAGTGTTATGATGTCCCTAATTTCTCTTTCCTAAACCACATTGTTTTCCTTTCCATGAAAATGCTATGTTGCCATATTATTTTGTTTTGGACATCGATATATCCTTACGGTTGTAAATGGCTAATCATCTATCTTAACAATGACATAATGGTTAAATATCAAAATGTCCAATTTAGTGTATATTAAACGATAAAAATTCAAACCTTTACTGTACTCCTTAAACCACTTACACACATACTTGGATAGTAATTAAAGTATTAACATAAGAAAATGGTATAAATGATATTTGCATAAATTCATATCATCAATGGTTATAGTTATCAGCTAGTAAGATATATATATGGAAAGCTCAACATCAATAGAAGAATGGGATGCTTCAATTGCATAAAATAATTAGGATAGTTCCCATTATAATGTTCAAAAGTTAGAATAAAGTTTAATGTCCAAAGAGATGTTAATGTGTTCATTTTAATATAATAATTTGAATGTACTTCAAACTTTACTTTTACGATATACAAAACCTTAAACTTCATTGTGGAAAATTTGCAGTTGATATCCATGAGTTATCTCAACTCCTTTGTCAGATGGAATGTAGAGTAGAAGTAATGGATTATGAATCAAGTGGGATTGAGCTTCGAAAATACAACTTTACAAGTCGAAAACCATTTTCCCTGTCATTGAATATTCCATAACATTGAATACTTTGAGTAAATTATCAAGGATGACTCCAAGTAATACACCCAGGGTTATATTATGATTGTTGCTATAATTATGAAATAAGGCAGTGATATTCCAGAATCAACACAAGATCTTGGGAAATGGTTAAGAAACTAAGATATTTCCCATTGTGATAATTTGTCCTAGTACTTTCAACCTAGTCGAACAAACCCCTAGATTAACTTTGCATTCCTAAACACTTAAACCTATGGGCCAAAGTTTTCTTGAAGCCATTTCTACCTGTCTGAAATCATTTGTAGTATAGTGGTGAGTATTACCGCCTGTCTAAAATCATTTGGCTTGCAGGTTGCCAACCCATATTTATTAATGCATATGAAAAAACAAAATTATCAGTAGCACTAGCATCCAATAAGATTTTGAGTTTTATGTCGTTAATAATACCTGAAGACTCCACTACCGTTGACTGATGTTCTTCCTGATTGTTGTTAACTACTACATGGATTCTATGCTTGCCTTTGGTATTTGATGATGGATTATATTAAATAGAACTAAATAATATAATAAGTTATATGTTATCGACCTTAACTATCATATTGATACAATTAAACATTACATCATTATACTAATACAACTAACATCAAAATATTAATTTTTACAAGGAAACCGAATCCCTTCATTATGGAATCATCACGGTTGACAGAAGTATTGACCAAAATTTGACAATGTAAATAGTGCTTATCAACTTATATTCTGATGTAGTAGCTCGAACTGTAATTTCATCATTAAAAAAAATTAGGTCCTTCAATGGGTGTGGAAAGAACACCTAGTGGAATGCTAAAGTTGAATGTTTAAGCAAAAGTGTCTAGTTTTATATCACTAATATTATTTATATCTTATATTATAAGCATATTTCTAACTTCAATCAATTCTAACCTAAATAACATAGCATTAAGATCTCTTTTGGCAGTCTTTTGATTTGGTATGTATATTTTATTATCGTTAGTGATACTCATAACTAACCATGGCTTTATGGAGAACAAAGAGGAATTAATTCTGATAATTTTTTTATTTTTATTTTTATACATTGTAGAATATTAGAACATTTCATAAATATCTAATTAAAATAAAATAAATATAAATTAATAATAACTCAATCTTTTACCTTTTCCATCTTTACATATACCCTCATGTATGATGTATCTAGACTGCTCTATTCTCTATAAGATAAAAACAGTCTAGCTTGTTAAGATCGATATTTTTTTTTCTTTTCTTTTTTTAATGTGTGAATGAAGGAAAAAAATAAAATAGCAAAAGTCTAAGTTGCACGAAACGGGGAAACGGAAACGAGTTTCCGAAACGGGAAGCGAAGCGAAACGCGACCTCCCCAAATTTTGGAAACGGGGAAACGCGGTATATATATATATATATATATAATTTAACTTTATATTAGAATTTAGGACATTTAAGAAATATTATGTGAAATCATAAAAGTTAAAAACATACATGATACATGATAAATTCAAAGCATAAACTATTACAAGTTACAACACATTTACTCATGAATGATAACAGACACAATGGAAATAGCAATCTCGGAATATCGGATTGGTGCTCTTGATTAAATATGAGTTCCATACCCTAATACATGACAAAATACAATGAAAACATTGCAATCACCCAACCCTGAAATCTTGAAAAACTGATAAGTCTGCTGGATTTTGAATGAGATCTAAAATTCTACTTTCTCCATATGAAATCCAATGAGGTCAAAACCACTCTCAAACATCCTGAGTCATTTCATGGTAATGTGAAGAATTTAAGTAAAAGGATGAAAGTGAAAATTAAGGAGAATCACATATAAATACTAGGGCCATAGGCTTTAAAAATCCATCTACAAGCATCCATAAATGATTACAATAATGTTAAAAAGCACGAAAGCGGAACATGGATTAGTCTCTTTAAGAAGCGAAGCGCGTGAAACTGGAAACGCGTTTCCGGCGTCTGCTGCGTTCTGTACGAAACGTGCCGGTCAGGCCGGAGAAACGCGTTTCCCGACCGTACGGCGTTTCCGCATTTCCGTATTGTTTCTCGGAAAACGGACCCCTGCGACATTTCTGCAGTAGGCAAAAGTATATCATATATATATATATATATATATATATATATATATATATATATATATATATATATATTCTGTCCAACAATTAAAATGCGAAAATCATTTTTCTATTATAGAAAACCATTATATTTGATCGTCTGACATAGATCTTCAATTGTATACAAGTTAATTTGTGCTACATTACTAATATATATATATATATAGATATAAACTGAACCAAAACATGAAACTTTGCCAACCTCAACAAGTATCTCAGTTTAAAGCAGGTATATTAATTTTAATAAGCATCATTAGAGGCTTTAACCATAATGAAATCAAGGGCCAGCTGTCGGCATCTCAATATATATATATATATATATATATATATATATATTTAAAAGCCCATTCTTTCCAGAAGAAATGTCCTCAGTGGCGCAGGCGGGGTCTCTCCTCACGACATCTTATCTCTTACTTGCAACGAGCGTCAACGTGGTAAATCTTAGTACTAATTTATATGTGAGCGTTTTTCCTCAATGGAATTGCAAAAATGCCTGCATTTTCCCTCACGGCGGCCATGTTGAACAAATTTGGGAGAAGGGTTATGCTCATATCCACCACGCTGTTGAGCGGAGTGGCTTCTCTGTTGGGAAGCCTGACGTCGGCGTTGCTCCACATTGAGTGTTCGAATCCACATAGAATAGATGAAATTGGGTAGAGCATAGAGGCTGTTTAGGGCTCTATTGTCGATTTAAATCGATTTGGGAAGGTCGTGAAGCTGACTGCAATTCAGCCATTTAGTTTGGGAATTGATGCATTGAATCAGTGCAATGTAGTCTCTGAAGGACTCACGGCAGATGAGCTGAGGAATTTTCTAGAGCTAAACTTGCCAAAAGTTATGGAGGGGAAGAAACCTAAATTCAGCTTGGGAGTGGCAGAACCAAAGCTACGTTCTCAAATTTTTGAAGTTCCGAGTATTCCTTGCCAGAGCAATGATTTTGTGTTGGAGCTTCTTCGAGGAGTCCATCTCCATTTGCACACATTCATTAGGGATCTTTAGGAAGTAGACTTGGAGAAGGCTCAATTGGGTCTTGGGCACAACTACAACAAAGCCAAAGTGAAGTTCAATGTCAACAGAGTAGATAACATGGTTATACAGGCTATTAGTCTTCTCGATAATCTGGACAAAGACATTAACACCTTTTGCATGAGAGTAAGGGAATGGTATTTGTGGCATTTTCTTGAGCTGGTTAAGATTATTAATGACAACTATATATATACACGAGTCGCGAAGTTTGTGAAGGATATGTCCACGTTATCGGATGATGCATTACCTGAATTAATAGAAATAACTGGAGATGAAGACAAAGCCAAGGATATCATAGAAGAGGCGAAAGCTTCCATGGGTTAGTGAGGTGTATGAAAGATCTCTTGCAGCGTTAGGAGGTAGGAGCAAGCTATAGGCATGAGTCACTGTACACTGTCTCACGAATCTATCGTAAGTGTGAAAGCTCGGAAATGTGACAAGATAATACCTTCAGTACTGCCGATTAGGCCGATCAAACTTCTTAACCATCTACAACACTACGAACTTTTGTATTGGTGGCTCGGATTCCATAACATTACAATTTTTGGATCTCTGTTACCTTGATCAGTGATATAAAAGTGTGAAGGATTTGCAATCTGGTTCGGACATTTCTCGTAAGACAGTGAACTTAGAATCATTTACTTGTGGAATTATCAGTTTGGAAACTTGTTTTTGTGAAGTTTGTTGCAGCCTTTATCTAAGGTAAATTGCCGCAAACATGTGGAGACTCATAGACAATAAAAGAACTTATTGAACGATTGGATGATGAAACAATGATGAATTTAAAGGCATAAAACCAGTGACCAAAATGACCATAGCCAAACTTGGACCTAATTCCCTAGAATCTTTTCAAACTCAATTTTTTTTTTTTGGGCTTGCTCCCTAATTGAAGGCCTGGACAATGAATAATATTAACTGTAAACAAAAGCAATAATAACCCCCTATGCATAAGCAGTGACTGGTTTCTTTAACAAAACGATGAACAGGACTAACCGACGCCATGATACATAGATAGATCCACAAGCGATACTCTAGAAAACCCAACTTACTTATTTGATAAAATTTTCACGCCACAGTCAGAAAATTACACAATGTGTAGGGCTTATAAGGTTGAAAGGATTTGAAACTAGCTCTGATACCATGTGTAAGGACCTCAATTTCAAAATTAAAAATGATTAACAAAATTTATACTACACAATTCAGAGTGGGATTTTTTTGAAGCAGAATATATACTAATTCCCTATTTAATACTTGCCTGGAATCGTGTTTGAAGATGTTACTGACCCGTCATGGCTCCCGCTCCCGTTACCAAACCGCCATTTTCCTCCCAGCCTATCTGGGGTCAACCTCTCCAGTCCCCAGATCCAGAAGACAAGTCTTATGGCCCCCATGCCCAAAACTCCAATAACAATCAAGATCACACTATGACTCTGTTAGAACTCACTGCTCTTGTCTTCCACAATTAGAAATCCTCTGACAACATTCGGGTCAGTTTTCCCACTTCACTCACCCATGCCCATCAAGTTCTGCCCTGACCCCTCCCCCCCTTTCTCCTTTTATACACAATTCCCCTAAGATATTTATTAAAATATCCTCTTTTAATAAATATCTTAGTCAAATATCCTTTCAAGATATTTATTAAAATATCTTCTTTTAAAATATCTTAGAGTTGTATTAAAATATTAATATTTCATAAATATCTTGGATTCCTAAAATATCTTGGATTTATTATTAAATATCATTATTTAGTAAATATCTTGGATTTTAAAATATCCTATTTTATTTTCCTAAGTCAATGCTTTTACTTTCCTTTGAACAAAATATTAGTTATATTATGATAGTGGTAGTGTTAATTTTGGACAACTAGGTCCAAACTCCATGTTATGATGCTCAGATGAAGATACCAATATTTTTATTGGGCTCCTCTTTCAGAGAGATGCAAGATCGATCTAAAGATCAACTTGATCCGATGAGCAGAACATTTATTTTGAATTTATTTTTTAATCTTTTCAAATAATGTGCAGGTCAGCTTTAAGGTTTTGTACCCCAGTAGATGTGTCACACACATCGATGATGGATATAAATAAGGTCAACATTGGAGGACATTTCACTCATCTCATCCTCACACGTTCTCTCTCCTCATCTGATTGGTTCGGTCACTTGGAGTCTCTTCTCTCTCCACGTGGGAAATCTGGTAGCAACAATTTATGGTTTTCGGTCTAGGGTTTCTGCAGCAACTGCAACAAAGTTTGACCAACGTTGACTTTGGTCAACGCAAGGTCAAATCGACTCGAAACTCTCCCAAAATCTCGATTTCCCTAATCTGCATTTTCTGGCACTATTTCCGAGGCAAGATGTTGACTTTCACTTTTCAGCATTGACCTAGCTGTTGCTGTTGTTTGCATTGACCGTTGACTGACAACGTTGACTTTTCTGGGGTTGATTTTTGAGTTGACCATTTGGCTTTCCTGAGGGTTGTGTGACATTGCTAGTTAGTTGACAATATCGAGACTTTGCTGGTTGAAGCATCCTGTTGACCGCCGTAATGCATCATCACACTTATATGTTTCTGGCTTGTCTTCTGTCGATCTACTGGTATGTTCTATCAGCGTTTTACTTTATTGTTTATGTGATTGCTGTCTAAATATTGAAGAGAAAGTAAAGTTGCATCAAGCATAGAACATCTCATAAATTTACATGGTATCAGAGCTGAGGTGAAGACAAAGACCTAATTTGTAGCAATCACCAAAGAAGAGGATGGGTTCCTCAAACTACAATGGCTTCAAGGCTGATGACAAATTGACTGGGAAGGATGACTTCCATGCTTGGAAGATGACTTAGGATCTTATGTTGGAAGACCAAGATGTCATGGACTATGTGCAGGGTAAAATCCAAGAGCCTCCATCCATTGCAACTGCTGCTGCCAAAACAAAGTATAAGAAGGGGGAGATCAAAGCAAAGTTGATGATCAAGGACTCAATTCACAAGAGTCTGGTTGCCTACATCTCTGAGCTGGGCACATCCAAAGAGATGTATGGTAAGTTGGTCCACATGTTCAAGGGCAGCAATGCGAATCAAGTACTATTCTTCAAAAATCAATTGAAGAATTTGAAGAAAGGCAGGGATGAGTCTATTCAATCATATTGTTTGAAGCTGATCGAGATCAAGAACAATCTGCTGGCTATTGGGGAGACAATAGCTGATCGAGAGATGGTACTCACCGCACTTGGAGGGCTCTCATCCAAATGGCATGTGTTCAACACTGCGATTCTCAATAATAATATGATACCTGACTTTGACGAAGTACTATCGAGATGCGTTCAAGAAGAGACAAGAATGAAGGAGTATGAAAATGAAGGAAATGCTGCCTATGCTGTTCATTCTAGAAAGAAGAACTTTGGTGGTCCAAAGAAGAAAGGAAGAGCAGGGGCCCAAGGAAAGAAGGGCAAGTATTACACTTGTCATAGGCCAGGTCACTATTCTAGAGAATGCCCTTTCAAGAAGGATTCTCCCAATGGCGATGACAACAACAACAACCGGAGGAATGGCAATCAAAGGAACAACGGTTCAAGGGAAAGAGGAAGGCTCCCTTTGGCGGAAATGGTCAACCTTTCAGACGGTCGAGAAACTCCAGGTATGAGGAATCGAATGTTGTTGATAAAAGAAATGAATTCATTCTTGTATCTGCTCTCTCTGCCGCATCTCCACTCGACACTATGGATGTTTGGTTGATAGATAGTGGTGCCTCAAGGCACATCACTGGGTTCAAGGAAGCACTCTCTGATATGGTTGAGAAGGATACTAATCTGGAAATTATCCTTGGAGATAATGCCACATATCCTGTGAAAGGGACAAAGACTGTGACCCTCCATTTGTCTCAAGGTCAAGTCCTCTGCTTGCAGGATGTACTCTATGTACCTAATTTGAAGAAGAACCTTGTGTCTATATCGGCCATGGAAGACAAAGGCTTCAATGTGGCATTCATTGATGGAAAGGTGCGCATGTGGAAGAAGAGCTTCAAGGAAGCTATCACGATTGGGTTTAGAGTTGATACACTCTAACAGGTTGGAGGAAGTCCACTGGGAGTGATGACATGTGATACTATCCGACACACTGAACTATGGCACAGGAGGTTTGGACACTTTCACTACAAGGCCCTTCCCGAAGCAAGAAAGGTGGTGACGAGGATGCCCAAGTTCTCAAATAATCATGAGGGTGTATGTCAGGGTTGTGCTGAAGGAAAGCATACAAGGGGACCTTTCCCCTCAAGTGTCACAAAGACATTTGATGTCTTGTAATTAGTACATTCTGATCTGTCTGCACATCCTTGGGAGGATGTTCGTATTATTTGACTTTCATAGATGACTTCTCTCGCAAAACCTTGATATACTTCGTGAAGAAGGATGAGGCTTTCATGTGGTTCCGTACCTTCAAAGCCTTGGTGGAAAATCTGACAGGGAAGAAGATAAAGATTTTGAGGACCAATAATGGCACTGAATATGAGATGAACGAGTTCAAGAACTTTTGCAGAGAAGCTGGCATCAAGAGGGAGACCACAACTGTCTATACTTGTGAGCAGAATGGCATTGCTGTACGAAAGAATAGGACCATTGTGGAAGCTGCCCGTGCCATGCTATGTGGCCATGGTCTACTGAAGTTTCTGTGGGGAGAAGCTGCGAACACTGCTATGTACATACAAAACCGATGTCCCATTTCGCTCTAGACTTCAAAACTCCCGAAGAGGTTTTCACTGGTAAGAAACCTGAAGTCTCACATTTTAGAGTTTTTGGATGTCTTGTTTATTTTCATGTGCCGAAAGAGAAGAGGAGCAAGCTGGATGCTTTTGGGAAGAAGGGAATGTTTGTGGGCTACATCGAAACTTCGAAGGCCTATAGAGTCTATGTTCCTGGTCAAAGGGAAGTGGAGATATGCCACGATGTCACTTTTGAAGAAGATGCTTCCCTGAAGAAAGTAGTCAATCTTTTGAGATTTGAGGAAGATCATGAAGCAAGGCCTAGAAATCAAGAAGAACCGAAGGATGAGACGATGCTCGATACTGTAGGACCGATAGACCCAATTGATCCACCTCCTTTATTGGGGAAGAGACCATCATGGCTCAGGGACACTCTCGAGGATGTCGAGGAACATATGGCCCCAGGGGGGGACATTTCGTGAAAGCAAGAAGCCGAGTAGATACCAAGGGTATCTAGCAGCCATGAGTACTATTGTACAATCTGATCCTGGATCTTTTGAGGAAGCTGTAAAGCATAAAGTATGGAAGGATGCTATGCACGAAGAGTATGAGTCCATATTGAAGAATGATGTCTGGGATGTGGTTCCAAGACCGGAGGACAAATCAGTTGTCACCTTGAAATGGCTCTACAAGATCAAGCATGGATCTGATGGAAGTGCTAAAAAGTTCAAGGCAAGATTCGTTGCCCATGGCTTATCTCAAAAGGAAGGCATAGACTATGATGACATATTTGCATCTGTGGCCCGATATACCACCATTCGATCTATCATAGCCCTTGTTGCTATGCAAGGATGGAGTCTTCATAAGATGGATGTGAAGACCGCATTTCTGCATGGTGCGATAAAGGAAGAGGTATATGTAGAGCAACCTATGGGGTTCGGGACACCCATATCTGCAGGTTGAAGAAAGCCCTCCATGGGTTGAAGCAAGCACCGAGAGCTTGGTACGAGAGGCTAGATAGCTACTTGATGAAGTTGGGCTTCACTCGTAGTAATGCTGATCTGAACCTTTACTTCAAGTTTGATAGAGAGAAGCCTCTCATTCTGGTGTTGTATGTGGACGACCTCTTCCTGACAGGTGCTGACCCTCTCATTCATCAGTGCAAGAGGGAGCTCGCTGCTGAGTTCGAGATGAAGGACCCGGTGATGCACTGCTTCCTAGGCACGGAGGTGCAGCGGAGGGCACGGCGAGATTTTCCTTTCTCAAGGAAAATACATTGTGAAGCTTCTGGAAAGATTCAGTATGGTGGACTGCAAGTCCGTGTCGACATCGATGGAGCTCAACTCTAAGAAGTTGAGTGGTAGTGCTACTGGGCCCGTGTTAGCAAATCCTACTGAGTATCGTCAATTTGTAGGGGCCCTGATGTTCTTAGTGAACACCCGTCCAGATATATGTTTTACAGTGAACACTTTGAGTCAACAGATGGTTGAGCCTCATCACACTCACTGGGTTGGTGCCAAGAATCTTCTAAGATATATTCGGGGGACGATAAACCATGGGCTGAGATACACTGCCAAGAGCGCGACACTCCTTGGATATACTGATGCCAATTGGGCTGGTAGTGTGGTGGATCGTAAAATCACATTGGGATGCTGCTTCACACTTGGATCTGCTTCGATATCATGGATGAGCAGGAAGCAGAAGTCAGTGGCTTTGAGCTCCACAGAGGCCGAATACATTGCAGCGAGTATGGCCTGTTGTGAAGCTGTTTGGTTGCGAAAGCTCTTCAGTGAGCTGTTTGGGCCTGTACTAGATACCATCGTGATACTCTGTGATAACCAGAGTGGGATTCGCTTGTCCGAGAATTTCGTGTTCCACGATCGATCCAAGCATATTGATATCAGGTACCACTTTATTCGGGATATGGTACTGCGAGGCGCCGTAAGGCTCGATCATATAGGAATTGATGAGCAGGTCGTGGATATTCTCACAAAGCCCCTGGGGAAGGTCAAGTTCCTAACCTTCCGTGAGAGTCTTGGTATCGTGGAACGACCCTATGATGAGGGTCTTGTTGGACGATGAGCTCTGGGAGCTCTAGGGGGCTTTGGGGATAGCTTCTCAGAGCTATAAGCAACCACAGGGCTAGGCTTGTCGAATCTTTTTGGTGTGCTTCGGCCCCACCGTTGTGATGATTGAGTTGGTTCTCCTCTCATTATATGTGCCCCGTAGGCATCATACCCATTGAGTTCAGGGCTCATGGGAAGTACCTCTCATTTGGCCAGTGAGGTGGGACAAGCTAGACACTATTAGCAAAGACTGATGGACGCATCAGAGATTGTCGTACTCTCTATCTAGGATGGCATGGTCCAACTACTTGATCTGGGATCAAGTCTAGTGAGATTTCGGACCTACTACTGACTTCGGGTCAGATAAACCAACTTCGGGTTGGTATGAGACTCTTTGTGAGTCCTATAGAGGTTTCGGACCTCTGGGCTGAATCTGTCAGCCAGGAATGATGTCTTTGTGACTGACCCACTTCTGTTCTGAAATAAAGAGCCAGCAAAGCAAGTTACAGCGGGATGATGCACAATGTTGGATTGCACAGGTGGATGGAGTTCTCCCTAGTTGAGAGGGAGTGTTAATTTTGGACAACTAGGTCCAAACTCCATGTTATGATGCTCAGATGAAGATACCAATATTTTTATTGGGTTCCTCTTTTGGAGAGGTGTAAGATCGATCTAAAGATCATCTTGATCTAATGAGCAGAACATATATTTTGATTTTATTTTTGAATCTGTTCAAAATATGTGTAGGTCGGCTTTAAGGTTTTGTACCCCAGCAGATGTGTCACACACTTCAATGATGGATATAAATAAGGTCAACGTTGGAGGACATTTCACTCATGTCATCGTCACACATTCTCTCTCCTCATCTGATTGGTTCGATCACTTGGAGTCTCTTCTCTCTCCACACGTGGGAAATTTGGCAACAACAATTTCTAGTTTTTGGTCTAGGGTTTCTGCAGCAACTGCAGCAAAGTTTGACCAGCGTTGACTTTTGTCAACGCAAGGTCAAATCGACCCGAAACTCTCCCAAAATCTCGATTTCCCTAATCCGTATTTTCAGGTACTATTTCCAAGGCAAGATGTTGACTTAGACTTTTCAGCGTTGACCTAGCTGTTGCTGCTGTTTGCGTTGATCGTTGACTGACAACGTTGACTTTTCTGGGGTTGACTTTTGAGTTGACTGTTTGGCTATCCTGAGGGTTGTGTGACATTGCTGGTTAGCTGACCATATCGAGACTTTGCTGGTGGAAGCATCCTGTTGACCGTCGTAACGCACCATCACACTTATATGTTTCTGCTTTGTCTTCTGTCGATCTACTGGTATGTTCTATCGGAATTTTACTTTATTGTTTATGTGATTGCTGTCTAAATATTGAAGAGAAAATAAAGTTGCATCAAGCATAGAACATCTACATAAATTTACAGGTAGGTATAACTTTTACCTCACAATACATTCATTATATTCTGGTGAGTTAGGTATTTACTCAATACTTCAATAATTCACTCATTAATCTACACTGAGACTTTTCATAATTGATTAGTGCATATAGTAGTGCAGTACATGTGATACATGCATATGTAGCTATCATATGGAGGTTTCGTATGCATGCTAATATTTCTATGTTCCCTATAACTCGAGTTGGGTCATTAGACAGTGTATTCCTTGTAAAGATTCATTTGCTGAAGAATAATTTGCTGCACCGGTTTTCCCACATTGAGTTTTTCCGGGGACAATTGTCCAAAAATAAGTGTGTACATGTGATTGGTTCTTATGCATATGTTCTTTACTGTTTACTTCTCTACACATATAATTGTGAATGTTGGAGTAGTATTTATTTCGAAGTTTACTGATAGATTTTTGTAAATAACTTATTGGAGTAATAACTAGGAGAAATAAATCTATCACTGCAACAATAGATTTCCAGATTGAATTTTTCACAAGAAGCTGCTGATAGGAAGCTTGCTAAGGGAAAACACCTCCTGCAAAGTGTGAAAATTGCTAGTTCGGAATCCTACTGCAGCCAACTGAAATTACTTCACCAACTTGTTATTAAACATGCAAGTTATTTATAGTGTTCGACTGAAAATACTGAAGTAAATTACTACTGCCACCTTCACTTAATTTAAATATGCCGAAACAAGAAACTGAGAAATAAAGAAAAGCATCACACAGGACATCGTTGTTTTTGGACAAACATCCCTGGAAAAACCTAGTGCGGGAAAACCAGTGCAATAGATCTTAGGGTTTTATTATTAAGCAACAGTTATTTCGGAATACAATCTTTGGATGCCTTTCTGGCAATCCAGTACAGATAATATCACTCGACAGAAGGAATTAGTGAGATTACCTCACTCTAGACTATAAGTCCCGACTGATCTGGTAGTTGAAACAACGACCTCCCAACACCCTCTGCGCTGCCTATGCGCATTAATTACGTGGGAGATTGCGTCACCTTGTCTGCTAGATTGATTTGCTCGGAGGAGCCCCAAATCTAGTCCTCAAGACTCAGATCTTGGATTGCCTAGCAAAATCTTGGACTACTGCTTGGAATGAAATGCGCTGCTTTGTGTGTGGCTTTCTTGGCCCTGTGTCACACGCATTGGCACTGCGCTGCCTCCTTTGCGTATCTCTGTGCCTCTCTGCTGCATATTCTTGGCTCTGGAGAAAATCCTCCGACCAAAATTTGTCTCTGAGCCTCTCTGCGTGATCACTACTAAATCACTACGCTGCTCTAGCTTCAACAATTCGATGTGACTGATCAACTCTCGGTGTGTTTCTGAATTTCCCTCAAGCCTTCCTTAAATAATCTTTTTATTGACATTCAACGACCTAGATTAGAAGCTAATCAATGGTTAAGATCATTTTGGCTTGATCCTCATCCTTTTTAGAAATTACACCCACAGTTTAGATTAATACCCATTAACTATTTTAATTTCCTAAGTTTAGACTTAAGGTCTTATTAAAAATATTTAATTTATTAAATAAAACCGTCTCTGGGTGGAGTTTTCCCAAACGATTTCTAGGTTATTTGGAATACATGTGTCTAAGCCTCTCCAACAAATTTGAGACTTAGAGTACAATTGATGCTACCCCAAATCAACACAAAGCTCTACAACTAGGCCTTCATTGCCATGTAGGCCTGCTACCACAACTAATAAAAGGCCCACTATAGGCTCTTGAAGCAACTTTCAACAATCAAGGTAGAGACATAGCCGATGAACATGTAGCTCGTTGCATCTATGCAAATGGGCTAGCATTCAATTTGGTATGTTCCCCTTATTGGCAACAAATGATTAAGGTAGATAATGAAGTGCCAAAAGGGTACAAAAGCCCTGGATATGAAAATGATCGCACTACTTTGTTGGCATCAGAGAGACAATCTGTGGATAGACAACTACAGGCAATCCGGGATACATGGACAGAAACAAGGGTGTCCATCATTCCCGATGGATGGAGAGACTGAAGAAATCGTCCATTAATTAATGTTGTTGCAGTATGCCCCAAAAGGGCAATGTTTTTGAAATCTGTTGATTGCAGTGGAATAGAGAAAGATGCATCTTTCATATCCACAATTCTTATTGATGCAATAGAAGGTGTGGGGTCACATAATGTTTTTCAATTCATTACGAACAACGCATAGGTTTGTAAAGATGCAGATTTGAGTGTGGAGGGTCAATATGATCACATCTTTTGGACTCCATGTGCAGTGCATTCATTGAATCTTATGCTTGCCAAGATTGGTGAAATTGAATGGATTAATGATATATATGTAGCAGCAAAAGAAATCCAACTTTTCATAACCAATCATTCAATGTTCCAGGCCATATATCTAGGTTTTGCAAAGTTGGAGCTGTTGAAGGTACTATTTTTTTATTCAATATTATTTGTATTGGAAAATCTTAATTTTAATTATAAATTTATATATGATTTTTCATTTTAGATTTGACTTTTTGAAACTTATAGGGTTCCGAAACTTATTTTGCCTCCCACTCTTGTCACAAAGAGGCTTTTGGAGGTGAGACAAACATTACAAGCAATGGTCATTGACCTTCTTTGGGAATCATGGAGGACTTCCACTTTTGATAGAGGGGAAAAAATCAAGTTCATCATTCTTGATGATGCATGGTGGGACAAGGTCCAATACCTTCTGCGGTTTATTGAACCAATCTTGACCTTGATTAGGACTTTTCAGTTTCACTCATATACACCTTGCTTGGGGGAAGTTAATGAAAACATTGATAGTATGTTTGAGAGGATAAGGGAAATTATCAGGGCAAGTAAAAATGACTCTTTTGAAATATTCTATTATGAAGTGAAGGACATAGTTACAAAAAGGTGGAACAAAATGACCACACCATTACACCTTTTGGCCTACGCATTGCACCCTAAATATTATCATTCGAAAATTTTGTTTTTACCTAGTGGAACAACGCTAAACAAGGATTCTGAAGTGATACAAGGATACAAGACAACTTTGAGGAAAAATTATAGAGATATGGGAGTTGCAATGGAAGTACGCTAAGAATTTGGAGGATTTGTACAATCTGCTGGTAGCTTTTCAGATCCAGTAGGTATGGATGTTCGAGGGCATTTTGATCCTATTACTTGGTGGGGCTTCCATAGTGTGGATAACATTCATCTCTCGACTCTAGCGACCAGGTTGTTATCACAAGTTGCTAGTTCCTTATCATCTGAGAGGAATTGGAGTACATATGGCTTCATCCATTCTGTGAAACATAACAGGTTGGGAGCGACAAAGGTTAAGGATCTTGTGTAAGTTCATTCCAACCTCCGTCTTCTATCACATGTTGAAGCTGAGTATAAAGGTCTGAGAAAGATGTGGGATGTTGAGCCTGAGATCTCTGACTTGAACCTAACACTGAATGTCATGACTCACCTCAACCTACTTGAGGATATTGTTCCAGCACCAGTCCAGCCTACTGGTGCAACTTCCTACATTCTAGGACCCCCATCTTCTATTCATGATGTAGAGTTGCAATATGCAAAAGATAATGCATATCCATTTAAGGATATGTAAATGTATTTATTATTATCATTTATGATATTATCCTTTTTGTTCCTTTGTGTGAGAGAGGATGCATCATTTCAGTGTTTCAGTGTTCATATTTATAATATATCTAATGGTTTCAGTTCTAAAAGTGTTTGATGGTTTCAGTGAGTATTTGATTTTTGAACTCTAGAGTGTTTTTTAAAATTTAAAAAATATTATTATATTTTAATTTTTTTGTACTCGATGTATCCTTGCCATATCCAAATCTTGGATTTTCAAAAAACTAGCGAATCCAGATCCATATTCGAATCTTGGTAACTTAGGAGAATTGTCCCAGGAAAAATGCTATGCGGGAAAACTGATGTAGCAGCTGAAAGTTTTATTATTATGCAGTAGTGAAAGTATGAGTACAATCAAGATGCCCAAAACTAGCTATCCGATTTGAGAGGAACATTGGAAAAATTATCTGAGGGAATTTACCCTCCATAAGCAATCTCGGCTCAATCTGACAACTCGAACTCAACTATCCAAGCCCCCTCTGCAAGCTTCTGCGCTGGCTCTGTGAAGCCTATAACACACATTGCCCAGATCTTCTGCTGCTCAAGTCGTCTTGCCTACTATTGTCTCAGGAAGTGTCTCTCTTGGCCTCTTGGAAATTTTCCCGACCTTTGGAATTTGAAAAGACCTCCACTACAGCCAAATCGAACTGCCTTCTTGAGGCTACTGTGCAACCTCCTGGAGAAATAACTTGGCCTCCTCTCACTGCCTCTTTGGACCTGGAAAGCCTCCTCTGGACTCACTGTCTTTGTCCGTCACTGTCTTTGCGTCCCCTCTCTAGCTCGAAATCTTCTTTGCTCAATGATTGCAACTGGGAAGCTCAATTTTTTCCAAGCAACTCGACCTCAAGTATGTTCCTCATCAACCCCATCAACCTCCACTTATAATCTCTCATTGGCTCACCAACGACCATTGTTAAATCCTCATCAACGACTAAGATCATTTATAAGTTGATCTGAGTGAGTTTCTAGAGAATTCTCACCTTTCTTAGTTAATTCCTGTTAATTAATCATTTTCTCTAAGTTAGACTTAGTAAAAATTTAATTACTAATTAATTAACTTAATTGAGTTGTTTCTAGGTGGATTTTCCAAAAATGATTTTTGGGTTTTGGAGTCTGTTGACCACTCTGTGTCAACAACCCCATAGCAGTACACGTGTTCACGCCATTCAGATTTCATCATCAGTCGACAGTTTTGTAAACGATGTAAACCATTATGCATGTTTATGATGTAAATGATATATGTAAGACTATAATGTATGTAACAACTTAGGTAAGTCTAGTATTTTGGTGACGATTTCTATTTTAGGAGGTTTCTTGTCTCACTGATTCATTTGTGTTTCTCGACACAAGTGATCGACAGAGTTTTTACCTCCAGCCTCACCCCAAATCTAGGGTGGATTTTGTCGTCAAGATACTAAGTGAGTCCTAGTATTTTTTATTGAGTCTTTGTAAAGTAATTTGGGAATGATCCTAGCTAATTGGTTAGATCATTTTATTACAGATTGCTAGGTTTACTAGATCATGTTTTGAGTCGCAGAATTGGGAAGCTATTTGAGGGTCTATCACAAATGGGTTGTCCCCCTTTATGTGTCAAAATGTATTTATATTATGTAAAGAGGGTTGGAAAAATAATTAAATCCCCTCTCAGTTAATTAATTAAATTTTCTGGCCAAATTAAATTAAAAATCCTAAGCCAAAAATTTAATTAATTTTAAGTCCTAGGTGATTTAAAATTCTTCAAAGGGAAAATTCGTGGGTCCCTAAAAAATAAATTTTAAAAGGTCCCAGGCCAAGAGAATATTGAGAATTTTGAGAAATTTCGGACCCTTCGGCTTTGGTGGTTAAGTCAAAGTCAAATTTTTGAGGTAATTAACTCAAAAATATTATTTTTTGAGTTAATTAAAGAGGAATTAAATGATAAATTCGAATTTCCTCAAAAAATTATAATTTCGACGATCGAGATTAAAAGATGATTAAATCTTTTTCGATGGTTGAGATTACTTTGACATGGATCAACCGAACTAGCCGTTGAAAATTTTATCTTATAAATTAGAGGTCTTTGTCAGTCTTTGGGTCATTCGATCTCTTGATCGTGTACTTTCTCTTGAAGCTCTCCTGTAATATTTTCTGGAATAATACAAACAAAGACTTTGGGGTTTTATTTTGATGGTGGTGTTCCTCTTCAACATTTTATGGTAAACTTGTTCTTTATATTCCGCTGGTGATTATTTTAATGGATTGTTGATTAATGGCTCTTGTAGAGTAATCTATTGCACAGGTATCTTGCTTAGGTTACTGGATTTAGGGTAAGAATATTAATTGGATTGAGTTAGCAGCTATCTTTAACTCTTGAAAATTTTATCTTTTATCTTATTTCTCCATTGATTTAACAGTTCAACTTTAAGTGTGCAGAAATATTTCGGATTTAGAATTGGGCGTTTGGGGAAGTCCTCGGCTGGACCAGCTGACTCCCAAGGAGATAAGATCTGAAGAGCCCTCCGGATCTAATTCCCTGGGTTTACCTTAAATTCCATTTTTTTTGCACGGTTTTTTAGGGCTTGTGCCTCTCTCTTAATTTCTTCTTTTCTAAATTGTGCTGAACGTTTTTAAATCTGGCCATCAGGGCCTCGATCTGTAAAATAACATTGTAGATTTGTAAATATTGTTAATTGTTTTACTCACCGGGGTTTTAAAGGGTTTTTTTTTTATATTTCATTTTTTATTTCTGTGCAATTTTTTTGGATTTTGGGTTCTTTGTTTCTAGTTTTGTGCATGTTACACGGATATTTTCAAAGAAAAATTTTAGATCTGAGCTAGATCTAGGCCCTGGAGGGTAAGATCTGGTCTCAGGATCGAATTTGGTTGCAGATCTGGGCAATATCTCGCCTTAAAAATTTTGTTTTAAAATGGTCTTGGGTGTTAAAATATAAATTATTGCATAGTCAAAGGTGAACTTTAATTTTAATATCTTAAGTTTGACTATAGACTAAATTTAAAATTCTGGATTGGAATTGCCAAGAATATAATTTTAATTCGGAATTATTGGAAATGTCTAGCATTTAAATTCGATGGTCCTCTCATGATAATATCTTTTCAGAATTTAAATTGTTTAAAGATTGCATTTGGTTCGAAGTATTTTTCATGCTTAGTTGGGATTGATGATCATTTAACTAGCTCTAATTGTGGTTTTAAATTGCTTGAAATTGGTGATTAATTGCCTAGTCAACTTTGAGAATATTTCAAGTGATGATAAATTGCATGTCTTTATTTCCTAGATCGAATACTATTGATGCATGATATTGAAAGTGTTTAATCAAATCACATTTTTGAAAAGGGCTTATCTTCTAGTTTGATAAATTGAGCATTTAATTGAAGAATTGAATTTTATCGTGGTGGACTGGTATTTTCATAGCAGGATAGTTGTCCTTTTTAGCAGCAGTTACCTTTCAACTACTTGATCTTAATTTTGTAACAGGATAATTTGACTCCACAAGGCACTGGTCTTAAACTTTTAATCTAATTGAATCTGTAAGATGTCGGTAAATCTTAACAAGTACTTGGTCATTTGATTGTGTCTCCTGAATTGGTTGGTTTCCAATCAATTTTCCTTCTTCATTTCGTTAGGGTCTACCCCTCTTAGCCTACAAGGAGACAACTTAAATAGAAAGATTGGGGATCAGGGTGACAGCCCCAATTTGAACCGTTATCGTGGTGCCTAGACATTCTGTGCGACAATAGGACCCTAAGTCTAACTTAGGAAAATTAAAAGATTAGGGTTTCTTCATAAGTAATATTCATAATTTTTCACATATCCTAAAAAAGAAGGGACAATCCACCCAAGAAGAGAACAAATGGTCCAAGATGCCGAGACCTAGCCTCCAAAGGCTCCTTGAATGGTGCAAGTGGTGAACCTTCGCTTGAAGATGCCTCAAGAATGGTCCATAGTTGATGTAAATGGTTGATGGTCAATCCTCAAAGCTTAGTGAAGTAACTTCAAGGATGGTTTAGTGCCTTCCCAAGTCAAAAAGACTCCAATGACCTCAAGAAGATGTGCCAATTCTCCATCATGGGGGCAGCATTATGTTAACAGCTCCAAGATTTAAATGATGTAATGACCAAAGACCTCCAATTAATGCTCCAAATGAAGGCCCATGGTCTTGTCTTGAATCAAGGCACTCCATGAAGCATGGAAAATGTTTCTACAAATCAAATTTTGGCTCATAAAACTCCTGTCCAGCCAAGGCACGTCAAAATATAATACAATTAATCCTTATTCGAACTTGCTTGTTCTTCAAGATATCTTTCCCAAGCGAAATCCACATCATCCAAGCACACTAAGAGACTAACACGTCATCCATACAACCCCTCCAAGTCATCAAAAGTACCCAAATTGTTTGTGACATGTGATATAGGTGCAAATTAGCCCTCAATATAAGACACATCTGCTTATAAAGTGACAACTATAATAGTGCTAAAGGATATTCTGCATGGCATGCATAGGAGGTGTCCAATTGTCCACAAACAGACCCAAAACTGCCTCAGGAGGTGTGATCAGTGCCTCAAACAACCTGAACTTCATTTGGAAATGTGAAAGTGGCAAAAGATCAGAATTCAACCAACCTATCAAGTAAGACTACTATATGTCACCAATCTACCATGTTCATTAGAAAACAAGTGATAATGAAATTTTTTTACTATGGGTACCCCTGCTAAAAAAAGGGGTAATAGGGTCTAAGCCTGTTTCCTTTGTATGAGGAGAATGAGCTCTTAGCAATTCAGAATAATTTTGAGGTATTACTCAAGGACCAGAAGTTAGTTTTATCTTAGATAGTATCTTCAAGAAAGCCAGTGTCCCTTATGGTCATCACTGAAGCTACCTTTAGTGGGGTCATGTGCTTTTTAGTAACATCTAGCCTTAGTACCATACATGAGACTAGATACTACCGTTGGTTGAATTTTTTGGTCTCTTGTCCATGATGAACTGAAAGTAACAAGTTATAACATATGCCTTGCATATTATTCATTTGATAAGTGCAGGAATTATTGTAATCGTTAGTTGACTAACATTTTCTTCCCTTGTTTCATTTTGCTGCAAATATTCTCTGGTTATGTCAGGGCATGGTTAAGTGGAGTTTGTGTTTACTTTATTGAATAATGACAGCAATTAATTATTATTTTCAGAGTTCCCATGATTCATTGTTGACAGTAGTGATGCTGATTGTTGGAGTAACTTTTACATCTGCTGCTAGACATATGCGACTTACATTTTGGCATTCCAGACCAGGGTAAGTTTTCCAAAGAAATAGGTAAAGTTTTAGTGACACTTTTAGTGTAGAAATTCCAATGACGTTGTGAATTCATCTGAATTTAAATTTTTCCATTACAGTGTTCAATATCAATATAAAAAACAGAACCTCCTAAAATGCACAAACTAGCTTTCCTTTTACATATTGTTGTTTCTACCCTTTCGATGGAAAGTATGGTTGCATTCTTTGTTAGATATTAAATAATCTAATCTGTGTCTTTACATGAACATGTTTGAATATCTTCTGTGAACAGTTTTCGTGTGTTGTCTCTTATTCATCTGCTTTGATATATTTGAGTAGATGCTCAAAACCTGTTTAATATGTGGATATAACAACTTTCTTAATTTTTCCACCTTATATCACACTGGCATTGTAGGTTTTTGTACCATAGCTTTGAACTCTCCCGAAGGATTTGTCATATCCAAGATGAAAATGAAAAATCTATGGTGCAGGAGTGAGGGAATATAAGCAAGATCATTTGAAACTGAAATACAGCGCTTTTATATTTATAATGTTGTTTTTTCATGACACTCATGGCTATAGCTATAATGTTCAAAAGAGACCACAAGAAAGGGATAAAAATGCAATTGTTGCCATACTTGTAATGTTCTTTGATCATAACACTCATGATTATGGCTGTGCTGCTTGAGACAGACCATATGGGGGGCACAATGATTTTTCTCAAGCAACAAAAACCTCTGAGACCCTATTGGGCAGGAAATAAAAATGGCATAATGGAAACCAAGCCCCAAGAGTTGCCATAAAAGATGATTGTGTACATCTAGCAGTACAGTATTTGTGATATAGGAAATGCAGGTAACATAATACGGATGATTGAGAAAGTGTTGTAAGGAGGATAGTAAAGTGCTATGGTGTGAACCTGAATACCACGATGGAAATAATTGTCCTTGATAAAAAGCAAGTTTCATGGGGAAAGAAGTGATTTTTCAGACTTTTGTTTTATAGCTTAGATCCAATACTATCCAAGTTAATATGTAGGTCATTCCATGAAATTAATTTATCTAGATCCTCAAGGAAAATAGAGTGCACAAAAGGTGGAAAGAGAAATAAGAAAACACTTCATCGATATTGTTGCATATTATATCTGACACTCATATTTTATCGTATATAGCTTATTTATAGCACCTTTGGTTGGTTGTGCGGTTTAAGCAACTAACCTTTAGCATTACATTACATTGGTCACATCTTCAACATATAATGTGACAAAAATATTAGTGACACCTTTAATGACTACTGACTTAAATGTCACTGAGCGTTACCACTCTAACAACCCTTTTGAATATGAAATAGCATATTTTTTATTTTTACCAAGACTTAATACAAAAAGTTTATTTTTACACAACTCAAGAATGTGTTGACATGGGCAATTGACGCTTGTCAATCTCACAGGTTCTGGCTCACCAGGCGAAAGTGCTCAATTAGAACTTCCTCCCATATGGTGAACCCTCTTGTTTGCAGCATTGACTGTGGTAATTCAAATTTTTATGAGCTTAAATAAAATGTAGGTAACATGCATGCAGGAATGCAGTATGGAATAATGTTATATTTATCATGTCAGCCAATATATTATCTATGGTTTGGAATATAACTTATTCGTACTGTCAGGAAAAATATTGGAAAACTTGAAAAAAATACAAAAATAATCTTCTTTTTTTTTTTTAAATTATTAAAGCAACAACATCAAACAAACGCATTAGAGGAAATTTCAACCTAAAAGTGGCTTCCTAAGGAAAAATATTAAAAGAATGGCTAAAATAATAAAGTCATGAATTTTGAAGGGAAAAGAAGAAAACTATTTTTTTAATTGTATTTTTCGCTTATCTCTTTATAGTTTTACTTAAATTTCAAGCGTAGACACTCGTTGGATGTGAAATTAAATTCCACTTCCAAAGCGTACCCATTATGCATGCTTTTGAGAAGACCACATTGATAAAAATTGAAAATACATTAAATAAACATGTTCAACATGCTTTTTAATGTATCTTCAATTTTTATCAATTTCGGTCTTCTCATAAGCAAGCATAATGGGTACTCGTTAGATGTGGAATTTAATTTTGCATCCAACGAGTGTCTATACTTGAAATTTGAGTAAACCTATAAGGAGATAAACCAAAAATACAATTAAAAAAAATAGTTTTATTGTTTTCCCTCGAAAATATTTAAATGTACCTCTTTTGAAATATAAAGGATTTTAATTGGTTGACTTGAAAATTACATGAAAAAACCATGGGCACTTTTAGGTTGAAATTTCTTCTAATGCATTGTTTCATAAATATGAGAATAAAACTGGTACATCACAAATTGATATTGAATAGGAAAAAGACAATACTTTTCCTCTAGATGCAGTGTGGTTGCAGGCGTTGAACTGAACATGAGGTGGAAGGTGTTGGAGAATGTAGGATGGAAACTATTTAAACTTTTCTCCGTATCCTTAATAATTGCTTGTGATCTTTAATTAGGTTCTTCTTATTCTTTATTAGATTCTCTTCATCTAATAAAGACAATGGACACAAGAAGTAGGCTCCAAGCCAATGCAAAACCCCTCCAAATGTAAAACTCAGAAAGATTCTCTTTTCTTATAGAATTAGTCTGGGGAGTGATAAAATCCAAGACCCTAAGAGTTCCACCACCACTGTAAGAGTATCCCTGTAGAAATTTTCTCCATGATGGACCTCAACACACTACAATTAACAATATCCCCCAAAGGAAATAAAATCAGTGAATATACATAGAAATATGCCTACGTACATAGAAAATACAATGCTGAACCAGATCATGGAACAATTACACATAGAATGCCAGAAAACTGAGCCATTTTATTAATCTTAAGTACATAGAGAGGAGTACAAGAAAATCAGAATGAGTGCACCTATCCTTGCCCTAGGCAAGTGGAGGCCCTCTCAGACAAATAATAGCTGCAACAAGGACAGCGTCCTAGCTGGCTAAAGACTGCTCTGAAGACTGAAGCTGGACTGCACTGGAACTATGAGCTGAAGACCAAAAGATAGCTGATATCAATACTCCAAACCCTCACCAATGAAAACGCTGTCTCTGCTAGTGACAGCGCTGGAACAGATGTGGTGCTGGTCACAAACCCTCCGTATGAAAAGCCCGCCCTCAAGGCCAGCACCGGAAAACGGCTGCCTCGCCGCGCGACCCCGCCCCACCACCGCGGCCTCTCCTCAGAGGTGGATCGGTTCTATATGCTCGCGCGCGATTCGGATTCGAAGCCTAACCGGATCTGCGTCCTATCCCCTCCTGATCTGCGTCCCTCCCTCATCGATTCGCTCGCTATCTCTTCGTATCTATGCTAGATCCGCCATTCTCGCACCGAGAACTCTCAAAAGGCTTGATCTGATGTTATCTCTTCAGATCTAGGCTGGATCTGCCAATATCTCCTCAGATCTGCAATCTCCCAAGCTGGATCTAGTGCTACCCCTCCAGATCTGCAACCTACAGAACCAGATCTGCAAATATCTGCTCAGATCTACAATCTCCAAGGCCGGATCTATCATTGTGCCTTCAGATCTACGTCCTCCTCTTCCTGCTGGAACAGCGTCCTCACTCCAAGACTGATCTGCGTCCTTCCTTCCCTCTGGAACAGCGTCCTTCTTCCCAGATAGGAACTGTGTCCTTCCTCCTCCTGAAACAGCGTTTTACCTGCTAGATCTGCGCAGCCACAAGAGGGCTTCTTCCTCTCCGACCCCCCCTCCACCTAAAACTCGCTACCAATTTCACCGAAAATCGAAGGATGAAACCTTAAAAGAACTTTGTACGTTAGGCGGTGCACTCGAAGTCCCCCCGAAGCTAAGGGTGAAACCAGAAATAACCTTACCAGGGCAGGCACTCGAAGTCCCCCGAGGCTAAGGGTGAGATCTCCGACCGGAGACACTCGGTTGCACTAAACAGCGCTGCAGACCGACTAAACAACCGGCGTGCTGAAGCAGACAGAAGTCTAGCTCTCAATATCAATATCAAATCAAGCATGCCAAAATGAGGTGAGAACCCCACCTTTTATAGTGCTAAACTCCCTCCAAAACCTTGACTGCGTCCTTCACTCTCCTTGGCCTGCGCAGTTAACCTTGGGTCAGCGTGAGGCCTCCCCTCATACTCATGTGGACCCCCAAGGCCCCCTCTCTCAGTTATAACGTCAATCAACTAGGAAAAACACACTTTATTTATAAAGTGAGGTGACTAAAGTGAGGTGACCCCTCTTATTTCTCACTTTATTTATTATTTCTGACTAAAGCGGCAAAATTAAACAAAAATGAAATATTCCAATTAGCAAAGCTAATTGGGAATATTACATTCATCTACTTCATTGTGCCATTTCTTGGCCACCTGAGCTAGCCATGTGGTACCTCACCCATATGTATTAATCACATGTTTTAAGGCGGGCCTCCCGAATCTAAAGGTATGTCTTGTCATTTGGTAATTGAATATTGGTTTTACTTATCATGGATACTTCTGGGCACAAATTGATGGAGGGATTTGGTGGAAAGAGCAGGCTCAGTTTGTGCTCCTGTGCCCTCGATCTCTTTTGGGTGTTACCCTTGGATTTGTCTGGTGGGATCTCCTTTATTGACCATTTCATTCTAGGGTAGTACTACTTGGGAAACCCCGACTTTGGGTGTGTGGTCCCGCTCCTTTATCCGCATATATTACTCCCTTTCCACTCACTATACCCCATTCGTCATTTCTCCCACCTAGGTCCACATTTCCTATCTGGGTCCAAATAGGGTTAGCCTCCCTATCCCCTTGCCCCCACGTTTGGTTAGGCCTGGAATGATGTCCCAGAGGTTGAAGCAACTAAAAGAAAAATAAAAAAGCATAATTGGCCACATTTAACAGGTAATTGTACCACAAAATGCAAAAAATGGCCGGGACAAGAATATTTAGCACATTGGAAAAAGCCAATACATGAGCTCTACCCCATACCCATGGTCATCACCTTGGTTCCATAAGCCCTAAATGAGCTTCCTTTATCATTCAGGAACCCATGATTGTCCCAACCCGTGGAGGGTAATGAACCGCCCCTACCTAAAGGGGGTAATCACTGCTTACACATCATGCTCTTATCCTTTGAGCCCCGAGCAGTTAGTTAAAAAAAATTTATAAAAGGAAGAAGGCATATAAAGAAGGGTGGATAAATCAAGGTTGGGGCACCTCATGTACCATGATTGCTCGCTCCTACACATTATATACCCAGGTGTAGGCTTCCCCTTATCTAGCTGCCCATGTGCCCCAATATGTGGCCCATGATTACCCCTCTCATTCCCTACATTATTTCACTTCTTTATCACTTGCCACTGCCATTTGAGGGATGTACCTTGGACATACTATCCCCTTTAAAGGTAGAAACCACCTAATAAGGTACTTGGCTAACCCCCTTTGGAGCTTGGAAACACTAGCACATGCCAAATCCCACTATGGAAGGGCATGCCATTATGAAGTGACTACTTTGTTATCTATGGTTTGTAAGCTCTTTTCCATGATTACTCTATTGGCTTGTTGTACTGGAAGGCTAGGGGACGAATTGGATCTTATACAGGATTGTAGGTGGTTTCTATTTCGGTTTGGTCCCCCTATATGTGGTCCTAACCTCACAGAAGGCTATATTGTCACATGTAGGGTGTGTGTAGAGAGCCATGGGCCTCCACAGTACCAGAATACACTCCACGAATCCCCACCGATGTTCAGAGACTACTAGAGATCCACTTTTGAGATAAGGATGATGTGCTTGGTACACTATGCCCAACAAGCCCCACAGGAGCACCATACTCTTGGCAGGTGTCCCAACACTTGTATGATGTCATGGCATCGTTCATTCCATCATTTGAGCCCTTGTACATGATCTATAGGTATCTTCGACTGATATGGAGACCCATGGGGTCATTGGTGTGCCTTGACACCCATTGGGAGCACCATAGGTCTACTACTTGGAGAACAAGGGGCCACCACCTTATCCAACATATTTTGAGGAGTTTATTCATCATTATGGCACTTATGGATATTATTAGGCCTTTGGAGGGCCCCACGACATGCACATATTATTATTTGACCTCTTGAGAGACTTATTATTCCATTTGTGAGCTAGTTTGGTGGGCTTGTCACCAAAAGTTATTTTATTTGCACATTATTTTACTTTTAGGGGCCAATGCAGGGTCATTAGCGAAATTGAACTTTTAAAAGGGGTATAAATTGGAGTTAGTTGGATTCATTTGTATCATCGCTCAACTTGGGATCTCTCTCTTTTAAGAGAATTTCACATTTTTTCCTTGGTGGAGATTTTTGAATGATGGATGATTTTTGATGTATGGGTTTGGGCTATTTCTATCTTGGAGCTTCTTATGTGAAAATGTGATGTTGGTTGCATATACTCTCTAACATTGTAAGTGTAAATTTGATGCTATTTTTCTTGTTGCTGCATACTACTGGATTTCACTATAATTAGGGCTAATTGCTACATGATTGAAATGTGAAATTATGTGTCTATTTAGCTTATTCTATGTATGTGCGATTGTTAGATGAATGAAATGTCCTATAGATCATTTTATCTCTATAAGCTTGCAACATTTGTATGAAGTATAAATGCTTGAAAGTCACTTTCTTATCTTTTCCCTAACATTGGACGAAGTTGACTTTCTAGGCCTCCTCGAACAAGAAACCAAATTCTTAGTCATTATTATCCTTGACTCCAAATCCCCAAGTGAATTAGACACTGGTCTCTCACAAAAGGGTAGTCATTTTCCCTTCTTTTTCACAATTTTCCCCTTTTACCCAAGTTTAGCCCCATTAGGTCAACCTAGGGCAATCTATCCACAGGAAAACTTCGATATCCGAGAGGCAACTGTGTTGGTGGGTCCCCTCACTCTCCTCTGAATTTGGGCCAATTCTGACAGTGGAATGTTGATATTTGGGTAGCATCGGATGTGCTCTAGCTTCGAAACTTTGTGGAGAGGCTAGAACACATGAGATCTCCAAGACCCAGAAATCATTTGGAGAAATACCACTCGGTGTGAAAGTTATTCAAATAATTAATTATTTCAATGGGGACCCTAAGTCTAACTTAGGGAAATTAAATAATTAAAGTGAATTAATTAAAACATGTGGGTGAGAATGTTCTAAGTGATGTGGATCAAGTCTTTTCTAATCTTAGTTGTTGATTAGAGATTAGATCACAACCGTTGATTGTTCAACGAGAAAAGTTTTAAAGGAATGCTTGGGGTGAGTTGGAGAAGACACACAAAGCGGTAGCACTTGAGCTAAGTCGAAATTCTGGGGCGCAGTTTGCTGAGAATTTTCGGTGAGCTTGCAGTGCAGCGAGGGGCAGATCGATAGAGGGATTTCTGAATCTGAGGTCGAGAATACAATTGTAGAGAGGCAAATCCGTACCAGAGAGCAACACAGTCCAGGAAGGTTGACGCAGAGGCAGCGTAATCCCAACAGGGGTGACATAGACCCAGCCAAGCTCACGCAGAGCTAGCGCAGAGGCTGATGCAGTCACGGGAGGGTGACGCAGGCCAAGAGGTGCTAATGCAAAGCCAGAGGCTACAACGTGTGAAAATTTCTGAATATGCTCAAACAGAAATTCTACTATTAAATTTTTGATTTACTTCTCCTACTTACATTAAGTTATTAATGTGAAATCTTCAGCATTAACATCGAAGTAAATACATTAACAACCTACACATGCAAATCTAAACTGAATAACATGCACAATGACAAAGTGACACACAAGGATTTTCTGGACAACTGTCCCTGAAAAACCCAATGCGGGAGAACTGGTCTTCTAGCTGTTGGAGGGTTTTATTATTAAGTAGAATCCAAGTACAACAAATCCGGGCAACAAATTGGTTAACCTGACAGAGAAAATAAATAATCTGCAATGTTACCTCTGTTCTGGAGATAGAAAAACTGACTAGTTCACACCCTCAAAGGGGATTTATAGAACTCAGCCCTTTTCAGTCTTCAGAAACCCCAGCGCTGCTTTGAAGCCCTCTGCGTCAGCTCTGCTAGCCTTTGTCAGCCCTTGTGCTACTCAGGAAGGGCTCGCGTCACCCCAGACTGGGTTACGCTGCCCCTGTGCTTCCCTGGCTGGCCAACGTTAGTCCTCCTGGGACTGCATCAGCCTTCTATGACACTGCGTCAGCTCTCTTGGCCTCTTGCTGCCTTTGCTGGGCTATGGCTGCTCTGCGTAGCTGCTGTTCCCTTTGTGCTGCTAAGCCTGCTACTTCTCTACCCTTGTTACACTCTTGGCCTAGGATCAAACCATCCCTTTCGCCAATACTACCCCTCACTGTAGCTGAAACACTTATAAAATTCTTAGCAAACCACGACTTAGAATTCCAACATAGTTTTAGTGCTCTGCCACTGTGTGTGTTCTCCAACTGACCCCAAGCCCTCTTCTTATTCTTTTCTCGTTGAAACATCAACGACCGTGATCTAATCTTGAATCGACGACTAAGGTTAGAAGATGCTTGATTTGTGTGACTTAAGTCATTTTCATCACATGTTTAATTTAATTAGCTTTAATATTTTAATTTTCCTATGTTAGACTTAGGGTCCTTAATTAAAAATATTAATTAATTAAATATCTCTTAAACAGGATGGAATTTCTCAAATCATTTTCTGGGTCTTGGAGATCTCATGTACTCTAGTCCCTCCACAAAGTTTGGGAGCTAGAGCACATCCGATGCTACCCCAACACATTAGAAATCTCAACACTCCCTCTTAGCGAGGAAAGTGCTCTAGCAACAGTACTTCACTCGAAGTTCTGCACTGATCTCTGGTGTAGGTCTCTATGCTGATGCTTGGCCTCCTGCTCTTCATCTCTGCACTGTCGCTACTCTCTCGTAGTGTTGCCCATGACGTTGCCACCGTGTTAAATTTAGATAACCATGGTGTTGTATGCTTGATGAACTTTTACTTCAATCTTTCTTAGGCCCAATACAAAATAGCAATCACATAAACTTGAAAGTAAAACGCTGATAGAATACAATAATAAATCAGTAGAAGACAAGCCAAATATAGATTAGATTTACAATCCCTTTTTGTCCAGCAAAGATATGAGATATTATGGCATTACGATGGTCAACAGGATGCTTCAACCAGGAAAGTCTTTCTCGGTCAGCCAACACTTTCATGTGTCACACCCACAACCCTCAAAGATAGCTCATTACAAGTCAACGCAAGTCAAACCAAGGATAGCGCAGAAAGGTCAACGTAGGCAGCTTCGTAAAAGTCAATGCAACAAACTAGGGCTTTGGTCAAACAGATCGGAATTCCTCGATTTTAGTGCCCAACTATATGGCCTCCTAAAATCGAAATTTCTATAGAAGATTGAGGTCAAACGACCAAGGGTTGACCACAGTCAACGTTGGTGAACGCTGCAGCAGAAAAGCCCTAAATAGATAAGTGTAGAAAACAGCAGCTTCGCTCCACACGTGTGAGGGAAAAAGGCCTCCGAAGGCTATCGAACCAATCAGCTCACAATGAGAGAATGTGTGATGAGATGATGAGAAAATGACCTCCAAGTCTCTCCAATTTATATTCATCAATGAGGGTGTGTGACACATCTCTTAGGCATGTGGGATAAATCTCGCCGACCTTGCACATGTGGAAAATAAATTCAAAATCAATGTTTTGCTCATTCGATCAAGATGATCTTTAGATCAATCTTGCACCTCTCCGAAAGAGGAATCCAACAAAAATATGACCATAATCATATGAGCAATGCAACATGGAGTTTGGGCTTAGTTACCCAAAATTAACACTCCCTCTCAACTAGGGAGAACTCCATATGTCCACAAGTGCCATCCATCATGTACCAAACCAAACATCGTGCGTCATCTCGCTGTAACTTGCTTTGTTGGCCCTTTATTTCAGAACAAAAGGTGAGTCACAAAGACGTCACATACAACTGACCTGAAGTCAGCTTAGAGGTAAAAACCTCTCTCAGACTCAAAAGAGTCTCATACTAACCCAAAGTTAGTTTACTGACCCGAAGTCAGTTTAGAGGATAAAACCTCATTATACTTGATCCCAGATCAAGGTGTTGGACACGTGCCATCCTAGACATAGAGAGTACGACAATCTCCGATGCGTCCATCGGTCTTGCTATGGTCTCTATCCACATTTCCCACCTCTTTAACCAAATGAGAGGTACTTCCCATGAGTCAGAAACTCCATGGGTAGGATGTTGCGGCGCATAGATCAGAGAGAAGCGAACCAACTCAATATCATAACGGTGGGGCAGAATCACCACAAGGTTCGACAAGCCTAGCCCCGTGAATGCTTATAGCTCCAAGAAGTTATCCCCAAGCCCCCTAGAGCTCCCAGAGCTCATAGCCCAACTCAAGGAGGACCCTCAGAATAGGATCTTTTCACGATTCCAAGCTTCTCACGGAAGGTTAGAAACTTGACCTTCCCTACGGGCTTCGTGAGAATATCCACGACCTGCTCATCAGCTCCTATATGATCAAGCCTTACGGCGCCTCACTGTACCATATCCAGGATAAAGTGGTATCTGATATCAATATGCTTGGACCAATCGTGGAACACATGATTCTCAAAAAGACGAATCCCACTCTGGTTATCACAAAGGATAATGGTGGTATCTAGCACATGCCCAGACAACTCACTGAAGAGCTTTCCCAACCAAACAACTTCACAACAGGTCATACTCGCTACAATGTATTCGGCCTCAGTGATGCTCAAAGCCACCGATTTCTGCTTTCTGCTCATCCAAGATATTGAAGCAGAACCCAAGGTTAAGCAACATCGAGATGTGCTCTTGCGATCCACCACACTGCCAGCCCAATCGCCATCGGTATATCCATGGAGTCTCAAACTCCTTGCAATGTATCTCAGCCCATGGTTGATTGTGCCCAGAAGATATCTCAATAGATTCTTGGCACCAATCTAGTGAATGTGATGAGGTTCAACCATATGTTGACTCAAGGTGTTCACTGCAAAACATATGTCCGGACAGGAGTTCACTAAGAAGATCAGGGCCCCCACGAGTTGTCGATACTCGGTAGGATTTGCTAGCACGGGCTCAACATCGTTTCCACTCAACTTCTTAAACTTGAGTTCCATTGGTGTCGACACAGACTTACAGTCCACCATACCAAATCTCTCCAGTAGCTTCACGACATATTTTCCTTGAGAAAGTAAAATCTCGCCTGGCCTCTGCCAGACCTCCAAGCCTAGGAAGTAGTGCATTAGTCCTAGGTCTTTCATCTCAAACTCAGAAGCTAGCTCCCTCTTACACTGATGGATGAGAGGGTCAACACCTGTCAAGAAGAGATCATCCACATAGAGAACCAAAATGAGAGGCCTTTCTCTATCAACCTTAAAATAAAGGTTCAGATCAGCATTACTTCGAGTGAAGCCAAGTTTCATCAAGTAGCTATCTATCCTCTCGTACTAAGCCCTGGGGGCTTCCTTCAACCCATAGAGGGCTTTCTTCAACCTGCATACATGGGTGTCTCTAGCTCGAACTTCGAACCCCAGAGGTTGCTCCACATACACCTCTTCCTTTATAGATCCATGCAGAAAATCGGTCTTCACATCCATCTGATGTAGACTCCATCCTTGCGTAGCAACAAGGGCAATAATAGATCAAATGGTGGTATAGCGGGCCACAGGTGAAAATATATCATCATAATCTATCCCTTCATTTTGAGAGAAGCCTCAGGCAACGGATCTTGCCTTGTACTTTTCAACACTTCCATCAGATCCATGCTTGATCTTATAGAGCCATTTCGAGGTGACAACAGATTTGTCCTCCGGTCTTGGGACCACTTCCCAGACATCATTCTTCATAATGGACTCATTATTCCTCGTGCATAGCATCCTTCCAAACTTGATGCTTTACGACTTCTTCAAATGTTCCAGGCTCAAGTTGTACTATCGTACTCATGGTTGCTAGATACCCATGGTATCTCTTCAGCTTCTTGCTTTCACGGAATGTCCCCCTTTGGGGCAATGTCTCTCGGCATCTTCGAGAGTATCCCTAAGCCATGAGGGTCTTCTCTTATTTGAAGGAGGTGGATCAATGGGATCCCTAGGTCCTTCAACATCCGACATCAGGTCATCCTTCGGCTCTTCCAGCTTCCCTGCTTCATCTTCTTTGTCTTCCTTGGAGCTAGGAAGATTTCTCACTTTCTTGAGGGCAGCGTCTTCATCGAAGGTGACATCTTGGCATATCTCCACTTCTCTTTTACCAGGCACATAGATTCTATATGCCTTCGAATTTTCACTGTAGCACACAAACATTCTCTTTTTTCCAGAAGCATCCAGCTTGCTTCTCTTTTCTTTCGGCACATGAAAATAAATCGGACAACCAAAAACTCTAAAATGAGAACATCAGGTTTCTTATCAGAGAAGACTTCTTCGGGAGTTTTGGAGTCCAGAGCGGAATGCGGGCATCTATTTTGAACATACACAATAGTGTTCGCAGCTTCTCCCCATAGAAACTTTGGAAGACCTTGGTCACATTGCATGGCGCGGGCAGCTTCCACAATGGTCATGTTCTTTCTCTTAAGAGTATATGCAATTGTGGTCTCCCTCTTAATGCCAGCTTCTCTACAAAAGTCATTAAACTCATTTGACTCATACTCGGTCCCATTATCGGTCCTCAAAATTTTTATTTTCTTCTTGGTTTGATTTGCCACCAAGGCCTTGACGGTACGGAACCATTTGAATGCTTCGTCCTTCTTCTTCAAAAAATATATCCAGGTCTTGCAGGAGAAGTCATCTGTAAAAGTCATGTAATAGGAACATCCTCCCAAGGATGTCACAGGCAGCATACTAGATAAGTTGGAATGTATCAACTGCAAGATATTAGTTGTCTTTGTGACACTTGAGGGAAATGGTCCCCTTGTATGCTTCCCTTCGGCGCAAGCCTGGCATTTAATCATCTCTCAATTCGGGCATCCTTGTCACCACCTTCCTTGCTTCGGGAAGGGCTTTGTAATGAAGGTGTGCAAATCTCCGGTGCCATAACTCTGTTTGAAGAGTTGTATCACATGTCATAGCCCCCAATGGACTTCCTCCAACCTGGTAGAGTGTATCAACTCTAAAACCAATAGAAAGAGCTTCCTTGAAGTTCTTCTTCCAAAAAAGTACCTTTCCATCAACGAATGCCACCTTGAACCCTTTGTCTTCCATTGCTGAAATGGACACAAGTTTCTTCTTCAAATTAGGAACATACAACACATCTTGTAATCAGAGGACTTGACGTTGAGATAAATGGAGGGTCATAGTCCTTGTCCCTTTCACAGGATAGGTGGCATTATTTCCAAGGATAATTTCCAGATTAGTATCCTTCTCAACCAAATCAGAAAGGAATTCTTTATAACTAGTGAGGTTCCTTGAAGCACCACTATCAATTAAGCAGACATCAAGGGTGTCAAGTGGAGATGCAACAAAGAGGGCAGATACAAGAGTAATATCATTTCTATTATTATCAACAAGATTAGACTCATCGTACCTAGATTTCTTGACCTCTTGAAGGGTTGCCCATTTCCATTACGATCAGAGGGAGCCTTCCTTTTTGCTTGGAACTTGTTGTTCCTGCCATTCCTTCTCGAGTTGTTGTTGTCATCATCCCTGGGAGAGTCCCTTCTATTAGGGCACTCTCTTGCATAGTGACCAGTGTTGTTACAAGTGTAACATCTTCCCTTCCTTCCTTTGGGCCCCGCTCTACCATGGTTTTGATTTCTCGGGCCACCATGGTTCTTCTTCTTTGCATGAGCGGCGAAGGCAGTAGGGTCACTTCCATTACCATTAGAGGCATACTCCATCATTCTTGTTTCCTCTTGAGTGCATCTCGTCGATATTTCATCAAAATCAGGAATCACATTATTATTGAGAATAGTGCTATTGAATACATGCCAATCACGGGGGAGACCTCCATGTGCAATAAGAACCATCTCTCGATCAGATATTGCTTCCCCAATAGCTAGGAGGTTATTCCTAATTTCAGTGAGGTTCATAAAATAGGATTGAATAGATTCATTCTTACTCTTCTTGATATTCTTCAATTGATTCTTGAAGAAGAGGATTTGATTAGCATTGCTAGCCTTGAACATCCTCACCAACTTATCATACATCTCCTTAGATGTCTTCAGCTCAGAAATGTAAGCAACCGAAGGAGGAAGGAAGTTTCTAGTATTTCAGCTGGAAATCCTGTGAGGGACCATCTCCTCACCATGTATTCACTGTTTCCATGATTCCGGAGCTGATTTGCATTATCTAGTAGCAGGCTTGAGCCTCTCCCTCCTTGACAACACAGTTTTCTGAAGATGTTGAGTATTCAACAACCACATTCAATGGAGGGGGAAAGAGCATCTAGATCTTGAGATTTTAGCTTAAGAATCTAGTGAAGGGGTCAACCCTTCTTGCATAAAGCTGATTGTATATTATTGCAGCCATCTATTCTTCAGTTCATGCAGTAGATTTGCATACCCAGCAGTTGATATGTGCAAACCCTAAGAGGGTGACTTTCCTAGATTGCTAGATCTGGAAATCCCTTTCTGGGTTATCTTGTGTATCCATCATAGAGCCCGAATCTACATTTTCAGCATCATCAGAGCTCCAGAACTGCCTAGATCTGCATTTTATATTTTGCCGGCAGTTGAAGTCCCAGTAGTTGCAGTAGGGACAACGTAGTTTTCCTTCCAGCAGTCCAGCAATTACGTAGTCGCTCTTATGGGATTATTTCAGGGTCATTCTAGGCCATGTCTTTGGCTTGAGTGTCTCATATTTTGAGCACTGTTGTACTGTTTATCCACCTCCCACATAATAAAATGGCTCAACTATTTTGTACATTCTAATGTTGTATTTAGATTAATTGTTAACTTTGCTGCTTTTCATCTATTGTGTTTTTGTATTACTGCATTCTCCCTTTTGGGATATTACAGTGGTATCAGAGTATGATCTTTGGCTCAGCGTGTGGAGACTTCATCTTTTGCATCAAAAGGAGAAGCAGATAGTGGAGATCTACCATGAAGGAGGATTGCATTTTTTCCACTCTTCTCTTTAGATCCTTGCAAGATCTCTCCAAGGAGGTCAATCAAATGAAGAGAGAAAGGCAAAGGAAGGATCCAAGAAGATTTGATGAGGAAGGTCCAAGCACTTCCTATCAGCATGAGAAGCAACCGGAGAAGCAAAGAGCTTCACATCATTCTACGAGATCCACTTTCTTTGATAAGAGAGAGGACTGGTTTGAATATGAAGGAGACTTGGGGCATGAGACCTTAAGTAAATATCTGTCCGAGTGCAAAGCACAACCTAGAGCTCTCAAGGTGAACCTAACTCTCCAACAGTTTTTGCAACTCAAAGAGTCGAGGAGATCCCGAAGTAGCAATAGAAGAAAGAGGCATAGACTCTTCTTGCCTACATTTGATGGATCTCCCACAAGCACATTGAGGGCTTGGAGGGAAGAGTTAGCCACATTCTTTTGTCAGTATCCTGTAGCAGAAAGAGAGGCTGTGTAGATTGCAGCGCTGCACCTAGAAGGTAAAGCAAGATATTGGTGGTTCAGTCACTTGTCACACATGGGAGTCTCTGCTTGTGCATATTTCATTCAAAGACTGAAGAAGAAATTTGGTAGAAAGAAACCAAAGACATCTCACATAGAGACATCTCCCATCATTGAGGAGATAGTACATGAAGAGCCCAAGGGAGATGTCCTCATTATCACCCAGGAGGAGGAGCCTCTACCACCACCACTAGTTGCAGATGTACTTACATCAGGAGGAGGATCACTTGCATCTTTGCAAGATGGTCATGAGTTCTTGACATTTGGAGCCCCATGCATTATTCATGAGATGCATGACGATGAGGAGACAAATACCAGCGCTGGTACAGTTGTAGTAGAGCCGCCATCATCATTACCAGCAGTTGGAGAGACCATTGCACCGGTTGGAGGAACTCTTGTGGATGTGCAAGATGTTCCAGAGATTCAACTTATCCAAGGTTTGCATATACTTTCATCTCATATTATTTCAGTAACACATATTGAGATTTGTGAGACCATGCCATCAGGGCAAGTGCATAACCAATGATTAGAGCACCTTGTTGATTTGGAGGAGCAAATTATCACTACACAGAGGATCCTTGATTTGATCAAGGAGAAGATGTATTGCTATCCTAGTTTGTCATGGTTGAGCTACACCCAACACTTTGTGTTGAAGTGTGGAGTTGCAGAGGATGGGAGGAGCACAATCCTATTCAATACAATGCCAAACTATGAGATTAACATTGCATTTGGCCATGAGACAACACATGTATCACCATGCAGATCTACAACGCTGTCACTTAGCAGCAGTGATGATGAGAGGGCCCCATTATTCTTGGAGCATTCTAAAGGTAGCTTCACTCATGAAGCACTGGAGGGGTAGATGATAGATGGTGGGCATCTTGTGATGGAGAACACTTTCCATTTTCAAGATGAAGTTTCCTTGATGAGCATCTCACAGCTTAAAGAGGAATCTCTACCTACAGTATGTATGGAGCCTTATGGGTTCCAATGGGCCTTTGATGAGAGGATCTCATGGAGAGACCTCAATGGAGGTGCACTTCAACATCTCCTGGAGTGCAAAGCTATTCACATGGAGGATGTTGGTATGCTACATTGGGAGGATACCAAGGTTGAGCTTGGCATGATTCATCATCCACATTGGGAAGAATGGATCCAGATGAGGAGCAGGAGGTTGCCTACCTTCTTGCAGATCTATGATACCTAGCAGCAAGAAGCATGGCTGCGCTGGTTGCTTTTGGGTGAGTATGGATACTACCCAACATCTCACATTTGCAGGATCCATGCCATGTATATCACTGATGACATGCGGCAGCAGGAGGCATGGCCGCGCTGGTTATTAATGAGAGAGTTTGGACATCTCATGATATATCTTATGTCCATGTATTTTCTCTTGTTTGGGATATGTCTCATGTCTTTACATGTATTTCTATTTGGGATGTATCTTATGTTCATGTATGTACTTGGGTTTGGGACATGGCATAATTCTCACATTATGTGGCAGAAGGGAGCTTATTTTTATTGGTCTAATGAGACATTCCACATGTCCATTAGTATGTTGTTGCTCCATGACCTGCATCATGATGATGTAAGCAGGCAGCAAGAATCCTTGTTGCTTTGGTTACTCTTGGGAGAGTATGGGCTGATTTCTTCCCATACATTGCATGACATTGATGGAGGATGGCAACATGAGGCCTTACTGCGTTACCTTCTGTTGAGCGATTATGGTCATTGTACTTGGTATAATGATGATGCATTGTTGCGGTGGCTTCTCTTGAGAGAATATGGCCACTATATTTGGTACAATGATGATGTGGTGTGGCAACAAGAGACATTGTTGCGGTGGCTTCTTTTGAGAGAGTATGGCTCTCATATCTATATTGATGTTGATTTGGCATGGCAGCAAGAAGCATTGCTGCGGTGGCTCCTTTTGAGAGAGTATGACTTTCTTACTTGTTTTCATGATGATCTAGCATGTCAACAGGAGGCTTTGCTACGGTGGTTGTTATTGGGAGAATATGGTTTGACATTGTTCATGTTTCTCTACCTCTTGTTTTTCACTATGTTGATGTTATGTTTGGATCCTACATGGCCAACAAGGCTAATGATGAGAGCATTGATAGATGCAATCTACTCTATGTATCATGGGTTGGAGAGAGTTCATGAGTTGGGACTTTCCACTTTGGGAAGAAACCACTTCATTTCATGTATCTCATGTATAGAGGAGATCTTTGGACATCATATGGTTGCCACTCGGAGATTCATTGATGAGGGAAGGTATCTAACTTTTCAGTTGGAGGCCATTTTAGACATTCTAGAGAGGCAGCTTTGGAGCTGGACATGCATGACACATTGTGACAGATGGGAAGGCCTTCCATATGAGGATGCCATTTGGAGGGATGATGTTTGCGGTAGCATCCACTTTTGCAGTTGCTTGAGGACAAGCAACATTTTGGCGGGGAGGACTGTAATATTCCCAATTTTCCACAAGACAATTGGAATATTAGAGTTCTTAATTTTCCTAATTAATTAAGTAAATAAGAGGGTGGAGGGACCCACAAACCCCATAGATAAATAAAATCCACTTTTGATGTGTGTATGTGGATATTTCAGATCTAGATCTGCATTATGGAGTAGTGGGAAAACTTCTTAAATGAAGGAAGAGTGGAGATCATGGATCTTTAATGTAAAATCATGAGGATCTTGGAGGAGGTCAACTAAGATCATAGTGCATTCAAAGTAAGATCATAAAGCACTTATGATGAGATAATGGGGGAAGTGGTGCATCTAATGCACACATGATGGAGAGAGTGGGAATTAAATGTAGAGATGATGGAGATCATGGAGAGACAACACAATCTTCATGGAGGCTAGTGGCCACATGTACAACACAGTTATGAGGTGGGCCAGGGCTATGGAAGGCTCACAATCTATATAATGAAGATGAAGGCACAATAGAAGGAGAGTTTTGTATTATTATTTCTGATCTGTTTAGATCTAGATTTGTCATGTGACATTTCTATGCATGCTTATGCTATTTAGCTAAGTCTGCAGTGTTGTTTAGCACAGGGTGTTTCCGAGCGGAAATCCAACCCTTACCCACGGGGGACTTTGAGTGCCTACTCTGGGAAGGTTTCTATTGAGCTCCATTCATCATCAAGCATTGGTGCCATATTCATTCCACTCTCATATGCTCATTCAACCACATGAATAATGCATTCCTGCATCAAGGTTTGAGAGGAGGAGGTTGTTTTTAGGACTTCAACGAGGAAATCGGTGGAGGATTCATCCTTTCACCTTGTTCTTCAAGTTCAGCCTTCCAGGAGCTGTATATTCATATCTGGCATTCAGGGCATTGTATCATACCTCCATGCAGCAACAGTCCCCTCAAGGATTGTGCAGTTTTGTCTTATAGATCCGAAGGAGGAAGGAAGTTTCCAGTATTTCAGCTGGAAATCCTGTGAGGAACCATCTCCTTACCTTGTATTCATTGTTTCCATCATTCCAGTGCTGATTTGCGTTATCTAGCAGTAGGCTTGAGCCTCTCCCTCCTTGACAGCGCAGTTTTCTGACGCTGTCGAGTGTTCAGCAGCCACATTCAGTGGAGGAGGAAAGAGCAGCTAGATCTTGAGCTTTTAGCTTAAGAATCTAGTGAAGGGATCAACCCTTCTTGCATAGAGTTGATTGTATATTATTGTAGCCATCTATTCTTTAGTTCATGCAGCAGATCTGCATACCCAGCAGTTGATATGTGGTGATTTTCCTAGATTGCTAGATTTGGAAATCCCTTTTTGGGTTATCTTGGGTATCCATCAGAGCCCGGATCTATATTTTCAGCATCATCGGAGCTCCAAAACTACCTAGATCTGCATTTTATATTTTGCCGGCAGTTGCAGTCCCAGCAGGGACAACGCAATTTTCCTTCTAGCAGTCCAGCAGTTACGCAGTCCCTCTTGTGGGATCATTTCAGGGTCACTCTAGGCCATCTCTTTGGCTTGAGTGTCTCATATTTTGAGCAATGTTGTATTGTTTATCCACCTCCCACATAATAAAATGGCTCAACTATTTTGTACATTCTAATGTTGTATTTAGATTAATTGTTTACTTTGTTGCTGTTCATCTATTGTGTTTTTGTATTATTGCATTCTCCCTTTTGGGATATTACAGGGATAGAGATTAAGGTTCTAACATGTATGCTAACTAAGGAACACAAATTTTATCCTAGACTAGCTATAAGCAAGAATTATTAGATATATTGCAAATCTAGAACTTCCATGAACATACATACCTTGTAGTTACATACCTTTGATTTGATAGCTTGTTGCTTGTTCATTTTGTTAAGTAGGGTGTACTTGATTTCCTTTAGGTTGACTTCTTGTGCTTGAACTCTCATCTTAGGTCCTTGATAGATAGTTGTACTAGGTTTCATTTCTTCAACAAGTGGAAGACAAAATATACTTCTCTATTGTTTTAACCTTATACTTGACTATAGCAATGCTTCAGTTCTTATAGAGCTTCGATCACCCATTTCCGAGTCCAAATTTTCCTATATGACTATGAAAGGTAACCTATGATTTTATCAAGACTTAACCACTGTAACGATACTTGAAATGTATTCGAGATTTATACTACTATTGCATCACTGAAGTATCACCGTGTTGAGGTTACTGTGGTCATGTCATAGCACTGAATTGAAGTCATTTTGATATGAAGTCACTATAATAGCTTCTTAACTGTGATCAACATCTGAGAAAGCACTGAAATGTTGACTGTGAGAAGACACCGAGACCTTCCCTTGTGAGACTAAGATACCACTGAGACCTTCTCTCTGAAACTATAATCATCTCTCTTGAAGAATCGAGCTATATCGAACTTCTGTGGTTGGACCTTCTTCATTACATATCATCAAGACCTTTCCTAAGATTGATATCTGAACTGTGATATCATCCAAACTTCTATGTCTGAGTTTGTTGTGAGATCCTCATGCTTCTTCAAGGTATTTTAAGAATGAACTTTATTTCACTGAAATATTTGTTTTACTAGCCCCAAAGTGATCTTCTGCCCTGTTCTACTGAGGATATTTCAAAGATGTATATCTGATCTTTAAATCTGCCTTTTGATCATGACCTTATCTCTGATACCATGTTGAGAAATCCAAGTAGGTGGCAGTTAATCAATTTCTTTGATTATGACATTATCTTGTGATGTTTTGTTATTATCATTTGTTCTTTGAATTTATGTTTTCTTATCATCAAGAGTAATGCCAATGAACAAATAGAAGAAGACACAAGATGTAGGCACACTACCAGGGAAAAACCCCACTCTTTGGGGAAAACCCAGTCAAAATTCTTCCTTAAGTAGATTCATTTGTTCTTTGAATTTATGTTTTCTTATCATCAAGAGTAATGCCAATGAACAAATAGAAGAATACACAAGATGTAGGCACACTACCAGGGAAAAACCCCACTCTTTGGGGAAAACCCAGTCAAAATTCTTCCTTAAGTAGATTCAAGATGAGACGACTAAGACCCTAACTAGAGATTCTTTCCACCAAGTCATCCCTTCACTGTGTTAGCATTGAGATCTCATCTGCTTGTACTGAAACTTCATCCTCATTACTACAATAACACTGAGACATTCTTTCTGAGATCCTCCTCCTATGGTAGCCCAGAGATCCTTCCATTTTGATGACACAGAAACATTCTCTGTGATAGCCATTGACTGTAGTAGCGCTGAGTTCTGTAACACTGAGTAGCATCATAACACTGAGTATGACCATGAATTTAATAGTACCGAGCTTATTTTTGAGATAGCATTGAAATAGGGATAGTACCGAAACTGTGGCTTTCATTACATTGTAATGTCACCATGATATATGTTATATTTGAATTGCACCATATCCGAACTGTAATGATATTGTCTTCTTGAAGATATCCGAACTTAATCTTTTCTGCAATCTAATCCGAGATGATGAATTGAACTAATGCAAAGTCCTTTGTTTGGTATATATAGTGATCTCCCACAGTTAGTAAGCCGACATGACTGTGTGAACAATTTTGAATTTATTTTAGGCCGACTTGAGTATGTTTATTTGAGGCCGACATGTATCATTTGAGAGAGGTCGACTTGAAGACTGTCTTTGAAGAAGATTCGCTGAAGAGACTGAGGATGATGACATTGCTGAAGAGGATGACTTGATGGAGAAATCTAAACAATAAATTGACTTTGACTCAATCCTAATTACATGATTCAAAAGCCCAAAATAGATCAATTTAAATTTGTAATGACTAACCTAGAAGTCCACAATGGGGATCTTAATCTAAATATTACCTAAGCATGAAACCCATGCTTTAATAAGTCATTTAATAATAATAAATTCTTTTTGACAAATATATTAATAATGAAAACCGAACCTAGTTACATCCTTCAACAGGTTCTAGGGTGGTACTACTCGGGAAACCTCGACTTTGGGTGTGTGGTCCCGCTCCTTTATTTGCACACATTACTCCTTTTCCACTCACTATACCCCCATTCATCATTTCTCCCACTTGGGTGCACATTGCCTCTCTAGGTCCACATAGGGTCTGTGAAAATTTCTGAATGTTAATTATGCATAAATCTATTGTTAGATCTGGTTATACTTCTCCTACTTAAGCAAGTTATTAATGCTGAAATCTTCAGATTAACATCGAAGTAAACACATAACAGACTTTCGCCAATTCAGATCTAAAACAAAAAAGTACATGCACAATAGACAAAGTGACACAAGATTTTCTGGACAATAGTCCCCAGAAAAACCCAATGCAGGAAAACCGATTTTCTGGCTGCTTGAGGGTGTTTATTATTAAGTAGTTTAATAAATACAACAAATCTGGGCACCACACTGGTTAACCCGACAGAGAAAAATATAGATCTGCAGCTAACTTGCTATTTTGAAACCAAAACGTTGACCGATCTGCAACCTCAAATGGGATTTAGAAGACTCGACCAAATTCTGGCCCTAGAAACCCCATCGCTGCCCCTGAAGCCCCTACGTCAATCTCTTCAGCCACTACGCTGGCCTGGAGAGGGCTGTGTAACCCCAAAATGGGTGACGTAGACCCTACACTGCCCTTGAGGGTCTCTGCGTAACCCAAATGGGACTCCTGTTGCCCAACGTTTCCCTAGGAGGGACTGCGTAGCACCTGTGTAGCTGAAGCTGCCTCTGCGCTGCGCAACTGCTGCCCTCTCTGCTGCTAATGCCTCTGCTTCTATGCGCTGCCTGTGGAAGCCACTCTCTGCCTCTTGCTAATTCTAGGCACTGGGATCAGATCATCCCCTTTGCTTAAACTACCCCTCTCTGTAGTTGAGACACTTCTGAAAGTTCTTAGCAAACCCTGCCCTAGAACTTCAGCTTAGTCTCAGTGCTCTGCCTCTGTGTGTCTTCTCCAAATGACCCCAAGCCTTTCCTTTATAATTTTCTCGTTGGGAAACCAACGACCATGATCAGATCTTGAATCAATGGCTAAGATTAAAAGAAAGCTTGATCCGTGTGACTTAAGATAATTTCATCACATGTTTTAATTAATTACCTTTAGTAATTTAATTTTCCTAAGTTAGACTTAGTGTTCATAATTAAAATTATTAATTAACTAATTATCTCCCAAACCGGATGAAGTTTCTCAAATCCCTTTCTGGGTATTGGAGATCTCATGTACTCTAGTCCCTCCACAAATTTTGGGAGCTAGAGCACATCCGATGCTACCCCATCACTCAAGAAAACTCAACAAACCTCCCTATCCCCTTGCCTCTACCTTGGGTCAAGCCTAGAATGATGCCCTGGAGGTTGAAGCAACTAAAAGAAAAAGTAAAAGCATAAATGGCCACATTTAACAGGAAATTGTACCACAAAATGCAAAATATGGCCGGGACAAAAATAATTAGCATGTGAGCAAAATCCAATACATGAGCTCTACCCCATACCCATGGTCATCACCTTGGTTCCATAGGCCCTAAATGAGTCTCCTTTATCATTTAGGAACCCATGATTGTCCAAACCCCTAGGGGGCAATGAACCACCCTACCTAAAAGAGGGTAATCACTGTTATTTCTTACACATCATGCTCTTGTCCTTTGAGCCCCGAGCAGTTAATTAAAGGAAATTCATAAAAGCCAAAAGGAATATAAATAAGGGTGGAAAAATCAAGGTCGAGGAACTTCATGTACCATGATTGCTCCCTCCTACACATTATATACCCATGCGTGGGCTTCCCCATATCTAACTACTCTTGAGCCGCAATATGTGGCCCAAGATTGCCCCTCTCATTCCCTATTCCATTTCACTTCTTTATCACTTGTCACTTCTTTATCACTTGCCACCCCCATTTGACGGATGTACCTTGGACATACTATCCCCTCTAAGGGTAGAAACCACCTAATAAGGTATCTGGCTAACCCCCTTTGGAGCTTGGAGACATTAGCACATGCCAAAGTCCACTACAGAAGGGCATGCCATTATGAAATGCCGACTTTGTTGTTTATGGTTTGTCAGCTCTTTTACATGATTACTCTAATTACTTGTTGTACTGGATGGCTAGGGGATGCATTGGATCTTATACAGGATTGCAGATGGTGGCCATTTGGGTTTGGTCTCCCTATATGGGGTCCTAACCTCACAAAGGGCTATATTGGTACATGTAGGGTGTCTATAGAGAGCCATGAGCCTCCATAATAGGAGACAACACTCCATGGATCTCCATCGATGTCCACAAATTACTAGAGATCCACTTCTAGGACGAGGATGATGCACTTGGTACACTATGCCCAACATGCCCCACAGGAGCACCACACACTTGGAAGGTGTCCCAGAATTTGTACGATGACATGGTAGCGTCCATTTCATCATTTGAGCTCTTGCAAATGATCTACAAGCATCATCGACTCATATGGAGACCCATGGGGTGATTGGTGTGCCCCCACACCCATTGGGAGAACCACAGGTCTACTACTTGGAGAACAAGGGGATGCCCCCTTGTCCATCACATTTTGAGGAGTTTATTCATCATTATGGCACTTTTGGACATTATCAGACCTTGTGGAGGGCCGCGCGACATGCACATATTATTATTTGACCTCCTGAGAGGCTTGCTATTTCATTTATGAGATAGTTTGGTGGGCTTGTCACCAAAAGTTGGGTTATTTGCACATTATTTTATGTTTAGGGGCTAATGTAGGCTTATTAGCTAAATGGAACTCCTAAAAGGTATAGAAATAGGAGTTAGTTTCATCACTTGGAGTGAGATCTCTCTCTCTTAAGAGAATTTCACATCTTTTCCTTGGTGGAGATTTTTGGATGATGGATGAATTTTGATGTATGGATTTGGGTTCACTATCTTGGAGCTTCTTATATTGCGAATGTGATGCTGGTTGGATATATTCTATAACATGTAAGTGCAAATTTGATGTCATTTTTCTTGTTGTTGCATATATATGTACTTCACTATGATTAGGGCTAATTGTTGCATATGTTAAATGTGGAATTATGTGTTTGTTTTAGCGTATATATGTGTATGGGCCATGTTATATGAATGAAATTTCCTAGAGATCGTGTTATTTTGATAAGCCTTAACTATTTGCAAGAAGTATAAATGTTTTAAAGTCACGTTTCTTCTCTAGCCTCTAACATTGGATGAAGTTGACTTCAAGGCCTCCTTGAAAGATGGAAATACATTTCATCTTCTTAATTATCCTTGAATCCATATCCCCAAGTGAAATTAGGCATTGATCATTCACAGGGTGATAATTTTAACCCTTTTCTTCATTTTTCCCATGTCTAGCCCCACTAGGTCACATAGGGCATCAATTTCTTAGAAATCTGGCCATAGGAAAAATTCGATCTCCTAGGGTCAACTGCACTGGTGGATCCCCCAGGTCTCCTCAAATTTTGAAGACATTCTGACAGTGGAATCTTGGGAATCTTGGGATATCCCAAGGCCCATCTCTATTTTGATCTGTGTTTCCCAAGGCTAGCACCTAGCAGGATCAATTTGACCTTTTGAAGTAAATATTCTTGTTTGATCGTTTCCTCTCACCTTGTCCAAGACAAGAACATCATTGATTGCTAAATTCCATCCTCGAGCCTGGGCTGGGTCCACTTGGCTTCGTGTAGTCCCATTTGTTGTCAAAGACTATTCATCAAGGACTATATGGGAATCCAAGGTCTTATAAGATTTTAGGGATCGAGAAACACCTCTACAAGTTATACCCTTCATCCTCACCGTCTAATCCTCACCCCCTCTCCCTGGAAAGTCAAGGCCCTTGCTTAAAGATCAAGTAGTGTCCATTCTTCACCTCCTCCTAGGGAAAGGGATAAAGGAGTCACTTCTCGTCTATTCATTGATATATCGTTTATAAGTGGTTTCCCAAAAGCATCGGAACTCCTCCCATCGGTGAAAGTATGTAAAGAGAAGGGAGCCTTAGTTGTGGTGACAGTGGGCTAAGCCTCCACTGTTTCCCTTGACCTAGCAACTTCCCTTTAGGAAACCCTTTTAGGTCCCCTGCTAGTTTGAGTGGTAACAGGGATGACACTACATGGGAAACCTTGATTTTGGTCGCTTGGTCCTGCTTCTCGATACCATATACATTGCTCCCCTCCACTCATTACAACTCCATTCATCTTTTTCCCATTCGAGTACACATTTGTCCACTAGGTCAACAACGAGGTAGCCTCCCCCTCCCCTTGTCCACACCTTGGGTTGGGCCTGAATGATGCCCTAGAGGTTGATGTAGTCCAACCGCCCCACCTAAAGGGGGTATCCACTTTTGTATCTTACACATCATGCTCTCATCCCTTGGAGCCCCAAGCAGTGATAAGGAAAAAGGCATATGAAGAAGGGTTGAAAAACAAAGGTCGGGGTAAGTCATGTACCATGATTGCTCCCTCCTACAGTCATATACTCAAGAGTGGGCTTCCCCATATCAACTACCCTTGTACCATGGCATATGGCCTGAAGCTTCCTCTTGACCCCCATTCCATTCTATCACTATATTGCATGCCATTTACCATTGGATGGATGTACCATGGACATGCCACCCCCTTTAGAGGTTGAAGAAACCTATAATAGTGTCCTTGGTTAACTCCCTTTTGAGCTTGGAGAAACCTGTACATGCTAAAGCCCATTATGGAAGGGCATGCCATTATGAAGTGTCCACTTGTGTTTCATGATTTGTAAGCTCTTTTACTTGATTACTCTAATGATTCGTTGTACTGGAAGGTGAGAAGATGCATTGGATCTTATGCAAGATTGCAATTGAGTCTCCATTTGGGGTTTGGTCTCCCTATATAGGGTCCAGGCCCTCTAGAGGGTCACATTGGCACTTGTAGGGTGAGCGTAGAGAGCCATGGGCCTCCACCATAATAGAGAGCACTTCATGGATCCCCAACTCCATTCAATTATTGATCGTGTTCCACCTTTTGGATGAGGATGATGCACTTGGATCACCATGCCCATCTGACTTCACACTTGTACCACACACCTGGCAGAGGTTCCAGGGTCCAGATGAGGATGTGTCTTACGGTGAGAGACAAAGGGAGGGCTTATGTCATCGTCCTAACCCTTGCAGATGGTTTACAGACATTATCGATCCACTTGGAGACCCATGAGGATGTCATTGTGCCCCCACACCCACTTGGGGACACCACATGTGACTTGCTTGGATATCAAGGGGCCAACCCTTTATTTACTATGTTTGGAGCCTATTCTCACACCTTGGCACACTTTGGACTCCACTAAGACTTCTCAATGGCCCAATGACTCATTATGTTTACTATTTTTCCGTCTTGAGAGGCTTATCTTTCTATTTTGGAGCTATCTTGGTGGGCTTGTCACCAAGTCATATCATTAATGTACATTTTTTTAATTAGGCTATTCGAACCCCCTTATGGATTGCATAAATAGATGAGAGGCTCATTCATTCCTCTCATCATCACTTGATTTGGATTAGTATCTCTTGAGATATTTTCGCACTTGTTTCTAGGACAAAATTTTTGGAGTTTCTGGATGTACTATGATGTTTGGATTTTTGCTATTGTCTTTGGAACTTCTTTTGAATGTGAAGTTGATGAATGGATATACTCTCTCTCTCATGTAATTGAAATTTTAATGCAATTCTTGTTATCTTATTTGTCTAAAGCATGTTATTGTTATCATTATTCTTGTATGCGTTAAAGTAATGCAAAATTCTTCTGGAAACCTTGAATAAGTGATTTAATGCATGCGTTGATCTTTGAAGGAGTGGGTGAATGTTCCTAGAGGCACCTCATAGGTTGAAAGCCCTTGAAATTTCATCTCCTTTGCAATTCGAAGTATAAATCTCTAAATGACCTTGTTGTTGCACCTTGAAAGGCTAGCAATAGTCATCTAGGGCTCCTTAGCATATGAAAATTCTCGACCTAGGTGTATCTTTACTCCATTAAGCCGAAGAAGCAAGGCACTGATCCTCACATCCCTTTGGTGGTCAAAATTACCCCTCTCTTTCTCATCTCTTCCAATTTCCCTAGTAGGTCACCTAGGGCATTAAGCGAAATCTTTTGTATCCAGTGAAAACCCTTGAATTTTGGTCCACTACTGCCTTTGGGTTTTCTCAAGAGGTCCTCCAAGTTTGAGGCATATCTGGCGGTGGAATCCCGAGATATAGCAAGCCCTAGCCATAAGACCATCTCTTTCCCTAGGTTGATTTTGGTTAGTGTCCTCACTTGGATCATTGCATTTAAAATCCAAAAGAGAATATGTCCTTTGATCCTATTCTCCTCCCTAAACAGGTCAAGCCCCTCTAGTGTTGATCAACTCCACATCCTTGACCTAATTTGGGTCCACTTTGATTCTTTGTTGTCCCACAACTTTATAAATCAAATTCCAGAAGGATTGCGTAGAAACCATTTCTCCACAATGATTCTCAGGTCAAGGAAGCTTCTTGTCAAAGGATATTCCTCTAACCTAGGCTTAAGCATCCTCTTAACTCTTCCTAGAGAGCCCATCACCTTCCTTCTTGAACAAGTAAGCCATTCAATTGAGTCTCTCTTGTGAATAGGTTCTAGGGATCACTCTCCACCCATTTATTGATCTAATCATCCTGGTCATTCCACTTATATCAGGCTTTCTCCCATCAGTGAAAGTCTGTAAAGAGTAGGGAGCTATAGCTGAGGTGACAATGGGCTATTGCTCCATTGTTACCATTTGACCAAGTAGCAGCTCCATAGGTTCCCCTCCTAGGACCCCTGCTAGTTTGAGCAGTAACAAAACCCATGCTTAAAATAATATTTTTCTTGTAACATAAGATATAGACAATGACAATTATGAACTCTCAAACTAGTTAAGGTTTCCAACAGAAGGTGCTTGGGATAAGGTGGATGCCCAAGTGGGATGTCTTATCCTACTTGTCTACCTCTGTGGAGGTGGTGGCTATGCAGCACTCTCAAACTCCTCCTTCAAATGTATCTCTATTGGAAGTGCAACATTTCCCTATTCTTCCTCCTCTTCCGACATATCAACATTCCTCTCCAACAACCTAGGTGCCTCTTCCATGACAGGCCTCTATGCCTCCACTCACGATAGACTCATTGCGTCAATCACATCTAATGAAATGGCATCCATGTCAAGTGTTTTGCCAATCTGCTTTACCTACAATTTGAGATAGTAGACATAGGCCATGTCATTAAGGTGGTGGATATCTAACCTATGTGAGGGTTAGATTGTAATTGGACTCTGGAGAACGATGAGCATAAATTAAAATTAATAAAAAAATAAATTATAAAAATATAAAAATATTAATTTGAACATTTCAAATCTGTTTCCCTTCTTGGAGTGTATTTTTTCAAAGGAACTCCAGTCACGGTTGTACCTTGAAGAGCCCAAGTTTGATTGGGCACTCAAATGGCAAGTTGCCAAGTTTCTATAACTCTGAGAAACTGGGCATGTCATGGGGCACTTCGATGGTCAGGGAAATTGCTTTGGCATTTAGTTTTTCTGTGGAACACCTCTGAAATTTCAACTTGTGACTGTATCAAATGTGTTCGTTCTAATGAATCAGGTCTCTTAGAATTTGGTTATGACAATGAGAAGATATGCGTGGCGTCTTATTTTTGATAATTTTTTAGGATGACTCGAACCAAAACTTGTACGTACATGAGTTTCTAGAATTTCTGTGCCAATTCATTGGATATTAACTTTCGAGATCCTCATCTCCCCTCCAACAAACTATGTCTCACTGAATTTGGATTTTTCTAAAGAAAGTTATGGATGTGTGGAAACAAAGTACCCTTTTAAAATTCTAATCTGAGGTGAAATAATGTGAGAAATACTGAATATGCGAAATATAGCTGGCAAGCATGGCTTCCAAGTACTAGAATAATGATGAGTTGCTTATGGGAAAATATTTCCCATCAACCGAAGCAGGTGCCAGTATTAAAGAATCACATGCAACTTGAATAAAATGATATATATACTGAATCACATTTGTTCTACATGTAGGGCTCATTTACGGCTTACACACACAATACAAAATTTCCTAGGAAGATTGCAAGGAACATAGAAAGGCTTGTAATCAGAGAGTAAGAGGGTTCTAATTAGTTATTGCGTGGAGTGCCAATGCCTTTAGATTTGTATGAACTGAGATACAAGGACCTATAATGTCTTTTCCGGCATCGAAATTTCATTTGCCACCATTTTTATCATTCTTCAGAAGCTTGATTTATTAGGAATATCATGCATATGATGATGGGAAGAGAAAGCCATGGTGCATAAGTCGACTGAAATTTTCAATAGGCCAGATTTAAACGGAGACATGGTATTATCTGAAGGATTGAATAATTTAATGGAAGCTTGACAACTTTTGGTACCAAGTTTGCAGTGATTTTAATTAGGGTTTATTTATTGAAAGAAATGTGTGATCAGCATTAGGAATAACCCCCTTTGCTAGTTGCAGCTTTTTATATTTTGTCATTATATGAGTTGGTCTATTCTTTGTTGTTGCAGGGGCCTATTTTTAAGAAGCAAACAGCACACTTCAAGACAGGCTAAAAGTTCCTCTCCAAATCATTCTCATGCTGAGTTTCTTAGGCGGTTTCCTAAAGAAGATGCTGAGCTATTAAGATCCCAAGGTACGACCTTCAAATGGAGTCCATATAGCTCACGCATGGCTGGTAAGTAATTTCATTATAATATCCTATTTTTAATCCTTGTGTCATTGTTATAATCTTGTCAGTCTTTGAGATTTATGTGCTAATGTTCATCGTATGAATCAAATTCACTGCCACTTCAAGATTGCTGAAGTCAATCTATATTGTTCTGCAAATGACTAATTGTGCATGCCTTTCTGTAGGTTCACCTGTAACTGCACCGCGGAGTACTGCATCTCCAAGTTCACGTATGCCAGGTACATGGTTTCATCCTCGTATATCCCCACTTTGTTCCCCACATATGCACTGAAAAACAGCTCATCTGTGAGATGATCATGTACCTCGTATATGTTTTCATCCTCTTATCTATGATTTCGACTCATTTATATGTTAGCATTGATGTGGCATAGCCATTCACATTTCTGTTGGCTGTGCAGTCTGTTTATTGTAGGTCTTCTATATGCAGACTTCCTCAAGCAGCATACTTTATTGATCTGAATTTTGATGAATTCCTGGTGTAGGTTTATCTTTATCTGCAGCCAAGAAAACTCCATCTCCTAGTTCACGAGTATATGGTACATATTAAAATGTCCCAATCCAGATCTTGTTCTTCCCACATATATCTGTTGCTGTTATAGTCTGTAGAGTCTTCTCCTTAGATTGTTTGTTGTAAAGTTTTGTTCCCTGTAGATTTTTTTTACTTGCAGATTCCATGTTTAAACTGCCCAACTTGACTGTGCTGATCTCTGCATCTGTGATTGTTCCATTATTTGTGCAGAGCCATCTTTCGTTCACACTCCATCTTCAAATTCTCAGATTGAGGAGCAGGATTATTATTCAACGTACCATAAGACACCTGAGAGGAAACATTTCTCAAAGGAAGAATGGGAGACTTTTACCAAAGACTGCACAAGGAAAGCTTTAAAAGAGTTAGTTTCTACACCTGAGTTTACAGAGTGGGCAGTTGATAATGCTGACAGAATAATGACGAGTCCAGTTGAGAGTAGATATGAAGAAAATGATTCGAACACTGGAATAAACAAAAAACATAACAGCAGGAGTTTAGGTTGGTTTGGTTGGTAGAAACAACTATGCACGGGCTTGTTTATGCAGAATCAATTTTGGAATGAAATTGGAAAAACAGCTGCTGTTGATTGTGTACGCGGAATTGGGCTGTTTGTTATACCAGTTACCATTACAGAACTTGAACACATATTTTATGTACGTTTGGACCCTCAGAATTCTAGCTTTTTCTTTCCCTTTTACATTCAGAGAATATCACTACCTAATTTTAGTGAACATAGTATAAATATAAAATAGCATAATGAGACCGGACATTTTTCATTTAAATCATGTTCTAAACAATGGAATAGTTAGAAATTTGATTTATATATCAATTTCAATAGTGAATAAGATAGTGGACATATATCCATAATTCCCAAGAAGTGGTTAACACAATTGATAGTAGTAATATAGACACGTTTTATACTTCCATTTACATTATTTACGACAGGAGTGATAATTTGAAAATTTTCTCAATATGATATATTTGGCTACCCTAGTTTTAATTTTTCACTGCAGTCTGTATTTTGCTGAATGGTCTTTTTGGGAAGAGTAAGCGTATCCGAGGATAATAATGGAAAACGTTATTAGCTATTCAATCTTATGAAGACCGAACTGGTGACTGAACCAGTCGACTCTAAAAACCAAAACTGGATCGAAATGGTGACCAAACCAGTCGACTTTAAAAACCAGAACTGGATCGTAACCGTTAAAAAAATGGGAAAGAAAAACCAGTTGACCGAAAAAATATATTAAATATTCAAAATTTAATTAAAAAATTAGAGTCATGCACAGCCATGTGAATCCAAACCAAATGTGCAAAGTTCTCTCATGCCTTTAGTAAGGCTTATGGTGCATATTGTTCGATAAATGGTTAGATATATGGTCTATTCTGTACAGTTAGACTTCGGTAGGGGGCATGGGGTTGATGGACAGATAATCTTTCGGGATTGTGTGTTGCTTGTAATTATTAGAAATGAAGAATCATATGTGGATGGGAAGAGTTGCTCGACCTTGGAAAATGTAGCTAAAGGTTGCATAAATTGTTTTGAATAACGTATTGCTCATTCATACAATATCATTTAACATTGGAGTTATTCTTTTGACATGATATCAGATTTAAAGGTCTTTTTAAACTTATTTTCTTCCCTTTGTCAGGATTTTTGAGTTTGAATTTTTTTTGTTCAGACAGTGTGGTAGTCGAACTATTTGGAACCTTTGTGTGTAAGAAACCCTAACATGCTTTGTCAGAGTATCGGGCGTTACACTCCCAGCATTAGTTTTCGCCTCTAGGACCTAAACACTGGCACCACCAGTTGGAGCTTCGTCATGTCATGTCCTTCACCTTGTATTCCCTTTCAGACAGAAGAAGCATCACTGTTGAAAAAAAACACAGATCTGACAAAACCACGTATCACAATGATCGAACTTAGGTCGATCAGCTCTAAAGGAGAATGTAAACAAGGATTAAACAATGCTTAGCTTTCGTTTGTTCAGGTGTACTCACTTCATTCTGGCTTCGATGTTGTGCTTGGCTCTAAGTCCTTAAAAGTCAAGTGCTCCCTTGTTGTGGGTGTTTCGTGGGCATTTTGGATTGGTGTTGCATGTGCTTTTGGGCATTGGAAACCTCAAAATTTGTTTTGGTTATCGCTGAAAACCATGTGGAGTTAATCCTCAGTCTAACAAGTGCAGAACTAACATGTACCAAGGTGTTGATGGGCCTTTTAATTACCTTTCTAATTTCTCAGAAAGACAACCAAAGGGCTGTACATTTAATTGTTAATCGAAGGTTCGGATGTAACTTATGAGTTATCATGCACTATATATGCAGATCACACTTTCTACTTTTATTGGTTTGTTTTGTAGTTGGAGTATCAATGATTACTTCTGCAGATGGAGTATAAATAATTCACAAGTTTGGAAAGGTTCTACAAATTCAAAACTTAAGTGATTAAAGCTATTTGTACAAAAGTAAACAGACTTGCAGGAAATTAAACACACTTTTTAATCTAGATTGCAGAAAAGTAAACACACATGCAAAGAGTGTGGTGGATTACGTTGGTTCCCTCCTCTCAACCACTTGGGTTGATGGTTAGAAAGCGCATTATAGAAAAGGATCTAATCTAAATTGTAGGAAAGTAAATTCACAGTTGCAGAAAAAAAAGTAAACACACATGCAAAGAAGGTAGCGGATTGTGCAATTTCCCTCCTCTTAGGCACTTGGATTGATCATTCGGAAGCACAGTGTAAAAGAACATCTAATTTGAATTGCAGAAAAGTAAGTGGAAAGACTAATCTTTCTCAAGATGATTCGTGTTTCTACTTTGACTAACAAGTGTAATCATTGTATTAAGTACATTTATTCAATGCTATTAATGAATGCTAACTCAATCCAAAATATAAGCATAGGAATAAATAAATAAATGAAATGTGGCAAGAGAAATCAATTACAGAAATAAATAAATACAATTTCTCAATCTAAAATTGTTGCAACGGTATATACAACAGCCAGCAAGCCATATATACCAGTAACTCATGACTTCGCAAGGACCGAGGCGTCCGGAGACCATGGTTAGTACAAAGCCTAGATCCAGATCCCAAACTCCAACGGGACGTCTATCCCTCTAGCTTAGTCATGACTGGCCAAAGACAACCCTACCCCCTGCCGGTTTTGAACCTGTGATCTCACAAGAGAAATCACAAGTTCTTAACCATTGAGCCCACTCAGGTTGCCTATAAATAAATACAATTTCATGAGTAATCTAATTACATGGACAAATTGAATTAGAGGATAGAAAACAAGTTACAGAAAAAAAGAAAAATTCTACAAAAATAATTAATTACATAATTAAACTACATGATATGAAATTAAAGAAGCTATTTAAACTATGTAGTACTATTATATTGGAGTGGGCCCAACCTACATGGAACAGAGTGCTGTGAATTAAGCTAATTAAAAATAAATGCAAAGGAAAATTACACATTAAATTTTATCTTATGTTTTATATTCTCGATATATAAATAAGAGTTTTAATTTTTTTTTTTTTTTAAATTAAAATAAATTATAAATTAAAAAAATCTATTATAATAATTTATATTAACATATTATAATATTAAAAAACATTTCTTTTATTTAAATATTTATTATTAATTTAGGTTTACCTTTTATATTATCTTATGACTTAATTCTTGATTTATTAATAAGCGTTTTTTTAAAAAACTTTTATTAAAATAAATTACAAAATAAACTAAAAAACTCTCTTTTATTTAAATATTTATTAATGTTTTTCTTTATTACCCTATTATAATATTAATAATTTTATAAAGATTTTTAATTGATAAAAGTCATATTTTTCATTAACCCCTTGTAATTAAATTTTCTAAACTAACTTACCAATAACGGCTAATTTTCAACGGTTATTTCCGGGCAATGATGCATCCTCGCTATTTATTCATCAAGATTGATCATCTTTTTTCACCGTGACCTAAGATGAACCACATTAGATGGTTCGAAAAGTCGACCAAATCCTAATGATGTAATTAATCCGAAAGACATATATCTACACTATGAAATTCTTAAAACTACAATTAAAAATAAAAGCTCAGCAATAAATTATTTCAGTATCATTGAACATTGCTCTAAGCATCCCCCTCTTTTACACATTGATATCATGTTGTCTTTATACATGCAAGAATAATTTATAAAATGGAATTGTTACAATAGTGTTAACTAAATCCTTTAAACAAACATATTTTCCTAACTAATGTGCCTTTAGTTTTTCTTGTCTAAGACACATTTAACTATGATCTATTTGAACAAAAGAAGAATGCAAATATAGTGGTTAAGTTATTTTTGTTGAAGTAGACAAGTTTAGAAAACAATTGTGATAGTAAATCTGGTTGTTTTCAGATTCTTTTGGGATTGAGATTTGATACTTGAATTTTCGAAAGTAAGTTCCAGAGTGGTCATTTTGATAGGTTGATGTTTTGAATCTATTAATGAGATTCATCGAACATTTCTCTAAGCATCCCCCTCTTTTACACATTGATATCATGTTGTCTTTATACATGCAAGAATAATTTACAAAATCGAATTGTTACAATAGTGTTAACTAAATCTTAAAAAAAAACTTATTTTCCTAACCAATGTGCCTTTAGTTTTTCTTGTCTAAGACACATTTAATTATGATCTAATTGGATTGCTGACAAACGAAGAATGAAAATATAGTGGTTAAGTTGTTTTTGTTGAAGTGGGCAAGTTTAGAAAACAATTGTAATAGTAAATTTGGTTGTTTTCAGATTCTTTTGCGATTGAGATTTGATAATTGAATTTTCCGAAGTAAGTTCCAGAATGGTCATTTTGATAGGTTGATGTTTTGAATCTATTAATGAGATTCATCAATAGAATAGAAGAGTCAAGAAGAAATGAGAAATACAGAATGGAAAGTGGAATCTAATTAAATCCTTCAGGATCAAATTTGCTCTTGCAATGTTATATCTTTAAAATTGGTTGTATATATTGCTTGAATATTTTATTAATTATTAGTTACAGTCTGCGTTATATGGGTTCTTATTCTTTGAAGACATAGTCAAAGATCAGCACCTGGGCCCGAAAGGTCTCCAGGCTATTTAAAACTAGTAGATCCTATTCTGATATCTATCTTTTTATGTTAATAATATACTATTTATCAGAGTTTACCAGGAGTTTTTACACTCCATTGGTATGAGCCAAACCACTGGATCAATGTAGTCTTCACTTATTTGAAGTTATAATTTTTCAAGATCAGTAATGAAGAAAAATGAAGAAAATTTTAAAATTAATGTTTTCATTAATTCATTATCGAAGTTAAATTCTGAAACCGTGATTTCTTAAAAAAACGAGTGTGACACTTGACGTCTTTCCACGCCATTCCTGCCGTAAAAGAAATAGTAAAAGAAACCTTGGCCTCCGCTGAAACAAGCGTACATAATTACCGCACAAGAAGGGGAACATAATAATTTGTTTTGATACCTTCGATACATTTTGGAAGGCCATTCTTGCAGGGACTGTGCCGAGAATCACGAGACAGTAATCAATTCGCGGGACCACGTTCATATTTCACATATTGCGAAGGGTTAGCTGAAGTTAAAGAATCAAATTTGCGACTCCGATCAAATTGAATATTACACTCTGTGTCACTACAGCCGCATCAAATTGAATATTACACTCCGTGTCACTACAGCCGCAGCGTGAAACAGGTTTACGTGTCACTACAGCCGCAACAAATAAAAAAAGACGTTGGGTTAAGCGGAACGCTGGTGTTGTCCACGTCAGACTGTTGTCGTCGTGTCACTGCTCTGACCCGAGGTTTCGTTTTTTTTAACAACAGGTTCGGTGATATTATAAATCGTGGTTTATTAAACTGAAGGGGCTCGTCTTTTTTTAAAGCGGACGGTTGGTGACATCAGAAAAAAAAAAAAAAAAAGCGATTTGTTATAAATCTAAACGGTGTGCCGGTTTGGAACGGTATTTTTTTATTATTATTATATAAAATATATATTATATAATTAAATTGATATATATATATATATATATATATATATATATTTTGTAATTATATAACTCATTTATATATATAATTTTCATTTAATAATTATATATATAACAATTATATAATTAAATTATATATATTATATAATTTTTAATTAAAAATTATATATATATATAATAATTATATAGTTTTAAAAAAAAATTAATTAATTAATTAATTAATTAAATATTAATTAATTAATTAATTCAAAAAAAAATTAATTAATTAATTAAATATTAATTAATTAATTTTAAAGAAAAAAGAGGAGAGAAACTGGCAGAAAGATATTCCCCGCCTCATACACGCTCGATGTCTTCGTCAATGTCGATGGCGGAATTCCAGAAGAAATTAGGAGATCTTGAGAAACAAATTAATAATAACTCCGAAGAATTTGGAAGGCGATTAGTCGATCTGGAAGGTACAGTTGCAGGGCATTCCAACGACATCAAAAGGGTTCATGATACAACAAATCGAATAGAAAGACAAATGTGGCTAAATCATCACGAGGCCACAGAAAAGCTGAACGAAGCAATGAACAAGATGACAGAGCATGGCGAAGCAATGAACAATATGACAGAACTCTTCAACAAGCTAAATGATAAAATAGATAAGTTGAGTCAGACACAATCCCCAACATCTCCTAACGGGGAACCAAATCAACAAAACAATTCCGCAGATTCAGGGAACTCGGAAGATCATCAGGAGAAGACTGATTCTCCACATCATCAAGAAGATAGTAATGCAGATTTTCAAAATAAGCAGCTCTGGAATGCATTCGCTAATCAATATCCCCTTCTTGTTCCACCATTAGCATATCAGCGCAAAGCCAAGATCGACCTACACAAATTTGATGGTAATGAAAAAAATAGCGTTGCATGGCTTAATAAAGCAGAAGAATATTTTGAGATTTATGACATTACTAGTGATGACGAAAAAATTAAGCATGCTTCTATGAAAATGGAAGGAGAAGCATATAATTGGTATATGTGGTGGAAAAAGACGACGCTCGCTATCAGTTGGAGGAAATTTAAGGATGCGTTCTTCAAAAGGTTTCAAGGCATAAAAGAAGAAAATTTCTTTTCAACGTTTATCAAATTACGCCAAAAAGGAGATGTGGATGAGTACACGCGAGAATGGGAGACTTTGGCAACACGAGTACCCGGATTGTCGGAATCTCGTCTAATCCAGTCTTACATCTCGGGACTTAAAACATTCAAGAAGAACTAGAACTACATGAAATTACGTCTGTAGAAGTAGCAAGGCAAAAAGCAAAAGCTGCTGAAAAGAAGTTTGAAAGATTATCAAAACCAGAAAAAGTATATTCGAGACGATGGTTTCCTCAATCTACAAAAGAAGATAACATGAAATATGTTCCACCACGCCTGCGCGAAGGAGACAAATCTAACCTGGAAATACAAAGAATAAAAGAAGGCAAATGCAAACGTTGTGGCGAAAAATGGGACCCTAAGCACAGATGTGCTAATGGGAAAGAAAAAAATCTGTATAACTGTGAAGCAACTAATGATTCTGACAATGATGATTCGGACATAGAAGGGATAGAAGATACCCTAGAATTCTCCCCTGAAGTAGATGGTGACAGCACCCCGCAAGTGTCATTATCAGCAATGACAGGTATATCACAACCGCAGACACTAAAATTAAGGGGACATATAAAGAAAAACAACGTAATGGTTCTCATAGACACAGGCAACACGCACAATTTTCTAGATTCAACCATGGCCAAAAGACTCAACCTCTTTACCTTTCCCATGCCTAATATGAAGGTAATGGTAGCCGATGGTAAGAAGATTGAACAGGTAGGAAAATGCCATAAAGTCAAATTGCAGATTAAAGACTTTAGTTTAGAATCTCCATTCTATGTCGTACCACTCGGAGGAGTAGATGTGGTCTTAGGAATTCAATGGCTACGAACTCTAGGTACTTATTCTGCCAACCATCAGAAGCAGTTTATAAGTTTTAAGTGGAAAGAGCAGAAATACAAGTTGTATGGATTCCAAGCCCCAGGAAATCAAGTCGTATCTACAGTACAATGTCAGCAGTTAGAAATGTTATCTTCAAAAGGGAGCCATGAAGAGTCTCCAGAAATCAAGACAGGATCCGACCCTGTCGATATCAGATATTTTCACTATCCAGATCAACAACAAACTGAACTCGAGAATATGCTCCATGACCTTTTTAAAATATGGGAAGCAAGAGCTCGCCGTTCGCGGAAACCAGACATTCGTCAACGTTGTCCATCGATTACATATGCTTTGAGGACAAAGCATCTTTAAGAGAGGAGCAATGTTATGAATATTTTATTAATTATTAGTTAGATATAGTTATATTAGGTTTTATTAACTGAAAGGGCATGATCAAAGATCATGCCTCTTCGCCAAGGGACACCTTGAGGCTATTTAAAGCCTAGGCGATCCCTCATTGTAATCATCTCATATTTTCATCATTAATAATATATATTTATCAAGTTTACCAGAGTTTTTACACTCCAGCATAGAACTCCTCTATACATGCTTGTAATAGTTGTTTTCAGATTCTTGTGGGATTGAAATTTGATACTTGAATTTTCCGAAGTAAGCTCCACAATAGTCATTTTGATAGGTCGGTGTTTTGAATATATTAACCAAATTCATCATCAAGACAAAGGTGTTAAGAAAAGTAAGGAGAGTTATAAATGCAAGATAGAGAGGGGTCTTACGTCTTTAGGAAAACGGTCGTATCTCTTACATGTGCAAGATTTTCTAAATATTTCGACATGTTACTCAATTTTTCTTATTCTACACATAACCCATGTTTTAGAATTTTCAAATTTGTCTTCATTTGCTAAAAAATTGTGTCGCAAGTTAACTACTAGAAAACTTTAGGAATTACAATAACAAAGTCAGAGTTGCAGCAACATAGAACAATGTTGTGGAGTTGTAGCAATGTGCAACAGTTAGAGTTGCAGCAACTAGAGTGTGACTGGAGTTGCAACAACGAAGTTCAGAGTTGTAGCAACGAAGTTTGGAATTGTAGCCACTGTAACCAAAACATCCCCTATGGAAACATCACAAGTTGCACAAAAACTTGTTTGGCACATTGTCTTTGCAAATTAAGTCAAAGTTAATTACTGTAATATTCCCAATTAGTAGCAGCTAATTGGTAATATTAATTTTGGCCAGTTTTGCTTTTCTAAAGTTAAGTCAGTTAATAAAGTGGGTGATGAGACACATAGCCTACACTTAGGAAATAAATCATTCCCTAAAGTCACTTGAGCATATATTTATTTGATAGCGTGGGGCCCAGGAGGGTGAAGTGGCAGCATGAGGGAAGAGGTAGCATGGGCCCATGACAATGCAGTGAGAGAGGGACAGCATGGGCCAAGAGGGAGAGAGCAAGGCTCTCAAAGCGTAAAAAGGGGAAGAGGCTCCTCATTCTCTCATTCTATTATGCATCTATGATTTCTGTCTTTTGACATTGAGCATGCTTTTGCTGTTGAGCGAAGTCTGCAAGTGCTGTTCAGCACACTGGGTGTCTCCGAGCAGAGATCCCAACCTCAGCCCCTGGGGACTTCGAGTCCCTGATCAGGTGAGGAGTTCTATCCATATTTTTGCAGGAGGTAGCCATAGCATCTTCAACCAGGAATTACGCGTTTGCTTGAGCAGCGCAGTCTCTGGGAGAGATCACGCAGTTTGTTGTAGAGGCAGTTTCGGGAGTGAGGATTTGTCAGAGGTTTCAGCCCGAGATAGTGTGAAGGGATCAACCCTTCACTATTTCATCATTTTGGTATAGGAGGAGGCCATCATTTGCAGAGGATCATTCAGGGCCAGCTTATTTCACTGGGATAGCGTTATTTCCCAAGGGAGGTCAAATTCCGGGGTCATCCATTCCGGGATTCCTTTCTAGGCTTTTCTGGGTATTTGGAGGAGAGCTCATTCCCAGAGTTTCATATTTTTATGAGTAGGGGAACAACTCCAAGGAGCCATCCCATTCCAGCAGTAGAAGGAGTCTGGCAGCGGCAGCAGCAGCATTTGGAGATTATGTAGTCCTTGACAGAGCCACCATTCCTTGAGCATTTCTGAGAGTATTTCCAGCTTGCCTTGTGCAAGCCAAGGTGCCATCATTCTGATCACCTTTGTACTCATTGTATCTTTCAGTTACATAATAAAATGGAACAACGTTTCTCCATATTTGCATTGTTTATGTGATGTCTCTCTATTTGTTGTAGATGCTTGTTTATGTTACTTTATATTACTGTTTATTTCTATTCAGAATATTACAGTGGTATCATAGCTCATAGACTTGGCTAGGCTTGTGGAGCAGATTGTCTATGACACCAGCAGGAAAACCATATATCACTTATCGCGGAAGGAAGTACAAGGACCAAGAGCGGAGACTTGAGGCCACTTTTGGAGAGGGAGACTGCGTTCCAGTAGTGGACGCAGAGGAGGAAGAACCAATGGCAGAGGAGAAATATGAAGGGAGGGAGTTCGGGCAACTCCTCCTAAAATCTGTGCAGGAGCTATCAAGGAGGATCGAAGAGATGGGGCAGAAGTTTACCGCAGACCAGAGAAAGCGTGAAACCCCAAGGGGTTTTCACATCGGAGAAGGGTCTGACATTTCCCACCATTTGCTAGAGTAGCTCACAGCGCAACAGGTTGTGTCACTTACTCCCCCACGTTCCATGATGCCCACATTTCTGACTATAGGCACCGGAACAGGAGCACCTCAGGAGCCGGAGCTGGTTCATATGGGGGATTATTTTGTCGAGTATCAATCCTATGGGCGAGAGTTTGGTGAAGCTCACTTTCCATGATTTTGTTCAACTCAAGAAGGACAACCGACCCCATAACCAGAACAAAGGGGGTAGATACACACAGGATGGGGACGTACAACGTACAGTGGGCAAGTTTTTCTTGCCAACATTTGACAGGTCCTCAAAATGTTCGACAAAGGCTTGGGTGGAGAAGCTAGATATTTATTTCCAACTCAATCAGATGGCAGAGGGAGAGGCGATCAAGGTGGAAGCACTACACCTTGAGGGAGAGTACCACGATTGGTGGTTCCTCGAGATGGCCACGCTGGGTCACTCAGCAGTGACAGCGTATGTAGAATTTACACAGAGACTGGTAGAGCTGTTTGACCAGAGAGATCTGGAAGAGCACTTTGTTAAGCTGACCAAGCTCAAGCAGACCGAGAACCCGAAAACCTACATTTTCGAGTTCTTGAGGCTTTCGGTGATGGTGCCCGACTTGTCCTCAGCCAGGATGATCTACATGTTTATTGATGGGTTGGCAGAACCTTTGCGTGGATTAGTCAGATCCACGAGGCCTGCTACACTTCATGATGCAGTTGGGAGGACCAGGGATTTGCGGGATGCTCTACCCAGGACCAGAGCTCCTTTCCCCCAGAGACCGACATTTTAGCTGAAGGGGAAGGACACGATGGTTCTACCTCTAAGGGGGAACCAAGGCTGGGGGCCTTTAGACGATGATACTCGGAGATATTTGAGACGGAGGAAGCTATGCTTCACATGCCAGGAGCCATGGGCGCCAGGACATTGATGTGCCGCAAGGAAGGCACACTACATAGAGGTCTTCTCTGACAGTGACGGGGAAGAAGATGCATATGAGGAGATAGAGGCAGGAGGCAGTGCTGTAGTGTAGAGAGGGGATCATCCACCACCTCCACCCCCAGGAGCAGGAGGGGCAGCGTTTGCACCTACTGGGAGAGTCGTTGCTTCTTTGCGAGGGGTTCCCAAGTATTTGACATTGCGTGTCCGGGGCACCGTGCAGGGATAGCGTGTTTCAGTGCTAGTTGACAGTGGGGCCACCCACAACTTTATTGATGCACAGTTGGTAGAGTGGAGGAGCATACTGACAGAGAGCTTTGATGGATTTTCAGTACTGGTACCGGGTGCCAGAACTATGCAGTATGCTAGATATGTACCGGCGTTGGAAGTGACCATGGGGACTTACACTCTGACGGATCATTTCTTTGTGGTGGACATTCCAGACACCAACGTGATACTGGGAGTGCAATGGTTGATCACGTTGGGCAAGGTCACTACGGACTGGGAGACTCTAGAGATGGAGTGGATAGACAAGAAGACCAGTAAGCACGAGATGATCCGAGGCATGCACACTTATCCCCCGCAGACAGTATTAGCACACCGGATGGAGGCAGAATTCCGAAAGGGAGACATAGAGTGGGCAGTGGAGCTGCATGTTTCAAAGATAGGATCTACAGGATAGGCAATTCACCCAGATGTGCAGTTGATTTTGGACAGATATGCTGCAGTTTTTGGGGATATACTGCCAGGGCAGCCATCGAATCTGGGGTTTGAGCACACCATTGAGCTTGAGCAGGGCATTCAGGCCGTGATTACTACACCCTATAGGCACCCCAAAGCCTATAGGGGTGAGATTGAGAGAGCTATTCATGAGCTCTTAGCGCTGGGACACATCTGACCCAACACTAGCCCATTTTCTTCTTCTGTTGTACTAGTAAAGAAGAAGGATGGCACACTGAGGATGTGCATCGATTATTGAGCTCTCAACAAGAAAACCATGAAGAACCGATACCCCATCCCATGGATTGATGAGATGATGGATGAGCTGAGGGGGTCGAAGTTCTTTTCGAAGATTGATCTGAGGTTGGGCTACCATCAGATCCAAGTGAGGGACCAGGATGTCCCCAAGACGACCTTCAGATATCACTACAACCATTTTGAGTTTTTGGTGATGCCCTTCGGGCTAACCAATGCACCGGCCACCTTCTAGTCCTGCATGAACCACATCTTCCATGGTCAGTTGAGGAAGTTTGTGTTGGTATTCTTTGACGACATCTTGATATATTGTCAGACATGGGAGGAGCACCTACAACAAATTGAGGTTGTATTGCGCATTTTGGAGGAGCAACATTTTTATGCTAAGCTCTCCAAATGCGAATGTGGGCTAACAAAGATGCTCTATTTTGGGCATATCATTGGGGTGGACAGAGTCAGAGTCTATGAGGAGAAGATCCGAGCCATCCGAGATTGGCCAGAATCGAGGAACATGACTAAGCTTCGAGGGTTTGTAGGCATCTGCACCTACTACCGAAAGTTCATCAAAGAGTTTTCCTAAATTGCTGCACCCCTCACAGATCTTACTAAAAAGGGGGCATTCAGTTGGACGGACACAACGCAGAGGGCCTTTGACAGGCTCAATGAGGTGATGAGCAGCTGTTCAGTTTTGGTTTTGTCAGATTTCACGCAGCCCTTTGTCTTGGAGTGTCATGCCTCAGGAGAGGGGGTGGGCGCAATCTTGATGCAGGGGGGCCACCCCATAGCTTTCGAGAGCTGGAAGCTATTGCCACATGAGAGGTTGTATGCCATATACGACAAGGAAATGTTGGTTATCATGCATGCACTGGCCAAGTTTCGACAGTACTTGGTTGGGAATAGGTTCAGGGTGAGGACTGATCACAACAGCCTTTGGTTCTTCTTAGAGCAGAAGTAGTTGCAGGAGAGGTAGCAGAAGTGGGTCAGCAAGTTCCAGGCATATGACTTTGACATTGAGTATGTCAAAGGGAAGAACAACGTGGTGGTCGATGCTCTATCACGCAGATCGACAACATTGTCTCTGATGAGCCTAGACATGGACTGGAGGGCTCAGTTACTGGTCGAGTACTCCAAGGATCGTTTTGCCTGTGAGATACTGGATGGTCAGATCACAGATGAAAGGTACAGGGTGATGGATGAGGTGATATACTTCAGGGACAGGATCTTCTTGACTGGGAGCTCTCAGCTCAAGGAGAAGGTATTGCGTGCCTCACATGACTCACCATTATCAAGCCACCAGGGGTTCACCAAGACCTACGAGGCCATCAGGGAGAGGTTCTCTTGGAGAGGCCTCAAGGAGGACGTACTCCGACGTGTCAGGGAGTGCGAGTTGTGTCAGTGGAACAAAGGAGAGATGAGCCATCCAACAAGATTACTACAACCGCTTCCCATTTCGGAGGGGAAATGAGAGAGAATTTCGATGGACTTCATCACGGGGTTGCCCACGGTGCAGGGCAAGGACTGCATCTTTGTGGTTGTTGATCGACTGACAAAGTATGCACACTTCTTCGCTATATCAACACGGTATACAACAACACAGGTAGTGGAGTTGTTCTTCAGGGATATCTTTAGATTGCATGGTCTTCCAAAGACCATTGTTAGTGACCGGGACAACCATTTCATGGGCGGCTTTTGGCAGGAGCTCTTTCGTTTGGTGGGTACAGAGTTGACTCCGAGTACCAGTTATCACCCTCAGACGGACGAGCATACAGAGATGGTGAACAAGTGGCTAGAAGGCTACTTGCGAAACTATGTCACAGGGCAGCAGAAGGCATGGTTACGTTGGTTGCATTTGGGAGAGTACTGCTACAACATCACTTTCCACATGTCCATTGGTATGTCTCCGTTCTATGCTTTGTATGGATATCATTCTTTGACTTTTGCTGACGTGATGTTTGGTGCTAGCAAGGCCCCTAGGGCCAAGGACTGGATCCAAGAGAGTCAGGATATACTCTGGGCTCTTAAGGATAACTTAGCTACAACTCAGAACTAGCAAAATCTTTATGCCGATAGGGGACGGGTTGAGAGGCAGTTTGAGGTAGGGGACTTGGTCTGCCTACGGCTTCAGCCATACCGGCAGTCCACGCTGAAGCAGAAGGGGGCCGGGAAGCTCAAGCCCCGCTTTTATGGACCTTATAGGGTGATCCGCAGGATTGGGGAGGTTGCATATGAGCTAGAGTTGCCTACAGGTAGCTGGATCCATAACATATTCCACGTATCATGCCTAAAGAAGGCATTGGGGTAGCAGGTGACTGCAACAGTGGAGCTTCCACCAACAGATGATGATAGGCATATGGTGTTGCTACCAGAGGCCATCATAGAAACCAGGGAGAGACAACTCGGCAGGGATGGTCGAGTGCTTGGCCAGGTGGAGGCTTTTCTGGGATGAGGATGCCACATGGTGTTAGGGTTCTATAATAATAGGATTCCTAATTTTGAATTGACTATGATTAGTCTTGTATTATTGTACATACTTTTTTTCTACAAATTGTTTTTCCATATTAAAAAATGTAAAGAGGGTAAAAGTCCTAAAAGTAAAATCAAAGGACTAAAAGAAAAAAATCAAAAAAGAAAATAAAATATGAACCCCACCAAAAAAAGAGATAAATATATCATGAAAGCGATGCCAATTCAAATGCCCCTAATTTTTACTTTACTTTGAAAAATAAGATTGTCTGCAGCTTGTCAAAAATGCCGCAATTCATGATGGTCAAACAGATAAATATTGACTCATTCATGTTTTGATTTTCATGTTGATAGTTAGAGAATAAATATTTAGCTAAAGCCCCAAACATTTAAACTTAGCTTGAATCATTGGTTAGGTAGAGAATAATAAATGAGCTGAACAATTTAATCTGAGCCATTGGAAGTAATAATGTTAGAATTAGATAGTTTGCTTATTTAAAAGAAAAATAAAAGGCCTGCAAGCTCAAATGCACCCACATAAATGAGGAAAAAATGTTAGGGTAGATGATGGGTAGGCAAAAGTAGTTTTCACAAGGCACGTATAAATGAAATTGATCATTTCATATTTACTAACTTCCCTCTAAATTCATTCCCGTTGTAAAAATACCCCTTCTCTTTCATATTAACCTTTCCCTTTACTACATCCATTTTTTCTTACAAAAACCCCTTTGCCATAGTTAAAAATACATTTTCCATTTGGAAAAGTAAAATCCCTTTATTAAATTCCCTTTTTCATTCAAAATACCCCAAAATACCCCTTATCTTAAGTATTTGTTTAAAGTAATATATCGGGTCCCACTATGAAAAATTCCTTCCTGATATCAGTTTTTACATTAAACTTAGTATATTTTCCCGCAGATACATATAATCCCGCACCATATTCATTTAACCCCCCCATTCATATTAATCCCGTGTTTAATTTTATTTTATTAACTCCCGTATATACATTTATCCCGTATATATTTCCCCAACCCATTATTTTATTTATAACTTACAGTTTAATTTTCCTGCATTTGATATATCTTGGGCCTACCTTATAACTCCGTCGTATATAAATATTTTCCCTCATCATATAACCTTATCACTATAGTTTAAAACCCCGCCCATTACTATATCACATAACTTATCGCATTAACTTATCCCAGGCCCCACTGCCTATCACATCCCCGACAGATCCTTGCTATTCGCCCATCCGTCCGATCGCAATTCCTCAGATCCAATGACCAATAGTTCCTATTGAAAGCCCGAATGACGAATCATTAACACTGCCGAGACCTTGTGAAATGAGTTGTTTTCGTAGCTTTTCTCCCTGCTACGTGGTGGTATTTCATTGCATCACATCCTCCAAAATAATACCGCCTAACCGCTTTTGCCAATGTGAAAACCACTCGACGGTTTATTCTGCCTATTAAAAAAAACCACCGCTCCCATTTGAAATTAACCCTGCACGTTAAAGTTTAATCAATTCTGGTTAAAAAAGTATAAAGCCACCCTTTTGAACCTTTTCACCATTTCTGTTACAGTTTTGCACAAATACAACATTGCCGACCTATTCCTAAGCAACATATTACTCTATCGACTTGATATCAAGCCATTTCAACCAGAATTCAAACCTCTTCGCTGCTAAAGCCGATGTAGAACCGAATTGAACCATTATAAAGATAAGTGGAGCCTCAAAAAAGCTCCGTTTCCTGAGAAACCTTTCTGCAATCAGAAAAGCCTTCATTCTCCAGGTATTCCTAAATACCAAGACTTGTATTTAAGCTAAAGAAAGTAACAGGTTAACTATACCAGTTAGGAAACTTTGCACACCACAAAAAAGCTACTATTGCCTCCAAACCCTTTCTGCATACCCAATTCTCTTGTTCACAAGTATTCCTGAGATCCTAAGTTTATTTCTTGATCAATTGAAGCATTGTAAACCAGAGGAAAAGCCATTGTTTCCTCCCAAACATTTCTGCAGACTGTAATAATCTTTCAGAGGTGCTCCTAAAGGTCTGAGCCTGTTTTTTCAAGCTAAAAGAGTAATTAATCGATATTTTGAAGCGAACAAAATTCCTTCTCAAGCTTAAATACTCCAAAACACTTGGAATACAAAGATATCTATGAGGATACAAATATTATTATATAAAAAGTATGGGATAGATAGATAGATAGATATATGATTTGAATGTTACAAATGAGGCCTGCTTATATACCTACGCAGGTGTCTCTTCACGAAAGGTCATGTCTGATAAGACATGACCTTTCAGCCTAATTACTAATTAACTAATTTATCATTTATTTACATTATTTATTCATTACATTGCCTTCCCCTCAAAAAGCTTTGTCCTCAAAGCTTGTCGATGAAAGGCCTCGATTTCTTTTCCTACTACGAACATCTTCTCGTCTCAAGGCAGTCATCCTTGTCAATACAAGTTGATATGATCTTCTAAGTGACAAACAAAATTGTCGCACTGAGAATGGATCGGACCATCCTAAATCAATCTTCTATGGAATCGTACAATGACTGGCAACTTGTGATGATTCGTTAGTATTCTTCGGAATATCAGCTTGTCTCTATTCCGAATACATAGCTTGGTTGAGTTGTCTACTCCCGTGATTTGGATGTCGATAGGGAACCTTTTTAATGTGACTTTGATTTCCTTTTGGCGAGGATGTTATTAAGTAGGTTACAGAACCTTCACTTAGAATGTTCCTCATTCGTCTGGCATCTAAGTTTGATTCTTCTGCAACTTGCTTGTCGTCTTCTTCAGTTGAGACATTTACTAGATCAACGTTCGATTTTTCTTCAACTTGAACTTCTACATTTGTTGGTTTTGACGACTCTTTTTCGAAAAGTTGGTGCACCTTGTTTTCCAACGACTTCTTATCCTTCTTCAATTTCTTAATTTGTGTTAGCAATTTTTCGTTGTGGTCCTTAAGGCGAGAAACTTCTTCATTCTTGTTAGCTGTGATTTTGTCAATTTCCTTTTGCATATTTTGAATCGCCTTTTTACTTTCTTGAGAAATTACTTTTGAAATTTCTTGAATGTCTTCAATTGTCACTGAATTTGGCTTTAAGTTGACGTCCTGTAGCGTTATTTTCTTCTTTTTGTAGGAGAATGTTAAAAACTTCCTTTTTGTATTAAGCACAAATGACCATACTGATTCCATCCAGAAGGAACCCAGAATTATATCACTATTGTTACAAAATAAGGTTTTAACGATAAATTGCGAGACCAAGGAATACTCCCCAATACTTAGGTGTAGATTCCTTATGTCGTATTGTTTTTCATTTGCGTTAATTGAATTTGTTTCGATTATATTTGATTCAGGGATCACTAATTGGTTAGCACATTTAGTACTAACATAATTATCCTTTTGATTAAGATCGATAGATATGAGAACTTCCTTTCCCGCAAGTGACCCTTTGATTCTAATTAGCGCACGGACAAACATACTATAATTTTCAGGAAATCTTCCTTCTTTCCTTTTCGAATTAGATTCAATTTCCTTTTCATCAATGATTGATTCCATTTTGTCTGTTGAATTGAGTTTTTAGGGTTTTTAAGGTAACCCTTCCTAACTTTCTCTTCTTCTTTTTAATGAAGTTATTATTCCTTCAATTTTTTTTTTAATAATTTAATTAATTAAATAATTTTAATTAGTTATATATATATATTCTTTTAACAATTGATTTTTTTTTACTCTTTTTTTTTTGAAAGGTTACAACCCTAGTGAAACGTGGCTATTCACATATATTCACCTATAAAATATATGTCCACTTATGTGTATTTGACTCGGTTAATGTTCTCCACGTAAAAGTAAACTTACCATTCACACAGAGATTTTTTATTCCTTTACTTCTTATTTTATCTTGCAAATAACATGGGCAATTACCATGGGCTTCCAAAACCACAAGCTTGTAAACCACTGAAAGAATAATCAAAATAACCTTACCTAATCTTCCTTATTTCTTTTTCCTTTTTAATTTTAATTTGTCTTGATATGTACGTATATGTACTTCTTTATATATATCTCTTTTTTTCTTTTCTTTTGGAACTATTTTCTTTTAAATATTTTTTTTTTCCTTTTAATTTATTTCCCCCTTTATGTTAACTTTCCTTCTATCTTATATATATATATATATATATATATATATATTTCTTCCTTTCTTTTTTTCAATTTTTTATTATGGCCAAATGCCTCTGACAAACTCAGCAATGGAGAAACTCCAAAAATTGTAGCGAATGCTTCAGTCACGACGGCAACAAGGTTGATGATTTTTATGGTCAAAGACCTGGATCGAAGAGCGTGGCTCTGTGCAGTGCTTAAGCGGCTGAAGGCTCAAATTGCTCTGATACCAAATGAAGCAAACAAAGTTCCTTCTCAAGCTTAAATACTCCAGAACACTTGGAATACAAATATATCCATGAGGATACAAATATTATTATATAAAAGGTATGGGATAGATAGATAGATAGATGATTTGAATGTTACAAATGAGGCATGCTTATATACCTACGCAGGTGCCTCTTCACGAAAGGTCATGTCTTATCAGACATGACCTTTCAGCCTAATTACTAATTAACTAATTTATCATATATTTACATTATTTATTCATTACATATTTCAAACAAATAATGGCTTCCCAAGGCATTGTAACAGTCAATCCCCTGCAACCTCCAGTTGTGGATGTGTAACACACTCCCTTAGAACACAGAGACTTTAAAATTAGTGACCTTGTCACTGATTTTAACCTCCTTGAGCTCCATTGTTGGAGCCATGATAAGTCAATTGACGAAGCAGATGATGTTTTCCTTTGGGAGTCTAATTTTCCCAAGTACATTGTCCCATAGACCTTCCAATGTCCAGAGGTTATCAAACTCTATCAAAACAGTTATATGCCTGATCAAAGAGCCCTTGTAACCCATGGTAAAGAGATTTCATTCACCATCACAGTTGAATCAATAAATCAGATGCTGCAAATTCAACTTAGACCTGATGAAACCCCTTTGTCTATTGAGATCCTTACTCAGTTATATCTGAATCTGGACTTCCCCAGGAGGTTCAAGGTATTCCAAACATTCATTCCCTCATCAGTAGAAACTTCCAAAACTAATCCTCCTTATCCAACAGCTATATTCTCTCAGAGAACCAGGCATATCATTATAATGTTGTCATGTATTTTGGGTTATTTCACTGATGAACATGTTGATGCTTCAGTCCTAGGTTTCCTTTCTATTTTCTCCCTTGGTCAACCTCCTACTTCTATTGTCAATTTTTCCCAGTACCTCTTTGATACAATTCATGAACAACTTATTAAAATGCCTGAAGAAGGTGTCTTCAAGTATTCATTTGTTCTATTTCACATGTTTTTATACTTCCAATCTGAAATATTTGAAATCAACCTTTAGAAATGGATGTTGACGTTTATCCTCAGTAAATAATCTTTTGGACTTCATTAATAAGGAAAGACTCCACAAAGTTCACATACACAGACTTCATTGACTCATTCATTTATCCTATTTTCAAAATGGTGAGCAACAACATTCAACCAAGATTCAGTGAGGAGATTAAAAAGGTCTTGCAGTTATCAGAACACAGTAAGCAAGGAGATTGGTATCTTTACCAAAACCACACAGAGATTAGAGTTTATGGTTGTCAGCTAACCCCATATAAACTGCCAAAATACCTCCCAATGAGGTTATTTTCACTTGAGTATATCAGGCAGATTCTTAACTCTGATGGAGTTAACTTTCTATTAGCCAAGAAGAAAACACAATTTAAGATCAAAAACAAAATTGGTCCCTTCATCTGCAATAATAGGACAGTTGGTCAACAGGCAGGAAATTATCTTCAAGAGTTTAAGTTCAGTGAAAGCTTCAAATGGAACTATGATCCTTTAGGAGTTATAAGCAAGCTAAGAATCAAATTTAAGCTAACTCCTTTTGTCCATGAATCCAAGCTAGAGATAGAGAAATACTCCAATCAATATGAATGGTTGGAGAATACTCTGAAATAGGAAGAGAAGCAAGGTGATACTAGTTCCATCTTGAAAACTCTATCCCCACAGGATAGGAACTCTAAGAGAGAAAGAGAAGAAGGATCATACTTAGCTCAAACTACCACTGAAACAAAGTTCAAACTGATGTACAGGAAGAAGCCCAAGTTAAATCCTGTAACTGAACAAGTTGAAACAATAGAGATTATTGACACAGATATAGTGGTAAAAGACAATGCACCCCCAACAGTTTCAGAGGAAACTCACCAGCCTTCAACATCTAACACTCAGATTATTCAAAAATAGCATAGTGTTGAAGCGTCTTCATCAAGTAAACCATCAGATAAAGAGTAGGATATTATGCAGAAGTACAAGGAAATTAAACTCAAGAATGAAGCATTAAACGCTGATACATATGCCCAATACTGGAAACAAACACCAAGTGACCAAAGCAGGTTACTTTCAACATTTGATTACAAGACCAAGAAGATGCAGATGACTTTCTTACAACCCAAAGTGAAACATCCCAAATCATCAACAGATTATAAAAAGACATCATATGAAGTTCAATCCAAAGATATTCATCCTATAGACTAGATAGAATTTCATAAACAAGCTATTGAAATGTTGTATTCTACCATGACAAACAAAGCCATGAGTGTAAAAAAGTTGCAAAATACTCTAGAGAACATCAGAGGACAACTAAAACTAAAAAAAGCATCCTCATAGGCTAAAGATAACAGAATTAAATATCTAAAAGATTTGGTTATTGAAGTAGGATATGATAAAAAAATTGTCAAAGTTGCAGAAGAACTCATAAAGAAAAAGAATGAAAACATTGTTGCATTAAAGAAGCGGCTCAAATTGTGTCCTACCGAACATCCATAGGCAAAGGAAGTGTTAGAGAATGAAGGACAAAAAGATGAGATGATGAACCTCATTCTTCAGTTAACTGCCCAATTGAAAGAAATGGAAAATGAGATGGATAAGTTAGTGCAGGAGAAAAATTCCAGATCAGAAGCAATCTGTGTCACTGTTGTTCCTACAATCACTACAACAGTTCCTTCCACTTTAGCATAGTCATTGGCCCCATCAGTTCCATTAGCTACAACACTTCATATTTCATCAACAACTACTTCAACAACAGAGTCATCTACAACGGCAGCACAACCTAGTGATGAAGCAGGTAAACTAGTTAAAGCAATGCAAGAAATGTCCATCCAGAATAATGAAATAAATAGACTTAAACAACAGTTAAACTAGTTCAGATCATGCACAAAAATGAAGTACAGAAGACAAACAGATTGATAGAGAAATTGCAGAAGCTAGAGAAAGAGTTGACATTGAAAGAACCACTTGCTCAGGCCAAGCAGCAGCTGTGGGCCAATATCATTGAATCTGTCACTGATATTTGACCATCCATTTAGTTTATTTATGAACAGAAATATCTTATCAAATCAACAAATGAAGCCATTCAGAAAATAAAGGAAGAACTTGGTAAGAAGCCAAAAGAGGCTAATGAAATCATTAAGTTTCCTAATTCCAAGAATAAGCAGGAATTAGAGGAAATTGGTATTAGTGATAGAACGGAAACAATTCTTGAAGTTAGAAAGGTGATTTCTAAAAGGAACTTGATGGTACAACTGGAAGAAAAGTGTCAGAACATGGAGTTTTCCATAACCAGATTCATGATGAAATTTGATATTCTGAGGCAGAAAGGCCTTCCAAATCCTTTGGTTATCAATGACAAGTTGATGAAACAAGAAGATTATGATAAGAAAATAAGAGAAGTGGCAAAGGAATAGGCCAACAATTCATCCATGCAAGGAATTCCAATAGGAAAAGTACTCTATAAGAGTTTTGAGAACCTCTTTTACCTACAACATGAGGTAAAACATTTATTCATCAACAAATGTACATTTGCAAAATATACAGAGGCTGATGAGATATTCAGAAGGATGGTAAAAATTAAGTTACCAGATGCAAAATATTGGGAGAAGTTGACTGACTTACTTTGAGAGGTAAAATAGTAAAAGAGCCGTCAAAGTGTAAACAGAGCAGGCAGTTTAAATTGAAAAACAACAGTCAAAAATTCAAAGTAAAACACAACAGGTAAAGAGTATTAGTTAAAGTTAAAGAGTATCAGGTGAAAGTCAGAGTTTAAAGTCAAACCAGAAATGACAAAGCAGAGTTAAAGGCAGCCAACGTAAAGGATACTCAAATAGCCTAAAAGACAACCTTCGTTGAGCAACAGTAAGAGAGAAAACAGCAAAAATATCAACAAACAACAAAAAATCCAATAAAAGCTGGGACAACTTGCATTAGTTAGATAGTTGTCTCTATCTTCTTGCATGAAGATATTTTGTATTCCTTGAATAATTTCTAAGTCAGTTTAGGATATTTTGTATTAGTTTTTTGTATAGATACTTCACATTTCGAAGTATTGAGTGTGGATTGTGGATTGCTAAACATTTCTATAGATGTACTAATTTGAACTAGAGGGTTCTTTGTACTATTTTCAAGGCATCAGACTGGATTGAGCAATAAAGAAATTATATTACAAGATTCATGTGTTGGGCGACTTCAGTGAAGTACTCTCAATTGTTCTTTGTTATTATCTGAAGTTTTCACATACTTTTATGTTTCCTAAATCTAAATGTATAACAGGAATATTATTTCAGAACTTGTTTAAAAACACTCTGGCTTGAACTGTTATTTCATTTTCATGTTTTCTATTGATATCCATATTAGGGAATTCTTAATTGCTCCCTAGTTTCGATTGACCTCTGTCATTTCCCTCATTATATGGATATGAGAACCTTTAATTGCTCTCTCATCCCGATTGAAACCATTTCATCATCCAACCTAAAGATCTGAATTAGCGCAGCTACCTTGCCCTATGAACACTTCCCTTTAGAACCTTGATTCTGCTCCGTTTCTTGATACATTGACTCCATTAGCCCAATGGTAAACATACCTGCATCTAGCCATCTAAATTAATGATTTTATCACAGAAACAAACTGAAATCAAACCCCAATAAATCTTACATAACTAGCCTAAAATCAATTAAAAACAACAAAGTTAAATCATAAAGAGAGATCCCTCTCTGAGCATTAGGAAGGCTAGATCCTAAAGCTTAAAAGTAGGTTTGTGGTTACCTCTAATATACTTTAAACAAAAAATATTAACAACCCTGAGAATTATTGGAGTGATAACGTATTGGCGACCATACTTGTGAAATCAGTGCTCAGTGTTTAAAATAAACCTTAAAAGAAACATTTTTTACTCATATTTTCACCTTAAGGTTGTTTTAGGGTTGTTAGTGAAATTTTTCATTAAAAACTAAAATTCTGGCTTCTGGAAGAACCTACTATACCAGGTCTCATCCAGATCCACAACTTGTTGTAACAATAGATAATCATGACATAATTTTAAAGAAAAACAAAATGTAGGAAGTTTAGGAAATAAAAAGTCCATTGATCAAAGCAAATTTCCTCCCCAAACAATTATCAAGTTTACAAGACATTGAATTTGATTTAGCTTTTGAGAAATATTTTTTTAGAACTAAATCAGAAAGTTCCATCTATGATAGTGTAGTAGATCTTGATTTCATTTCATTTATTGAAACTAAGAAAGAAACCGTTTCACTTAATTCAGATCAACAAGCTCTAGAACCTTTTGATAAACTTGATGCTTTGGCTGCAATTTTGATTAAGGAAATTGATGAAGCATATCTTCAACATTCTGTTGAATTAACAGTTTTATCTACTTATACCCCTAAGCCTTCTACCAGTCATTTAGAGTCTGTAAATTCATCTTTATTTAGTACCACCACATCTATTACATCCACTGAATCATTCATCCCTAAGCTTCCTCTTCAACCAACAGTTTTATTTCCATCTCCAAATACTTCAATTTCACCTTCTAGCATTGCTGCTACATTTTCAAGTACTTCAATATCATTTCCAATTACATCTTCTAGTGTACCAACCTCATCTGCAAGTACTTCAACCTCATCACCAAGCACCACAAATTTATCTCCTAGCCAAGCTAGAATCTTAGCTATGGTAGCCAGATATGCTCCATTGGTCCTACCAACTCAATTACATACCATGCCCCAAGATTACCAAAACAAAATCTTTCAATTTGATGGAACTGGTCAATACACTGCACAATAACATGTTAATAAAATGACTGATTACTTTGAGTAGCATGAAATTGATGAATCTGATGTTCAAATGAAAATGTTTTCCCAAAATTTAGCTAGAGATGTAAAAAAATGGTTTAAAGCTTTACTTGCCAATCATATTGTTGATTTAGAAAATTTCCATAGATTGTTTATCAGTAGATGGGAGAAAAAAAAGAATCCTTTCCAAATTTTGTCTGAATATGAAAACATAAAAAGAGCACCTAATGAACCAATTTAGGACTATTGTACTAGATTCAATGGTATCTATAATGCTATTCCAGCAAACATTAAACCCCCACTAGATCTAGCTTTGATCAAATTTCCGGATATCTCATACCAACTGAGGGAAAGAAACCCAGAGACATTAGAACAAATGCAAAGCAATGCAGTTAGTGTAAAAGCCAATTTGTTAGCTAAGAGAGCCATAATGAAAAATGAAAGAAGAGTAACAATAAAAGAGGAAACATCCACATCAGATAGTAAAATAGATAGTTTTGCGAAATCTGTGGAAAAAATGACGGATGGATTAGAAAGTACAGAAAGGAAACCATAGTGGGATAATCAACAACAAGGTCCTCAAATAAGAAATCCCAACTTTAGAAAGAATACCAACACTAGTAAGTCTAGAGAATCAGCACTTGATCAACAAATAAGACCACCTTTCCAAGAGAACTATGTTGAAAGTTCTCACCAAAATGAAGAAGATGAATATACTCTGATTAACTTAATGGGAATTAATGATGATAATACTACTTTTCTTACATAAGAAGAACATGAATTATATGAGCTACGACAATTACAGTTAAAATATAGAGAGTCTTTTTATTATAAGCAAGGTTATGAATTTTCCATTAATGAAGTTCACAAGCAATATAACCTTAGGAGTAAGAAAAATGTAGAAGCCCCTACTAAGAAAAATGCCCAAACTCAGACCAAGAAAACAGTAGAAGCTCCTACAACAGAAGTATTGCAAATTATCCCTAAAGAAACCCAATAAAAATCTAGTTAAAATCAGAAAAATTCAAGTCCTAATCAGAAAATTTCTAGTCCAAAAATTGCACCCTGTCCTAAAATTGTAGATATTACAGATACTGTTGTTCAAACATCAACTAATCCTCAAAAATCAGCTGCTGCTAAAACTACACTTTCTGCTAAAAATTTAGCTAATCCTAAAACATCTGCTGCTGATAAAAAATTAGTTGATCCCAAAACAACAACTGCTAAAACAACCGCTGAAATTTCAAAACCTGCCAAAACTACCACTGCTACTCAAATTGTTCCACAACAGAAGATTGAAAACAACGAAACATTGGAAACACAAACAGAAAAACCAACTATAGATAAAGAAGAGAAACACACTCAAACTGCAGTTAGTAAAGAAGAAATCATTTAGTTAGGAAAAACACAAGTACCATTCAACATCCAAACTGAAATTGCCAAACTGAAAATACCAATTCCTTTAATAGAGTTGGTAAAACATGATTTATACAAATCACATATCACTGAAACATTGAACATTAATGAAGGAGAAGACTATGTTAATTGGAATGATGATCAACCAGAACTACTATTTGGCCTTGAAGTAAATGGAAAACATCAAGAAGGTGGTGTTCCTCCTTTCTACATTAGCTTGAGTACTTATGATCAAATCTTACACAATGCTATGTTAGATTCAGAAGCCTCTCACAACTTGATGCCAAAAGCTATCATGGAACCCTTGAATTTAGATATCACAAGACCATATAAAGATCTTTTCTCATTTGATTCCAGTAAAGTGAAATGTCTAGGCTTGATAAGAGACTTGTGTGTCACTTTAGTCCAATACCCCGGAAAAAGTATAGTCATGGATATTGTAATAGCTGATATCCCTCCAAAGTATGGAATTCTATTATCTCGCTCACGGGAGAAAAACTGCAGGGATATCTACAGTTAGACATGTCTTATGCCACAATTTCAGTGTTTGGTCAACCCAAAAAGCTTTACAGAGAGACTTTAATGAAGTACATGGTCAGTAGTACATAACAACCACAAACCTATCCTATTTATTTTGTACACTCTGATATGGATTTTTTCATTTTGTGTAATTCTAATTCTGGCATAGATAAAAGCACAACTTTAAAACAGAAACATAAATAAGTAGACAGTGATAATATATTTCATGAATCAATGTGACATTTAGACTTTGATGTTTCAATGAATAAATTAGGAGCAGGAGCAGGAGTTTGGATTCATAACATTGAAAACAATCATTCAGAAGGTCATGCCTTTATATTAAACTTCAAATCTACAAACAACATGGCAGAGTATGAAGCTTTAATCTTAGGACTGCAAATTGTTAGAAATCTAGGAGGCAAAAGAGTTTCTATCGTGGGAGACTCTGACTTAATAGTAAAACAAATCAGAGAAGAATATTCTATGTATAATCCTAGATTAAGCCAGTACAGAGAAACAATTTTAGATCTGATTAAAGAGTTGCTTGAAATTGACTTTGTTGTAATTCCTAGAAAACAGACAATGCAGGCACACTGTTTAGCAACTTTTGCTAGCACCTGAAATATGTCTTTTCAACCAAATCACCAATATACAACAGAGGTAAGACATAGGCCTACTATACCAGACAACTTGAAATATTGACAGATTTTTACACATGATACTCAAATCTACCACTTTATAAATGATGAGGGAGAATTTCAAAATTGTAACATAGACACTGATTGTATATTAAATGATAAAATAGATAGTGAGATGGATGTAAATAATTTAGGTTTAACTGAACCCACTAAATTCACACAAGTAGAAATAGATAAATTAGAAAATGTAGAAATAGGAGAAATAGAAAATGATGATTATGAGATTTTAAACCTTAAAAATAACTTTTTTACCTAAGGGATTAGCCCCATTAGAAGATGTTTTTTATTCAAATGATGTTGCAAGAAAACCAGAAATGGAACCATTAAGATCATACATAGAAGAATGTAATATAGGAACAGACCAGAAACCTAAGCTTATCAAACTTTCCAAATCATTACCTCAAGAAGAAAAGCTGAAATACGTAGCTTTGTTTAAAAAATTTTAAGATGTGTTTGCATGGAGTTATGAAGACCTTAAATCTTATGACACTAGCATCATACAACATAAAATACACAAGTAAAGAAGATCGAGAAACCATTTAAATAGAAGCTTGGGAGGGCTCAGTCGGTTCTTATGCCTTTGATTGAAAAGAATTAAAAAGGATGTATGAAGCACACATAATTGCACCTATCGGATATTACGATTGGGTTTCAAACTTAGTTCCCACTAGGAATAAGCAATCGGACTTTGTGTTGATTTCCGAAACTAAAACAAAGTGTCCCTAAAAAGACTCAAAGACAAGTATCCCCTCCCAAATGGACCATATTTCTGAGCTGGTGGTAGGATCATCCGGGATTTCATTTAACGTGGATTATCTGGATATAATCAAATCTTAGTTTAACCAAAGACCAATCAAAGACTACATTTACTACTCCCTAGGGTACTTTCATCTATTTGAAAATGCCTTTTGGATTAATGAATGCGGGAGCCACATTCCCGAGAGAGCTATGGACATGGCTTTTGCCAAAGAATTCATGATTTTCTTGTCATTTATGTTTGGATGATATAATAGTATTCTCTAAAACATACAATGAACATATAGACCATTTGAGACAAGTGTTTATTAAATGCATAAAATTTGGTATTTCTTTGAAACCCAAAAAGACACTCTTTGGACTTGAAGAAGGTAAATTATTAGGACACATAATCTCAAAAGAGGGAATTAGGATAGATCCAACTAGAATAGAGGCAATTTTGAATATAATTCATCTTAGAAATATCAAGTAACTACAAACATTCTTAAGTAAAATCAATTTCCTTAGAAGATTCATTTCTAATTTGGCAGAATTAATTATATAACTAAATAACATGTTAAAGAAAGATTCAGCACTTAAATGGGCAGTAGAGGCCAAATAATCCTTTGAATCAATCAAACAAGCCCTGACAAGAACACCAGTCCTAATAAGTCCTGATTTCAAAAGATATTTTATTATTTTTTCTTTTGCTTCAGAATATACCATTGCAGCAGTCTTGCTGCAAAATAATTATCAGGGTTATGAAGAACCCATTGCTTTTTTCCGCAAATCCCTAAGAGATGCTACACTAAAATACAACATAATGGAAAAACAAGCACTAGCTTTAGTGAAGGCTATTAAATATTTCAGAGTGTACATCTTGTATTCTCACATTATTGCATATATTCCAAATTCAGTAGTAAGGGACATTCTGATTCAGAATGGGCCTGATGGTAAGAGAGGCAAATGGATTGCCACCATTTTAGAATATGACATGGAAATAAAGCCTACTAAATTCATTAAGGGCCAAGGTTTAGCCAAACTCATGGTTGAATCAAACTGCCAAGCCTTAGATATAAATTTTATTGCTCAATTAGATGATCAGGAAGAGATGACGATTTCACAGATTAGTGAACCTTTCTTAGATTCACCTTGATATGCGGATACCATATTTGTTTTACTAAACTTACAAGCTCCTCCTAGATTGTAAAGAACGAAAGCTAGATTCTTAAAGTTAAAAGCAATGAAATATTGTATTATAGACAATGTTTTGTTTTGGAAAGATCATGGTGGCATTTTATTGAATTGTTTATTTAAAGATGAAGCTGATAAAGTTATGGAAGAGTTTCGTGCAGGTGACTGTGGAGGACACCTTTACTGGAAATCAACTGCAGATAAAATCTTGAGGGTTGGTTTTTACTAGCCCATTCTTTTTGCAGATGTTAGAAAGTATGTGACCTCCTGTCACAAATGCCAGATCTTTGAAGGGAAGAAAAAGCTACTACATTTACCCCTCAAACCCATCTCCACATAAATGTCATTTCAACAATGGGGTCTAGACTTCATTGGTGAAATTCACCCACCCTCCTCGGCCCAACATAAATGGATTTTGACAGCCACTGATTATTTAACCAAGTGGATAGAATCCATTCCTTCTAGACAAACCATTGATTATGTCATAATCTCATTCCTTGAAAACAATATATTATCTAGATTTGGATGCCCACAGAAGCTCATTACTGATAATGCAACTGCTTTCAAGTCTAAGAAAATGTTTGACTTCTGTAACAAATACCACATCAACCTAGGCCATTCCACTGCCTATTACCCTCAAGGTAATGGAATTGTAGAATCCTCCAACAAAAGCCTGGTTAATATCATCAAAAAATTGTTTGAAGACAACAGGAAGACCCGGAACAAAAGTTTAGTCAATGCCTTATGGGCAGACAGACTAACAACAAAGAAGTCCATTGGTACATCTCTTTATCAGCTAGTGTATGGAATGGATGTTGTTTTTCCATCCTCTTTAGGAGTGCCAGTGATGAATATGATTGAAGTGTTGTAGGTAGAAACCAATGATATCCAGAGAAGAATAAATCAGACCATACATTTGCAGCAAACTAGGGAAGAAGTCTCTGTTAAATCACAAGTTATCTAAGATAAAATCAAAAAGATATTTGACAAGAAAACAAAGGAAGATTATTTTTACATAGGTGATATAGTGCTTCAATGGGATTCAAGAAGAGAAGATAAAGATAAACATGGTAAATTTGATTTTCTATGGAAAGGTCCTTATATAATTTATGGTTACAGAGGTAAAAATGCATTCTTTTTTATGGAGTTAGATGGATCAAATCTGCCAGGTGGACCTGTCAATGGTAGGATGCTGAAGCATTACTATTCCCCAGATTAACATCAATTCACTTTGTTTACTTTTCTCATTGTACATAACATTGCAAAGCATAGATTGGATTGGATTTTTTTCTTACAAAGTTGATGCCCAAAGAGAAGGCCCTAACCTTTGAAAAACAAAATATCATAAGTATAAATAAGCAGAGCTCAAAAAAAAGTTCCAAGGCAAGCATAGTCAAAGTTTAAAGGCTACTGATCTTAAAGTTCTTGACAATTCACCAGGAAATTCCATCCCCATGTGGAGCCACTGTTAGGGTCCTATAATAATTGGATTCATAATTTTGAATTGACTATGATTAGTCTTGTAATATGTACATACTTTGCTTTCTGCAAATTGTTTTCCCATATTAAAAAATGTAAAGAGGGTAAAAGTCCTAAAAGAAAAATCAAAGGACTGAAAGAAAAGATCAAAAAAGAATATAAAATATGAACCCCACCAAAAAAGAGATAAAGATAGATCCTGAAAAGCGATGCAAATTCAAATGTCACTACTTTTTACTTTACTTTGCAAAATAATATTGTGTGCAGTTAATTTTTACTTTTTACAGTCCATGATATTCAAAGAGCTTAATCTTGATTATTCATGCTTTAAATTTCATGTTGATAGATAGAGAATAAAGATCTAGCCAAACTGTTTAATCTTGGCAGATCAATAGTTAGGTAGAGAATAATAATGAGCTCAACAGTTTAATCTGAGCCATTGGAAGTCATAAGGATAGACTTAGATAGTTTACTGTTAAAAGAAAAATAAAAAGGGCCAGCAAGCCTAAATGCACCCGAATAAATGAAGAAAAAATGTTAGGGTAGATGATGGGTAGGCAGAAGAAGTTTTCACAAGGCATGGATAGCAGAGAATGGTCATTTCATATTACTGTTTTCCTTCTAAATTCATTTTCCCTTGTAAAAATACCCCTTCCCCTTCATATTAACCTTTCTCCTTACTACATTCATTTTTCCTTACAAAAAACCCCTTTTTCCTTAGTTAAGAAAGCATTTTCATTTGAAAAAGTAAAAATCCCTTTAATAACTTCCCTTTTCATTCAAAATACCCCAAAAACCCCTTTATCCTAAGTATTTGTTTAAAGTGATATATTAGGTCCGACTATGAAAAATTCCTTCCTGATATCAATTTTTACATTAAACTTAGTGTATTTGCCCACAGATACATATAATCCCGCATCATATTCATTTAACCCCCCCCATTCATATTAATCCCATATTTAATTTTATTATATTAAATCCCATATATACATTTATCTCGTATTATATTAATTCCCCTTTATATATATTTCTCCAACCCATTATTTTATTTATAATTTATAGCTTAATTTTCCCGCATTTGATATATCTTGGGCATACCTTATAACGCTGTTGTATATAAAAATTTTCCCTTATCATATAGCCTTATCACTATAGTTTAAAACCACGCCCATTACTATATCAGATAACTCATCGCATTGACTTAAGACCCGTGCCCCACACCTATCGAATCCTCGACAGGTCCATCCCATTCGCTCAGCCATCTTATCAATACCCATCAAATCCTACGGCCAATGAGGACTTTTGCATCCCCGATCATCCAAACTTTAACACTACTGAGACCTTGAGAAAAGAGTTGTTTTCGTAGCCCGCTCCCTGCTACGTGGCAACTCCTGATTCCACCGCATCCTCCAAAATAATACCGCCTACAAGCTTTTTCCGATGCGAAAACCTCCAAGTGATTTCTTCTACCCGTTATGAATACCACCCCTCATTTGAAAGTAACCCCACGCATTAATGTTTAACCACTGATTGGTTAAAAAATCACAAAGTCGCCCTTTCGAACCTTTTCACCATTTATGTTATAGTTTTGCGCAAAGAGAGCATTACCGACCTATTCCAAAGAAAAAAAATCGCTGCCGACCTTCTTTCAAGCCCTTTTCACCAGAAATCAAGGCTATTTGCTGCAACAACCAATGGAGACCAATTCAAAGCATTATAAAGACCATTGAAGCCTTAGAAAGCCTCCGCTGCCTCAGAGAACCTTTCTGCAAACATAAAAGCCTTCATTTTCTCGGTATTCTTAAATACCAAGTCTTGTACTTAAGCTAAATAAAGTAACATGTTAATTAAACCAATTAGGACCTTTGCAAACCACATAAAATATATTATTGCCTCCAAACCCTTTCTGCATACCCAATTCCTCTATTCACAAGTATTCCTGAGATCCTAAGTTCATTTCTTGATCACATAGGGTAATTATTTGATCAATTGAAGCATTGTAGACTAGAGGAAAAACCACTGTTTCCTCCAAAGCGCTTCTACAGACTGTAATAAGCTTTCAGAAGTGCTCCTAAAGGTTTGAGCCTATTTCTTAAATCTAAAAGAGTAATTAATTGATAAATCAAACAAATAATGGCTTCCCAAGGCATTGTAATAGTCAATCACTTGCAACCTCTAGTTGTTGATGTGGAACACACTCCCTTAGTAGACAGAGACTTTAAAATTAGTGACCATGTCACTGATTTTAACCTCCTTGAGCTCCACTGCTGGAGCCATGATAAGTCAATTGACCAAGCAGATGATGTTTACCTTTGGGAGTCTAGTTTTCCCAAGTACATTGTCCCACAAACCTTCCAATGTCCAGAGGTTATAAAAATCTGTCAAACCAATTATATGCCTTATCAAAGAGCCATTGTACCCCCTGGTAAAGAGATTTTATTCACCATCACAAATGAATCAATAAATCAGATGCTGCAAATTCAACCTAGACCTGATAAAACCCCTCTGTCTATTGAGACCCTTACTCAGTTATATCTGAATCTGGAGTTCCCCAAGAGGTTCCAGATATTCCAAACATTCATTCCCTCATTATTAGAAACTCCCAAAACTAATCCTCCTTATCCAGCAACTATATTTTCTGAGAGAATAGGCATATCATTACAATGTTTTCATGTATTCTGGGTTATTTCACTGATGAGCATGTTGATGCTTCAGTCCTATGTTTCCTTTCTATTTTCTCCCCTGGTCAGCCTCTTGCTTCTATATTTAATGTTTCCCAATACTTCTCTGATACAATTCATGAACAACTTTTTAAAATTCCTGAAGAAGGTGTCTTCAAGTATTCATCTGTTCTATTTCACATGTTTTTATACTTCCAATCTGAAGGATTTGAAATCAACCTTCAAAAACTGGATGTTGAAGGTAATCCCTGGTAAGTAATTTTTTGGACTTCATTAATAAGGAAATACTCCACAGAGTTCACATACATAGACTTCATTGACTCATTCATTTATCCTATTGTCAACATGCTGAGCAACAACATTCAACCAAGAGGCAGTGAGAAGATTAAAAACGTCTTGCAGTTATTAGAACACAGTAAGATAGGAGATTGGTATCTTTACCAAAACCACACAGAGATTAGTGTTTATGGTTGTCATCTAACCCCATATAAACTGCGAAAATACCTCCCAATGAGGTTATTTGCACTTGAGTATATCAGGCAGATTCTTAACTCTGATGAAGTTAAATTTCTATCAGCCATGAAGAAAACACGATTTAAGATCAAAAACCAGATTGGTCCCTTCATCTGCAATAATAGGATGGTTGGTCAACAGGCAGGAAAGTATCTTCAAGATTTTAAGTTCAGTGAAATCTTCAAATGGAACTATGATCCTTTAGGAGTTATAAGCAAGCTAAGAATCAAATTTAAGCTAACTCCTTTTGTCCATGAATCCAAGCCAGAGATAGAGAAATACTCCAATCAGTCTGAATGGTTGGAGAATACTCTGAAAGAGGTAGAGAAGCAAGGTGATACTAGTTCCATCTTGCAAACTCCAGCCCCATAGGATAGGAACTCTAAGAGAGAAAGAGAAGAAGGATCATACTCAGCTCAGACTACCGCTCAAACAAACTTCAAACTAATGTATAGGAAGAAGCCAAAATTAAATCCTATAACTGAACAAGTTGAAACAATAGAGATTATTGACACAGATATAGTGGTAAAAGACAACGCAGATCCAACGGTTTCAGAGGAAACTCACCAGCCTTCAACATCTAACACTCAGATTATTCAAAAGCATCATAGTGTTGAAGTGTCTTCATCAAGTAAACCAACAGATAAAGAGCAGGATATTATGCAGAAGTACAAGGAAATTAAACTCAGGAATGAGGCATTAAAATCTTATACATATGCCCAATACTAGAAACAAACACCAAGTGACCAAAGCAGATTACTTTCAGCATTTGACTACAAGACCAAGAAGATGCAGATGAATTTCTTACAACCCACAGTGAAACATCCAAAATCATCAGCAGATTATAAAAATACATCATATGAAGTTCAAGACAAAGATCTTCATCCTATAGACCAGATAGAATTTCATAAACAAGCTGGTGAAATGTTGTATTCTACCATGACAAACAAAGCCCTGAGTGTACAAAAGTTGCAAAATAATCTAGAGAACATCAGAGGACAGCTAAAACTAGAAAAAACATCCTCATAGGCTAAATATAACAGAATTAAATCTCTAGAAGGTTTGGTTATTGAAGTAGGATATGATCAAAAAAATGTCAAAGTTGCAGAAGAACTCATAAAGAAAAAGAATGAAGACATTGATGCATTAAAGAAGCAGCTCAAATTTCCTCCTACTGAACATCCACAGACAAAGGAAGTGTTAGAGAATGAAGGACAAAAAGATGAGATGATGAATCTCATTCTTCAGTTAACTGCCCAATTGATAGAAATGGAAAATAAGATGGATAAGTTAGTGCTGGAAAAAAATGCGAGCTCAGAAGTAATCCCTGTCATTGTTATTCCTACAATCACTACAACAGTTCCTTCCACTTTAGCAAAGTCATTGGCTCTATCAGTTCCATTAGCTACAACACTTCCTATTTCATCAGCATTTACTTCAGCAACAGAGTCATCTACAATAGCAGCACAACCTAGTGTTGAAGCAAGTAAACCAGTTAAAGCAATGCAAGAAATGTCCATCCAGACTAATGAAGTAAATAGACTTAAACAACAGTTAAAATGTCTAGAGGATGAGAAGAAACTAGTTCAGATAATGCATAAGAATGAAGTACAGAAGACAAACATATTGACAAAGAAATTGCAGAAGCTAGAGAAAGAGTTGACATTGAAAGAACCACTTGCTCAGGCCAAGCAACAGTTGTGGGCCAATATCATTGAATTTGTCAATAATATTTGGCCATCCATTCAGGTTATTTATGAACATAAATATCTTATCAAATCAGCAAATGAAGTCATTCATAAAATAAAGGAAGAATTTGGTAAGAAACCAGAAGAGGCTAATGAAATCATTAAGTCTCTTAATTCCGAGAATAAGCAGGAATTAGAGGAAATTGAGATTAGTGATAGAACAAAAACAATTCTTGAAGTTAGAAAGGTGATTTCTAAAAGGAACTTGATGATACAACTGGAATAAAAGTGTCAGAATATGGAGCTTTCCATAATCAAATTCATGATGAAATTTGATATTCAGAGGCATAAAGACCTTCCAAATCCTCTGGTTCTCAATGACAGGTTGATGAAACAAGAAGATTATGATACAAAAATCAGAGAAGTGGCAAAGGAACAAGCCAACAATTCAGCCATGCAAGGAATTCCAACAGGAAAAGCACTCTATAAGAGTTTTGAGAACCTCTTTTACCTACAACATGAGGTAAAACGTGTATTCATCAACAAACCTACATTTGCAAAATATACAGAGGTTGATGAGATATCAGAAGGATGATAAAAATCAAGTTACCAGATGCAGAAGATTGGGAGAATTTCACTGACTTACTTTGAAAGGTAAAACAATAAAACATGAGTCAAAGTGTAAACGGTGCAGACAGTTTAAAGTGAAAAACAACAATAAAAAATTCAAGTAAAACACAACAGGTAAAGAGTATCAAGTGAAAGTCAAAGTTTAGAGTCAAAACAGAAATGACAAAGAAGAGTTAAAGGGAACCAACGTAAATGATACTCAAACAACCTAAAAGGAAGCCTTTGTTGAGTAACATTCAGAGAGAAAACAACACAAATATCAACAAACAACAACGAATCCAATTAAAGCAGGGACAACTTGCATTAGTTAAATAGTTGTCTTTATCTTCTTGCATGAAGATATTTTGTATTCCTTGAATAATTCCTAAGTCAGTTTAGGATATTTTGTATTAGTTTTTTGTATAAATACTTCACATTTCGAAGTATTGAGTGTGGATTGTGGATTGCTAAACATTTCTATAGATGTACTGATCTGAATCAAAGGGTTCTTTGTACCATTTTCAAGTCAACAGATTGGATTGAACAATAAAGGCATTATATTACATGATTCATGTGTTGGGCCACTTCAGTGAAGTACTCTCAATTTTTCTTTGTTATTATCTGAAGTTTTCACATACTTGATTATTTTCTAAATCTAAATGTATAGTAGGAATATTATTTCAGAACTTGTTTAAAAACATTTTGTCTTAATCTGTTATTTCATTTTCATGTTTTCTACTGATATTCAGATTAGGGAATTCTTAATTGCTCCCTAGTTTCGTTTGACCTCTGTCATTTCCCTCATTATCTGGATCTGAGAACCCTTAATTTCTCTCTTAACCCGATTGAAACCATTTCATCATCCAGCTTAAATATCTGAATCAGCTCAGCTACCTTGCCCTGTGAACACTTCCATTTATAAGCTTGATTTTGCTCTGTTGCTTGGTACATTGACTCCATTAGCCCAATGGTAAACAGACCTGCATCTATCCATCTGAATTAGTGATTCTACCACCAAACCAAACCAAAATCAAAACCCAATCAATCTTACATAACTAGCCTAAAATCAACTAAAAACAACAAAGTTAAATCATAAAGAGAGAGTCCTCTCTGAGCATTAGGAAGGCTAGATCCTAAAGCTTAAAAGTAGGTTTGTGGTTACCTTTAATATTTTTTAAACCAAAAATATTAACACCCCTGAGAATTATTGGAGTGATAACACCTGGGAGAGTGATAAAATTTTGCAGCATCCATCTTTGCGGTTGCTTGAGGACAAGAAACGTTTTGGCGGAGAGGACTATAATATTCCAATTAGCAGCATCTAATTGACAATATTAATTTTGGCCGGTTTTGATTTACTAAAGTTAAGTCAGTTAATAAAGTGGGTGTTGAGACACATAGCCTACAATTAGGAAATAAATCATTCCCTAAAGTCACTTGGGCATATATTTATTTGACAGCGTGGAGCCCAGGTGGGTGAATTGGTAGCGTGAGGGAACAAGCTGCGTGGGTAGCGTGGGCCCATGATAGCGCAATGAGAGAGGGACATCGTAGGCCAAGAGGGACAATGCAATTTGGTGGAGCCCCGGTGAGAGCAAGGCTCTCAAAGCATAAAAAGGGGAAGAGGCTCCTCATTTTCTCATTCTATTATGCATCTATGATTTCTGTCTTTTGACATTGAGCACGCTTTTTCTGTTGAGCGAAGTCTGTAAGTGTTGTTCAGCACACCGGGTGTCTCTGAGCGGTGATCCCAACCTCAGCCTCGAGGGACTTCGAGTGCTTGCTCGAGTGAGGAGTTCTATCTATCGTTTTGCAGGAGGGAGCTATAGAATCTTCAGTCAGGAATTACACATTTGCTTGGGCAGCGCAGTCTCTTGGAGAGATCACGCAGTTTGTGGTAGTGGAAGTTCCGGGAGTGAGGATTTATCAGGGGTTTCAGCCCGAGATAGTGTGAAGGGATCAACCCTTCATATTTCATCATTTGGTACAGGAGGAGGCCATCATTACAGAGGATCATTCAGGGCCAAACATATTTCACTGGGATAACGTTATTTCCCAAGGGAGGTCAAATTCCGGGGTCATCTATTCCGAGATTCCTTTCTGGGATTTTCTGGGTATTTGTAGGAGAGCTCATTCCTAGAGTTTCATATTTTTCTGAGAAGGGGAACAACCCCAAAGAGCCATCCCACTCCAGTAGTAGCAGCAGTTCGGTAGCAACAACAACATGTGGAGATTACGTAGTCCTTGACAGAGCAACCATTCCTTGAGCATTTCTGAGAGTATTTCCAGCTTTCCTTGTGCAAGCCAAGGTGCCATCATTCTGATCATCTTTGTACTCATTGTATCTTTCAGTTACATAATAAAATGGCTCAACGTTTCTCCATATTTGCATTGTTTATATGATGTCTCACTATTTGCTATAGATGCTTGCTTATGTTGCTTTATATTACTGTTTATTTCTATTCAGAATATTACAATTACAAATATAATTTCTTAGTCATGTTTAATCATTAATTCATGTAAAATACTAATGAAATGCAATGAAAAACACTTTTTTTAAATCCCTCATATAAATAGTAGAATGGACTAATATAGAGTTTTAGGCTAGTGAAAATGAATCAATAATAGGGAAAAGAGGGTGTAAATAAATACCAATTTTGCGTATCATCATCCCCCCAACTGAAAATGTTGCATGTCCTCATGTAACCTAGTACCTGTGCGTTTGTTTCAAATGCTTCTTGTGAATTGTCATAAAGCATCTACCAAATTTCAAAATTAACATTCTAAAACAATTTTAATGAGCTTGCAGCAAATCCATTGGATTTGTAGCAACTTTGTACAAGGAGTTGCAACAAGAGTGTTCTAAGCAGTGTTGCGAACATCGCAATTTTATTGCGATGTTTTAAAAAAATTGGGATTTTTTCATGCCTGTGATTTTAAATTCGCGATCCGATCCATAAAAATCGCGGGGGAGGAAAACAATGCAGTTTCAAAGGGTAAATTTAGTTTTTTTTTTTGGCTCATTTTCAGAAAGAGGGCAAGAGTGAGAACTAAGGATGAGGATAACACCAAGGGCAAGAGAGGAGAAAATTGAAGGAATTTAGCATCACAAGCAAAACAAATTCAAGTTTGGACCAATTTTATTCAGCAGAACATGGTTTCTAGGTATGGGTGTCAAATTTGGCCCTTTTTTTATTTTTTTCTTGTTTTTCCTTGGGTTTCTATCATCGTGTTGTAACTCTCAGAGACAGTTCTAGCTGGAGGGAGGGGGGGTGAACCAGTTCCTGAGACATCATAAGATTGATGGAAAGTTTTTAGAATTAGTGGTCAAAGTGACAGGCCATGAGGGCTTGCAACCAAAACTTCTAATTTTGAAACCCTAGCTTTCCAAAACAGAATGGCCAGAAAAACTTTGAGGGTCGCAGAGTGCTAAACTAAAGGAGTGGTTTGAAGAAGAATAGGAAACAAAGTTCAAATTATACACTTAAGAATCTGAATTCAAAGTATTGTAGAAAGAATAATGCATGATGAAGAAAATGTGAATGGGGTTCTTGGATGTGGAGCGCTCAAGATTAATTTTCATGAGTACAATTAAGTAAATTCATTAAAAATTAAACTGAAACACTCGCTGCATCTTACACTGTCCAAGAGAAGAATAGACAGATGAATGCTGAGATAAAAGAGAAAAATAATGATTGCGGCTTCCCAAAGCTGGAATCAAATTGTAATTACCTCTTACATTGTCTAAGAGAAAAAAAGACAAATGACTGCTGAGATAAAAGAAAAAAATAATGTTTGTGACTTCCCAAAACTGGAATCAAATTGTAATATATTCTTCAGACGAGATATTTTCTGATTACAATAGTCAGTTCTGAAAACTAGACTCTAAACCCCTACCAATCTAATTTATGGTCTTTTATTTCTGCTTCAAGTACCTAACTGTCTAACTGTCGCAATCAATTTCAAAACTAATTCTGAGAATAGTTAAGAAAACAATTTCTCCTTTTTAAAATGTCTTTATATAGGAGGTAGTCTACCCAGGCAACGTTTTAGCCCGGAGATGCTGCCCATCGGAAAACATTTGTTGCCCGTCCGGGGAGACCTGACTTGACATCGGAGTAGTCTGATATGACGTTGCAATGGATGGATGGTCATGCATGCTGGCCTCTGTTTCTCACCGTTTTTTGACGTCCATCTTCTCCGTTTGTATCCCTTCGTTAACTTTTCACGCTATGTATTGGTGGAATCCATACATCCATAAGATTCGAATGGCAAAGAAAGGCGGGCTTTGAAATTTAAATTTGAAGGGCATGGGAAGGCGGGCTTTGAAATTTAAATTTGAATGACACGGAAAGGAGGGTTTGAAATTTAAACTTCGTCTTAGAGGGATGATTCCCGCATCCCCGTCTATTTTTGCCAACAAAATCAAGATGAATTTCTTTATGTTCCTCTGCACAACGAGCAATGCAGAATGTGCTTGAGCAGCCATCCCCTAAGATGTGGTTGGCTTGGCTTCCAACATCTTCACCCGAGAGGGAATACACTCTGTGTAACCCAATGTTTTATTGGTTTCATCGCTGAATGAAAGATTGCAGATAGAGGAAGCAACGAGTCGCTGGACAGTCATAAAGCCCCTTTTTTTTAAAGAATAGAAGCCAACTTTTTCAGAAACCTGAAGAAGATATCAAGGCTTTATTGGCTCCTGTGATTTGGGCATAGTGGGTTCTGGAAAAATTTGCCCCTCGCAAAAATGAAGCCAACCTTTTCAGAAACCTGAAGAAGATATCAAGGCCTTACTGGCTCCCCGCGTTTTGGGCATAGTGGGTTCCTCTTTCAAAAATTTTACGTCTGGAAAAAATTGCCCATCGCCATTTATACAAACTTTGCTTCTCTACACTCGTGGTCATAAGCGTTTGGAGCAGGTAAGATTTGGTCTGTGATTAATTCATGGCGGCGACAGTGATGAATCCTTGGGGTTGTGTGAAGGTATGAATGTCTCTGTAAGTCTTCTCAAGAATTTCTTCCATGGAAAAAATCAGTGTATCGAGAAACACCTTCTCCACTAAAACCAAGAATGGAAATCTGTAGAAAGCATGAATATGTTGTTGTCGCATTTTTTTTTTCTGACTCCAAGCATTAAAGTTGGTAAAGTTTGGAGAGATCGGTTGTTTCACCGTGTGCTTTCAAGATTGTAATGAATATTGTAGCAATCTGAAGACTGCTCTATAAAGATGCAGCGAAAATTCCATTTACTTTGTCAATCATGTGACACATTTTCACATCTTGGGATGCAGGAACTCTATTACATTTTCTTGCCCAGACGACGTGCCAAAAGAAACCAGATTGATCAGCATAACCTCAATGACCGAGTTGGAGCAATTGGCTGAAAGGTGATTTGCAACGAGGCGTTCAAATTTACAAGCTCAGGATCTTATAATCCAATCATATTTTTTATTAAATCAATATTTAAAACTGAAGTGAGACGTTAAATTGGGTTTTAAAAATAAAAGGTTAAAGTTGATCTAATTTTATATGATGCTATGCGGTGATTTTTCATTGAGGTTATTTTTATAATTATTTTAAATTATCAAGTTTTTAAATAAAATTTATCAACAAAGCTTTAATATATTTATATTAATTATAGAATTAATTAAAATTTAATAATACAAATATTTTTTATTTTTTATTTAATTTATAATAAATATTTACATCTATGTTAAAAACAATTAATTTTTAAAACTGAGATGTTTAATAAATTTAAATTAAGATAAACTTAATTAATAAAAAATTAAATTTATAATTTCACTATACTTTATAAATGTAAATATTCCCAAGGGTAAAATTTAATGGTGGAAAATGAATAGTTTTTCAGTCTTTGGAATCAAGGCTTACCTACATATCATTTTTTTCAAATTTAAACTCTTAAGGTGTAGATTAATTGAAATGTTGATTCAAATCTCTACTAACTTTGCATGTTATGTGGGAACCTAAACTGTGGAGAAATATGGATATGTAGATTAAAAATCCAAAGACTTAACATAATTACTAATTGCACCTTTAAAAAAGATATTTATTATATTAGTTAAGAGAAAATGATAGTATAAACTCTCATATTATCCAAAAAGAAACAATTTTATTTTAAATTAGCTTGGTTAGTTTTTATTATAGTTCATTAAAGTAATATGAAACAATTTATAATGTGACATTTATTGAATAAATAGTTATATTATCTAAAAGGTTGTGAAAATATTTGTTATATATTAATAATCATTTTGATATATATATATATATATTTTCCGTGAATACGACTAATTCTATTAAGCGATCATATGGTATAAGAAGAGATAACAATCAAGAGAGGCAAGAAACAGGCCAACTGGAAATGATAACTATCAACCTTGGTCCCGAAGAGTGAACATGAAACAAACAAAAGAGTAGTGAAGCAAGACTTAGAAACAAAAGAAGATATAAACTCGGTTCTACCCAGAATGGGCAGAATCCTCCATGCAATTTTTTTTTCCTTTCTTTTTGTTGACTTTGACCCATCTAGTTTGGTGCGGATGGGCTAAAACCACTTGTAGACTATTGTTGATTGTTGGAGGAGTCCCCTTATCTGTGTCGGAAGAGGAGGACTTATGGGTGCGTTTCTGAGAGGTCGTAGTGACAGGGGGTCCCTCAGGGACATCGGAGGATGAGTATTTCGTCTGCTTTGCCTGCTCCATTTCCGCGTCAATCTCCTCCTAATCTAAGCTCGAGGGCTCAACGTCATCTACGGGAGGCGGATAACATGGTATCCGTCTTTTGGGTTTTGATTTGAGGTTGTTTTTCTTTTTTTTGGCAAAGAACATGGGCCAGGTGTTCTGAAGGTGCCCTGTTTGGTGGCAATGGCGGCAACGGAAGGCAGTGTTCTCATAATCCTGAATCTGTGTCCATAGGAAATCGCCAATCTTGAGATTGATTTGATCAGGCAGCCCTTTACTTATATCTATTTCAACACATATTCTGCCATGTGTGTATAGTCCCTGGTACTCCCAAAGGGGATCTATTATCAGATAGAGGCCCAGGGTGTTTCCTATTCCTTGAAAGACTGAAGGGTGCCATAAGTGAGCAGGTAAATTGGGAAGCCTGACCCCTGGAATCTTGGTTATGATTTATGTAGAAGGGTCTAAATCTGGGAAGCATGGTGTAAGGAATAACCCCGCTGCTCCCTAAAACCACAGACCTTCAGTTACAACCCTCTGGTAGTCCTTGCCGTGATCGAAAACTACAATGAAGAAGCTTTTTGAGCAAAAGATGACCGTGCAGTTGTGGGTTCAGTTGGCGTAGATCTAGTCGTAGAGATCCTTTGTGCGAAGCCAAAGTCCATTGAATCTGTAGATGATGGCTGCTTCTGCATATTTTTGAAGCTAATCTGCCAGCTCTGGATGGGAAATCTCTATGGAGGGAACATCCTCCAGCCTATCAACCAGAAAAGGCTTGGGGGCTGCAGGGGTTTGAGCTTCTTTCTTGGGTTGTGCATGGACAACATCTTTGTAGGAGAAAGCTGGCCCAGATGAGGAGTGCCCCGCAGCCCCCCTTCTCAAACGAAGGGTTAAAATATAGTAGCGTCTCTCTCAATGTTATAAAATGAAAGGGAAAACGAGACATCGAGCTGTTTACCTCCATATAGAAGTCTTTGAAGAGCTGAGGGAATCCCCAGCCTCTGCTCCAGGGTGTACAGGAGTTTATGAACTGTATCCGTTGAGCGGACCCATAACATCATGGATCTACCCATGAGGAGCGAGATCTACATTTGAAAGGCAGGAGAGCGTAGATCTGGGAAACTCGGGCTGCTCGGATGTGTTGCAGAGCCCAGATTGAAGATCCTTGCCCGATCTGCGCGTTCCGCGACCTTTTCTATTTTCCAGCCGCAATCCTGTGAGCGAGGGCTTCTCATATTTATTCGTTCCAAGGTATCACACTAGATCCAGGTATCTTTCCGGAAATTCAAGGGTTCGAGGGCTGTTTTTTTTTCCATTTTCAAGGCTGTTGGGGTTCTGCTAGCGAGGAGGAGTCTTATCTAGGTAATCTTTGCCAGTAGCGTCTCTTGCAAGGCTTCAAAAAAGTGAGCGCAGACCTTGTTCCCTCAGATGGTTGCTTGCAAGTACGATTGCAGGAGCAATATGGAGCGGTGGCTTGGCCAATGTCCTCTGGATGCATAGATCTTCAGTGCCATGCGATGGCTTGACGATGGCGGAGGGAAGGGGCTCCATGGCAGGGGTGCTAGGGTTCCGGATCCTTCCGCAGCTCTAATCAAGAGCAAGTAAGATCAGTTTTTACCTTATGTTACAAACTATAATTGTTAATAATTTTGATATTACTAATAATTAGTATAGCTATATAAATCAAATTGTTTATATATATATATATATTATTGGGCCGAGAGGCCCTCTACAAATATATATATATATATATTATTGGGCCGAGAGGCCCTCTACAACCCAAAATCCATAATTTATTTCACAATTAAATTATTTTATAAATATTTTATTTTTATTTCATTTTATGACATTTTTTTAATAAAATCTAAAAAAAAATGTTATAACTACTTTTGAGATATATCAAAACCTCCATCTGGCTACTAAAAATATTCTCATAGAGATTAAATGAATGTTTTAATAAAATTAAAAATTAGAATATATATAAATATGTAAAATTTATTAATATAAATAATATTATAAAGAACCGATATAGATGCATATTAACCAAGGATCCAAGCCAAGGGAGAAAGCAAAGCGATGAATAATGATATAGGAAAGTAACTGCATGATTCTTTTAAGTTTCTTATTATTGTATTTTCTTTGACATGATTTTAATTAAAAATAACTTTTGAAGCACTTAAAAATGTTTTTATTTATTTATTGCTCTTGATGGACTCATGTTGTACAAATAGATAAATTTAATTTAATATATATATATATATATATATATATATATATATAATTTAAATGTAAAAAGTGGAGAAGGAGTTTTAGTTTCATTAAATTTCAAATTCAAACTATAAGAAAAGAGGCACTTAAAAGAAAAATAAATTAATTTTTTTATTTAATTTAATTTAATTTTTATATTATTTATAATTTTAATAAATAATTTAAATATATAAGGTGATGAGAAAGTTCTAGTTTCATTAAGTTTCAAATTCAAACCATAGAAAAGAGTAAGAAAATTAAATTTTTTTCTATCTAAATAAAAATTAAAAAAAAAAAAAAAAATATATATATATATATATATATATATATATATATATATATATATATATATATTACAAAATTATTTAATAAATATTAAATAAATACCAATAACCAAAAAATAAATAGAAATAGTTTTATAACCAAATATATATTTCTTATTTAAATTTAATTGATTATTAAGAAAAAGACAAAATAATAAACATAAAATTCAATATAAATTTTCCAAAAAACATGTCATCTCTGGTGAAATCTAATAAAACAAGAATAATATAAATTTCTTATTAAAAAACAAATAAAATTAATAAAAATTCTCTTACAAAACATGTCATCTCTATCAAAATTTAATGGATTGTCAAGAAAACAATTTAATATGCAAAGTCAAAGAGGATGCAATATTTGTCTAAATATAATGAGCAATTAAAATAAACCAAGTACTAATTACATTTAAAAAATAAAGCATACTAATAAATATAAAATCAATAATTTAATACTAGATTAAGGAAGAGCATTGGATGTAGCAATGTCATGGGATGGTTATGGAAGCAGAGGGGCTAATAGCCTAAAACTATCAAAAAGCAAGCGCACTACAAGGGATTGGTTATGCAAACTCAGAGCTCTAGCAATTCATAATTCTATTTATAATTGATAATACTGATAATTTAAAATAAAATTATAATGTAATTAATTTTTATTAATTTTTTAATCTTAAAAATATGAAGTGTATGACCAACCTAGATCCATCTTAACTCGGAATCTATCAAGCACCACTGAGATGGATCAAATGTCTCAAGGTGCAAACATTTTTTTTAGTGCAAAATTTGAGGAAAGGTTTGCACCTCAAGAGATTTGATCCCTCTCGGCGCTTGATAGATCCGGGGTTAAGATGGATCTAGGCTAGTTTCATTATTGAGTGGTCATACAAAATTTGTTGAACATCTGATTATTTTGATCATTTTAAATATGCTAAATATTCAAATATTAATTTGGTCATTTTTATTTTTATTTTTCTAAGTAAGGTTAAATTCTATTAATGAAACATATGGTACATCTAATCCATGGCCATCAGAGGCTTCATGAGTTCAGTAGAATAACAAAATTGGCCTGCCCGCAAGGGGAAACCAGCCTGAGCAATGTATATGAGCTACCTCGATGGAGGAGACCAGCTATAACATAACAAAAAGACTATGACTTCCCAAAACAACAAAATGACAGAAGAACTGAACAAAATTACTTGCACAATGCCACCTGCACTAGAGACCATAATCCTCTGAGGGGGGGTTCTTCTTCAATCCTGCACCAGTATCCATCATCGTCATCCGGAACGGGACATCTTCGAGCTGCTCCTGCACCTGCCTTACTGCCGCATTCCTACTTGCCTTTATCCTGAGGAAGACTCGAGCTGCCATCGCCTGCCTTGAGAGAAGAATCTTTTTCCCCGGTTTGTGTGGGCTGCACAAGGTCGGAGGGGTCCGACTTGTGAATTGGACGCGCTAGAGAGGAGGGTTCAGTGATTGCCTCCGGAATTTCCTTGAAGGTGACTGTAACAGTCGCTATGACCAGGGGCAGATTGGTTTTGCATTGGAAATGGAAATGGGCAGTAGACGAGCTGAGTAAAGAGGCAGAGGCACCGCGAGTGGGGGAGGAAGGGAGTCTACGCCCACGCCCACGCCCACACGCACTGCGCATAGAGGGATACCTTCCATGAAAACTCTCAGAAGAAGATGATGGAGAGCTGGTGGAGAGGGAGCGATGCCGGCCAGAGGGGCGAGCCCAGGTGCTGCCCCGACGACATCTTAAACGGTGCCTGAGCCTGGGCATATTGTCACGAAGCCTGAGAGAGTGGCTTGAATTGGCAGCAGGCGACAGGGAGAGGGAGGTCGAATTATGCTCAGGCGGGGTGGCGAGTTGCAGAGGGCAGAATGGGCTATGGGAGAAGTGAAAACCAGGAAGAAAATCCAGACAGCACCCCAAGTGACAACGCTTGCCAAGGGAGGTACGAGAGCTAGGAAGCTCAGCCTCCGGAGAACAGCCAGACCCAACAGGCGGGAACCAACTCGGCATGGAGGTTACTAGACGGAGCTGAGACAAAGCCGAAGACCCTGATGCAGAGACAAAGAGTGAAAACGAAGAACCAAAGGGTGGCATTATGCATTGCTTGCAGCCTCGACCTCCACACCGGCATAAATGCCGCATAAGGTGACGGCCCGGGGAATTAAACCTTCTGGAGATCCTTAACTGCAACCTGCGGGAGGCCATGTGGCCTTGCCACGCGCCCTCCTGCAGGCTTATAGCCATCGCATCACCCAATTTCACCCACATCCGGGGTTGGTCAATTTAATTTTAAATTTATTTAGGGCGTGAGTTTGTTGACATGAGAGGTTGTTAATAACTTGAATGATGAAAAATGATGAAATAAAAATTTTGGATGTAAAGTGACAATTTAACAATGTCGAATGATAGAAAATGTGAATAATAAGAATGTAGTCGATTACAAACAATCTTCATTGTGATCAATCTCAAATTATTTTCTTCTATCGTTTTTATTGTCACACCTATTATTTTTTCATATTTCTTATTAGTATTAAATCTTATTGGCCACCTTTCTCTCTCTATGTATTTCTTTGTCCCTCCCTCTCTCATCCCCTCCAACTCCATCTCTCTCTCTCTCTTCCTTCCTCTCTCTCCCTTTCTCTCCCACCTCCCTCTGTCTCTCCCCCCATCACACTCTCTCTCTCTCCACCCTCTAACACTGTCACTATCTCCCTCCCTCTCTCATTCTCTCTCTCCCCCTCTCTCCTCCCTTCCATATCTATGTCTCCCTCCCTCTCTCTCTCTCTTCCCCTTATTTCCCTATCTCTATTCTCTCCTTTTCTCTCTTTTCCTTCGTCTCCTCTCTCCCTCATTATGTCTTCATCTCTCCCTTGTCAATCCCTCTCTCTCTCCACCTCTATCTCTCAATGTCTTTGTTATTTCCTCTCTTTATTTCCTCCTCCAAATCCATCTCTCTCTCCCTCCCTCTCTCCCTCTCTCTCCCCCCTCCTCTCTCTCTTCCTTCCTCTCTCCCCCCCACTCTATACCCCCCCTTTCTCCGTCTCTCTCTTAAATTCGATCCCATTGTATTGTATTTAAGAAAATATCTAAGTTAAAAAAACATGTTGGGTTGTAAAATATTAAGCCTATATTTTGGATCAATCATGTCAAAGAAAATACAATAATAAAAACTTAAAAGAATTATGAACTGTCTCGCCTCTATCATTGTTAGTCACTTTGCTTTCTCTCTTCGTTTGGATCCTTGGTTAAGATGCATCTATCCCGGTTTTTTATAATATTATTTTTATTATATAAATTTCACATATGTATATACCAACCTAGATCCATCTTAGTCCTGGATCTATCAAGCGTCGAGAGGGATCAAATCTCTCGAAGTGCAAACCTTTATTTTGAGTGGAAAATGTAAGGAAATTTTTTCACATCGAGAGATTTGATCCCTATCGACGCTTGATAGATGCGGGGCTAAGATGGATCTAGGGTGATTTCAATCATGCGTGGTCATCAAAATTTGTTGAACATCTAATTATTCTAATAAGTTTAAATATTGTAAATATTTCTCAGATTAATTTGGTAAATTTAATTTTAATTCTTCTTAGTTTCCTCAGTTTGTTGAGATGAGAGAGACTGTTAGTAACTTGAATGACAAAAAATGATGAAATAAAATTTTTGAATGCAAAGTGACAATGTAACAATGTTGAATGATAGAAAATGTGAATAATAAGAATGTAGTTAGTTACAAACAATCTTAATTGTGATCAATCTCAAACTATTTTCTTCTATTGTTCTTATCGTCACACCTATTGATTTTGCCATCTTTTATTATCGATCATATGAAAAGGGCAGTTAAAATCATAGACCATTCAAATATTTAACTCAAGCTACTGTAGTAAACATCAAACCTTGTCTATCTTTCTCTCCAATATTAATAATAGCTTTCTCCAAAGTCAATCATTATGACTTATGAAGTGTTAAACCCCAAATAATTTTCAATGGTAGTTGTTTTCTTTTACCTTGTTTGAATGCAATGTGATTAACAAAGTTGAAAGATAGAAAATGGGAATAATAAGAAAGAAGTAGTTTATAGTTTTAGGAAGAAAACATTTCATGTAAGTGAACATTTTATTTAGGATGAAAATTCAAGTATTTTATTTATGGTCGAATTACTATAACATAGGAATCAATGCACGCCATCAAACATTTTTATGCACAAACATCGAGATCAATGCACATTATTAATCTAATTACTTTGAAATTAATGTATATCATACATCTAGTTGCATCAAATCAAAATCAATAGCTACACTGAAATCAATGCATCTAGTGCAAACAATCAAATCATATTAGAAATAAACATCCATACTGAAATCAATGCATTTAGTGCAAGAAATCAAATAGGATTAGACAATAATATCTACATTGAAACCAATGCATATGGTGCAAGTAATCAAATAGGAGTATAAATCAACATCTACACTGAAATCAACACATCTAGTGCAAGCTATCAAATAGGATTATAAATCGACATCTACACTGAAATCAATGCATCTAGTCCAAGCAATCAAATAAAATTAGAACTACAATAATCAATGCATCTATTTTAGAGAAAAAACAAAATATTCATGAATTTCTAAATCTAACGTCTATGTCTCTATTTGTTTCTTTGTGTCTCTTTCTTCTTCCCTCTCTCTCCACCTTCCATCTCTGTGTTTATCTCCCTCCCTCTCTTCTTATCTCTCTCTCCCCTCTCCTTCCCTCTCTCTATCTCTTTCTTCTTCCCTCTCCCCCCTACCATCTCTATCTATACCTACCTCCATCTCTCCTTATTTGTCTCTCTATCTCAACCCCCTAAACACATGTCACACACTCTCCCTCTCCATATATATCTCTCTTCCTCCCTCCCTCTCCCTGTCTCTCTCTTCTTCCCTCTTGCCCCCACCATCTCTTATCTCTTTCTCTTCCATCTCGCTCTCCTCTCTCCCTCACTATCTCTCCATCTCTCCCTCTCCACATTTCTCTTTCTATGTATTTCTTCTTCCTTCCCTCTCTCACCCCCTATAACTCCATCTCTCTCTCCTCTCTCTCAAGTCCTCTCTCCCTTTCCCTCTCACCTCCCTCTCTCTTTTAACCCATCACACACTCTCTCTACACCCTCCCTGTCTCCTCCTCACCCCTGCCTCCATACCTATGTCTCCCTTTCTCTCTCTTCCCCTTCTTTCTTTATCTCTATCCTCTTATTTTCTCTCTCTTACCTCATCCCCCCTCTCCCTCATTTTGTTTTCAACTCTCCCTTGTCACATCCAGAGCTGGCAGATTAGCTTCAAAAATATGCAGAAGTAGCCATCATCTACAGATTCAATGGACTTTGGCTTCGCACAAAGGATCTCTACGACTGGATCTACGCCAACTGAACCCACAACTGCACGGTCATCTTTTGCTCAAAGGGCTTCTTCATTATAGTTTTCGATCACGGCAAGGACTACCAGAGGGTTGTAACTGAAGGTCTGTGGTTTTAGGGAGCAATACACTCTCACACCGTCTCCCGCATTTAGACCTTCTTACATAAATCATAACCAAGAATTCCAGGGGTCATGCTTCCCAATTTACCGCTCACTTATGGCACCCTTCGGGCTTTTCAAGTGAATAGGAAACACCCCCGGGCCTCTATCTTGATAATAGATCCTCTTTGGGACTACTTTAGCATCACACACATGCGTAATATGTGTTGAAACAGATATAAGTAAAGGGTCGCTCGATCAAATCAATCTCAAGATCATGATTTCCTATGGACACGTATTCGTGATTATGAGAACACCGCTTCCGTTGCTCATCCTTTTGTCACCAAACAGGCACCTTCAGAATTCCCCCATGTCTTCACAAAAAAGAAAAACAACCTCAAATCAAAACCCAAAAGATGGATACCATGTTATCCGCCTCCCGTAGATGACGTTGAGCCCTCGAGCTTAGATGAGGAGGAGATTGATGCAGAAATGGAGTAGGCAAAGCAGACGAAATACTCATCCTCCGATGTCCCTGAGGGACCCCCTGTCACTATGACCTCTCAGAAACGCACCCATAAGTCCTCCTCTTTCGACACAGATAAGGGGACTCCTCCAACAATCAACAATAGTCTACAAGTGGTTTTAGCCCATCCGCACCAAGCTAGATGGGTCAAAGTCAACAAAAAGAAAGGAAAAAAAAATTGCATGGAGGATTCTGCCCATTCTGGGTAGAACCCAGTTTATATCTTCTTTTGTTTCTAAGTCTTGCTTCACTACTCTTTTGTTTGTTTCATGTTCACTCTTCGGGACCGAGGTTGATAGTTATCATTTCCAGTTGGCCTGTTTCTTGCCTCTTTTGATTGTTATCTCTTCTTATACCATATGATCGCTTAATAGAATTAGTCGTATTCACGGAAAATATATATATATATATATATATATATATATATATATATATATATCAAAATGATTATTAATATATAACAAATATTTTCACAACCTTTTAGATAATATAACTATTTATTCAATAAATGTCACATTATAAATTGTTTCATATTACTTTAATGAACTATAATAAAAACTAACCAAGCTAATTTAAAATAAAATTGTTTCTTTTTGGATAATATGAGAGTTTATATTATCATTTTCTCTTAACTAATATAATAAATGTTTTTTTTTAAAGGTGCAATTAGTAATTATGTTAAGTTTTTGGATTTTTAATCTACATATCCATATTTCTCCACACGTTAGTTTAGGTTCCCACATAACATGCAAAGTTAGTAGAAATTTGAATCAACATTTCAATTAATCTACACCTTAAGATTTTAAATTTGAAAAAATGATATGTAGGTAAGCCTTGATTCCAAAGACTGAAAAACTATTCATTTTCCACCATTAAATTTTACCCTTGGGAATATTTACATTTATAAAGTATAGTGAAATTATAAATTTAATTTTTTATTAATTAAGTTTATCTTAATTTAAATTTATTAAACATCTCAGTTTTAAAAATTAATTGTTTTTAACATAGATGTAAATATTTATTATAAATTAAATAAAAAATAAAAAATATTTGTATTATTAAATTTTAATTAATTCTATAATTAATATAAATATATTAAAGCTTTGTTGATAAATTTTATTTAAAAACTTGATAATTTAAAATAATTATAAAAATAACCTCAATGAAAAATCACCGCATAGCATCATATAAAATTAGATCAACTTTAACCTTTTATTTTTAAAACCCAATTTAACGTCTCACTTCGGTTTTAAATATTGATTTAATAAAAAATATGATTGGATTATAAGATCCTGAGCTTGTAAATTTGATCGCCTCGTTGCAAATCACCTTTCGGCCAATTGCTCCAACTCGGTCATTGAGGTTATGCTGATCAATCTGGTTTCTTTTGGCACGTCGTCTGGGCAAGAAAATGTAATAGAGTTCCTGCATCCCAAGATGTGAAAATGTGTCACATGATTGACAAAGTAAATGGAATTTTCGCTGCATCTTTATAGAGCAGTCTTCAGATTGCTACAATATTCATTACAATCTTGAAAGCACACGGTGAAACAACCGATCTCTCCAAACTTTACCAACTTTAATGCTTGGAGTCAGAAAAACCCTGCATACCAAAACAGGCTCGCTTGATGGATGATGATCTGATCAGAAAACAAAATAGCACCCTAAAAACAAAGAGATCGATCCCCATGATTGGGGGAGATCCGGCTCCCCAACTCGATCCGGAGATCCGAAGATCCAGCACCTTACTTCATCCAACCATGACCGGCCAGCCGAACAGATCCGGGATCGAAAGGATAAGAACTGTCCTGACAAATAATGAGCAGGATGGCCACCATGTCGAAACAAATACCCGCTGCGGCCGAAATCGACATATCATAGAGCGGAGAAGCGTCGAGAACCATCGTGGAGACTAGGTACAACGATGAGGGCAATAGAGGCAGTCCGGATAAATCCAAAGATCTAAAAAGCAGCCTGCCCAAAGATCCGTGCCTCAGATCGCCAATCAAGGAAATAAAAGCAGAACCGTGCCGCAGCAATCCGGATTAACGCTGCAATTCAATGGTTGATCGGAGAATCTCTCAAAACCGATCCACAGTCCTCAACAATCGAGTGGGGAATTGATCCAAGTGGTGAAGCCGCGCCTCACATAACCAATCCACAGTTCCCTGACACTCAACTAGGCACAGCACTTATAATGTCGGGGAAGAGAGTCCGGATCCCAGATTCTAGAGATGGAAGATCTTCGAATGAGGACAACATCAGAGACAAGCCATAGAAATGTAGAGACGCGCCTCAGCAGATTCTGAATATGCTGACGTGTGAAACGCACAGAACAAAAGTAAGTATAGACGCGCCTCTGCAAGCTCTGTATTCACTGGAGTCACTCCTACGAGATGACGCGCCTCTGCAAGCTCTGAATTCGCATGTGTTACACCTACCAGATGCAGCACATTAATGGAGACGCCCGGATCAACAACTAAAAAGATACAATCCCAGAAAACGAAAACCCGATCACTGATAAGTTGAAAAAAAGGTAGGTGAACGGTCACTATTGAGTGGGCGAACGGTCACAGTCGAGTTGGAGATCAAAGATGTCATTAAATGAGACAATCTTTCACCAACGGCCAAAAATCTAATCACCGCCAATCAGCCGAATTTGGGGAGGGAAACACGAAATGGTAATTCCTCTGAAAACAATTCAAATTAGCCGGAAAAGCACACGGCTAACCGGAAAAACCAGATACCCACACCATATGCAGTAAGCTCAAACATGGCATCCAAGAGAGCAGAAACCAAATCATGTCACACTGATCCCCCCCAGAATGCAGAAAACTGTTGTAACTTGCACCGCATAAACCACTCCCTATCCAAGCGTATCACAGGGAGCCGATGGAAGGATCAACTTGCAATACCTATGCGCTGCACAGAGTTGTCCATAAAGATACGCACACCATCGAGACCATCATACCATTCCCAAATCGCAAGCAGGCATCAGGGGGCCGATGAATAAATCCACATGCATCCGTCTCGACGCAACATGGAAATGCAAATTCGTAGGAACATGGAGCTACAAATCTGCACCATCCATAATCGGACACTACCCCGAAAAACAACAGTACTCAGTCTTGAAATAAACTGGAGACAACTCCACACCAAGAGCTAGTCCTCCACTCCAGATGACACACACCAACCCCAGGCTGCCATTTTAATCAAATTGCGTGTTTCCTCGAGAGAAAGAAAACCCCCAAATCGAAGACCAAAGGGAGCATCGACAACCCGAAACTCACAAGCAGCCATAAACGACACCCAATCTAGCCGAAACCAAAACGGGTCTCTCTGAGCCCCCCAAGAATGCAGAAAACTGCGGCTGGTTGCAAGAACACTGGAACACTGGAACGCTTACCTAGCAAGTATGCATCTTGTATAAGATACAATGCAACACAATGCACAAAAATGGAGCGACATCATAGTAGATGCACCAAGAGCCACCATAAGCACCAATAAATTATCCACATAGGGTTCCAGTATTGTGAGCCACTTATTAGAGCCACCTGGACCAAACATACACTGTCGTCACAGGGTTCCAGCTACTGAAGTCCATCAACAATAACCACCCACGCTGTATAATGAATCGGTCTCAATGGGTACCAGCTCTGTGTATCTGAAATCCGTCAGCCCATTCATCCTATCATTCTATGATACCACAGAAACCACCCTTAGCAACATAATATTGACTTCATTGGGTTCCAGTTAAGAGAACCCCCAAGTAGCCACCGAAACCATCAATTCCTTGATGTCACAGGGTTCCAGCTAGAAGATCGTTCAGCCATAACCACCAACGCTAGCCAAGATTTTGTTCACAACGGGTACCAGCTCTGTGAATATCGCCTAACACAATGGAGGTTCTCAGTGAATGCATTGCGGCAGAACAGTAAAAATTTCATTCGATGTTTTAATTTGTATGAATGCGGCGTGAAAGAATTGTGTTGGTGGCGCTGTCAAGAACAAGCAGCGAGCAAGAAAAGTGATGGTGATTTTGTGATAAGGGCAAAGATTGGTTGAATAAACATTTGTTGCAGGAACTACCATTGAAGTAACCGAAGACTTATCGATAGCGTTTCCTTGTCGAGTTGAAAGTTTTCGGGCCTGGCTTTAAAGCCTGAAAAGCAACGTATAAGAATAGATGTTGGGGTCAATTTTTTCTGTGAGATGGTGGTAACCGCATCCATTGCTACAGGTTCTTATCTACCTCGAATGAATATTTCGTTGTTGTAGAATTTCAACGTTTGTCTCGACAACCAATTAACTAGCACAACCACAGTAGTAAAAACTAATGTGGTTGATATACGCCGATAGTCTTATAAAGATTGATGATGGGAAGGACGACTATTTAAAAAAAATATATTAGCTTAACAAGAACATACAGAACTTTCAATTGATGCTTGAGTGTCTTGTATTTAGTTTGGGGGCGGTTGGAAACAAAATTCCCGGCCAACTACACAAGTTGGTATGCTCTGCAATTTCTTAAAAGAAAAAAGGTTGTTGGTCTCTGTGCATTAAATGTCTGTTGGTTCAGTTATGCTTATATCAGTTTTGGGTAAGTGAAACATACTGCGTTTCACTTAAAAGAATTCAGTAATTTTCTTTTGCGTTTGGGAGAGAGGTGCCCCTCTTCTTTTTCTTCCTCCTATTGAATTTCGAATGATGAGAAGAAAAAATAAAGTTTTCATACAAAAATTACATTTGTATTTTATTTGAGGTAGAAGCCAGCGTCTGAAAAAAAACACAGCCATTTTGGATCTGCCAAACATGTTTCTAAGACCGGAACCGTTAATGCACACATGATATTACTCTGAATGGGCCTGTACTTTGACAATATATTTTTGGAAGAATTTTTATTTTATTTTTTTAATGAAATATTTAACAAAAAGAACAAGGAAGGCTGCCCGGAAGAAGATGACCTGGGAAGGCTGCCTGAAAGAAGATGACCTGGGTGAATTGGTTGTTGATGAATACTATTGAGAAACATTGACGGTGGCACAGGACTACACCTCTTGTGAGCATAAGAGGTATAATTTATAACTAAAAATTATTCATTGGAATGAGTATGCTCATGCGTTGAAATTGCTATTAAGGAGAGATCTTTCCTCGTGTGGAATAAAATTGTTCATCTTTCTCAAAAATCAAATTCACGCTGACTGAGAGCAATGAAACATTGGTACGGAATTTTTAATTAAATAAATTCAAATAAATTTGAAAAATTCAAAGAGTGGGAAAGCATAAGGGTTATTATACATGGTCAATATGTTTTTGATATGAGGTTTATTGATTGTTTTTCCATTTGAATTAGGATATTTCAGATATATGGATATTTGAGATATGTGATGAATAAGGGTTATTATACATGGTCAATATGTTTTTGATATGAGGTTTATTGATTGTTTTTCCATTTGAATTAGAATATTTAAGATATATGGATATTTGAGATATGTGATGAAATTGAAGTTGTACTTTAAAAGAAAGTGCATTGTGGTTATAAAACATCTTTTGGTATATTAAAGATCATGACGTCACATGAGTCAAATATTATTCGATGAGAATTAAAATCAGATTTTATAGGGGATTTTATTGTTGCTTCCAGTAGACTCGTTAATACCAGAAGAAATTTTTGAAGTTGTTTGTATATTTGATGGGTGCATGATCAGTTGAACCCGAGACCCGGTTAATTCATTGAAAAATTTGTATTGGGTGCATTTTCGGTGGTAACCGACACCCCTTCTTTCTGAGTTGATTACAAGTTTACTTTGATATTGCACTGGAGAAAATGGCCAAACTAAATGATTTAGTATAATTATTAAGCAATTTAATTCTATCTACTGCCCATAACGATGTCCAAGTCAGCAAGGACATGCTTTGTGACATCCAATCATGTTTGAAAAATGCTAAAAGCACAATCGAATTCTTGGAGTTAGAATCGTTGTTACAACGAGATGAACCTAAAAAGAAAACTTGTGATTCTGAATTGGTGTTTGTTAAGAACAACAATTTGTTTGAGCTTGATCATCAGTCAAAGAATGATCAGAGAAATGAAGTGCTTTCAGGTGAAAATTTGGACGCAGTTAGAAGTGTTGATGTGAAACCTATTATAAGACCATGGGAAGAGATGGCACATAATAGACACATAACATGTCTTGTTTATAATAGTGATGTATCTTTTCACATTCCAGACTTTGCTAAACCTATAAAATTTCGAAGTGCAGGATTTCTGGATGGTGTGATTCCAGAAAAAAGTTGATAAATGTCAACAGTGTAACATAGTTGGACATATGAAATATCGGTGTTTTGATCTTCACCCGTGCGAGCATTGTGGAAAGCGAAATCACGAGTCAAACAGATGTTCCAAAAAGAAAAACACTGCAAGAGAGAAGCTAAGTTTTGGATGGATTGCTTCTTGGGAATGGATGAAAGCAGCCAAGAAATCTACAGATCATATTGAAGAATTTGTTCGAGAGTGACGAGTCTTGCAGTGATGACGAGTATTTCTCACCTTGTATCCGACAAGGGGGGATTTGTTGGTGGGTGGTCTGCTACTAGTTCGAGTTCGAGATGTCAAGCAAGCCTTAGTTAGTGATCTACATCCTAAGCCACAACCTCAGTTGATTGAGTTGTTTCTGAGCCAGCACTCCCACATTTGGAATTGTTCAAGGAATTGATGTGACAGTTTCGGAGTTTGTGGTCATCTTAAAACCACATTTTTTGTTCTAAGAACTACTATGTAGGTTTCAGAATTAGTGTTGGTTGAGACATTGAGTTCTCCCTTTTTCGGTTTGTCGTCATCCTTGAAAACCATTTTCGAAAGACATTCAACTCTTGGCTGAGATACATTTCTGCATTTTGAGCTCTCATTCTTGGACTTTGGTATATTCCTTCGGATTAAGGGGGGAATATTAGACAACTAATCCTTGGGTTAGTTTGTTTTAGGTAACCGGTTATTAGAGTCTAAGAAACTTGGGGAACTGATTCAACAATTTCTTGATGTATTTATATGTGTAAACGTTGTACATCATTGCTTGAAACATTCATTAATATATTGTTGAAGTTTTTTTCCAGTTTGTGTGTTGTGTGTCTTACACCTTTTCTCATTCCCGTGATCTTTTTTGAATTCTTCCACTGTGGAGCTTCACTTTCCCTTTTCTCAAGATTGAAAAGGAAAATTTTCGACATACAAATTGAATTCCAGTAGAAATGAGTTTTCCATACTGTGCAGGGTGAAACTGCTCCCAATGAAGTCAATTTGGGTTTTTCTGAAAAAAACCCAGATCTCGTATTTTTAAAATTTTTCTTTGTTTGTTCGCAATAGGAAACCGAAATTCACTTTTTGGGGTCACCTACAAAAATTACTTTGCACAATGATTGATTTCTTCAATTCATTGGATTTTGTATGCTTATGCCTCAGTGCCTATCAATACCATTGAACCTCTGCACATAACAAAATTTCTTCCCAACATTAGGATTCATCATGAAACATACAAATTCATTAGGTGCTTTCTGGTTGTTTATATAAGGAGCATTTGTAAGAATAGTCTGCCTCATTTTCTAGTTTTCCACTTTCACATTCCATACTTAGTGCCTTGCTCAGTTGAGGATTGTTGAATGCTATGTCAATGGATTCGTTATAAGTATTAAAATCTTGGTAGACTAGCTTCTTTATAGAAAATCGTTTCTCTATCTTCCATTTGGGTGTAGGCTATGAGAATATTTGAATTGGATATAGTTCATTAACAAGTGTATGTTGGGGGTGAATTTAGGAAAAATAATTGATTTTCCCGCTACGCAAATGGTGAACACGGACGAGGTGTCTCCATGTATAGTTGAGCACCTAGGGAAAATGCATCATCAAGATAAAATATGAAGCATCAACCTATGAGATTGGCTAGGAATTTGGATGAACATTACAATGCTTTACATCGATGTCTCTTCTTGGTGTTGCTTCCTCCCTTGTGAGATTAATTTTACCTTTAAAGTTCCAAACCTCTTTCCACAAAGGAATTGCTCTATCTGTTGCCACCATTGATTTCCATATGGCCTTCACCTTTATTTACTTTTCCCTTATCAAAATTATCACTTATTTGATCATCACTATCCATTGTGAGCAATTAATAATTGTCCAAAGATCATTTTCCTACATGTATGCAATGATTTGATTTGTTCACCTACTAAGACACGTAAGGAATTTGTCAGGCTTCATACCCATCATCACTATCCATTGTAAGCAATTCATAATTGTCCAAATATCATTTTCCTATACGTATGCAATGATTTGATTTGTTCACCTACTAAGACACATAAGGAATTTGTTAGGCTTCATACCCTTCTGTATAAAACCCTTTGAGTACACATATTAAATCATGTTAATCATCTGATCTGCTACAATCCCGGGAAATTGTGATTAAACCACCACCTTTGCAAGCTATCCTCTAGATAAAAACAAAATTCACCTCACAATATTAATATTTATCACAGGCCAATAAACCCTTTCCTCCTAAATAACAAACGCTTCATTGCAAACCATCATTCAAATGTGTAGGACCTCTGAATACAAGCTATTGGATTGCAATTGCTTGAACATGAACATTAGTTTCATAAACCTTCCATATAATGACTCATGTTCATATCAAATAAAAGTGCTTCAACGCCCTTTACTACAGCTTCATAATTCCTAAAACTGGGCACATTACTACCAAAAACTATGTTTGGGATCTCCAAAGTTTATTAGACAACTTTGTTGAACTATAATGTTCCATAATGCTGTTGGAACAAAGTCATCGGTAGAAGAAAGAGATATATCAGTCCCAACTACTTACATGAAAAAGTTTTTTATGATCATCCCTGAACCAAAACATAAGGTGAATAATATTGATTAAAAACATGACTATATTGGAAACAAAGTCTTTTGCAAAAATGTATCAAAGAATCTTTGACATTTTAGCTGTATCGTATTGTTCTACAGCAAACCCATTTATTTTCCACGATTTTTGTTTGGATTTGAGTGTGTTTTTTTTGTCATTTTTGTTGAATTTAGTGGAGAGAGATTTTTTTGGTCAAAAATGCAAAATCTTGATTGTTAGTTTTATTTGTTTAATTTCTTGTGACTTAGTTTTTTCAATCATTTTTTCTTGGGTTTGGATGTGTATTTTTTGCCATTATTGTTGCATTGAGTTGAGGGTTTTTTTTTTGTCAAAATTTCAAAATGTTGTATGTAAATTTTAATTTAATTTGTTTAACTTACAATTCTTCTTGGGCCCTAGGTTCAAACTTCAAACTTCAACTTACATTAAAACTCAAGAGTTCAACAAAGTTACAAAAATGTCAAGGAAATTTGACCCTCTCTGGGAATTTGGTGAGCTTTATGGGGGGTTTGACAGATAAAATTTGAGTTGCAAATTATGTGGGCAACATATGACAGGGGGGTATACAGATTGAAGATCCACTTTGAACAAATTCTTAGACATGAGGTAGGGCCTTGCTCAAATACAAATACAAATCCATAAATCATTCGAAGAGCCCTCAAATAATTGGAAGTAAGAGACAACCAAATTTACGAAGGTAGCTCTAAAGAGTCAAATAGTAGGGGCTGGAGTGTTATGATTGGGAGGTGACCGTGAGAGTGGCATTGGTTCTTCTTCATCGTAAACATCTATAACCAACCCCATAGTTTCCTCATGATTTTTTGTTCCTAGAACTACCCTTGGTGCACAACCATCTATCTCATCAGTTATTAAAAAAAAGGGAGAAGGAATAAGCTGATAAGTTGTTGGGAAAATTTTATTCTTTGGAGTTATATTTCTTTCAGTGTTTCCATGAACAATCCATTTTTCCAGCTCGCGATTGATGCTATTGCTATTGTTAGTCCAGGGTACAAAGCCCCTTCATATGATGACTTTAGAGGGCACACTATTCAAATTGAATTGGTTGACTGCACTAAGAGATTGGAGGAGTTTTGGGTATTATGGGCACACACATGATGCACTATGATGTCATATGGTTGGACCAATCAAAAGGGTATAAACCTTATTAACTTTTTGGTTAATTATCCCAAGGGGACAATGTTTATGAAATTTGTTGATGTATCTGCACATATCAAGGATGCACAATTATTATGTGATTTGTTGTACATGTTTATTTAGGAGGTGGGTCCACAACAAGTTGTCCAAGTCGTAACGAACAATGTTGAAAATTATGTTGTTACTGGAAAGATGCTTATGGAGAGGCATCCTAACTTATTTTGGACACCTTGTGTTGCACACTACATTGATTTGATGTTGGAAGACATAGGATTTTTTTTTTTGTCAAGGATATTGTTGAATCATAAAAAAAAATTAGAAAGTTTATATATAATCATGCATTTGTGTTTCATTGATGAGAACATTCACGAACAACAAAAAGTTGGTGCGCCCTGCCATTAGACTATTTTTCCACAAATTTCATATCTCTTCAGTCCCTCCTGAATTCTATATGGGATGTGAAGAGAATGTTTCTTTCATAAGAGTGGCGTGCTTTGTCATATAGTTGCAAACCTGAGGGAGATGCCATATGTAGGTTAGTTTCATGCTAGGAAAGCTTCTGGGCGAGAGTGCAGAAGGTGTGTAGCATTACTAAACCTTTGGTAAAGGTTCTTCAATTAGTTGATGAAGACAAGTTCGCAACGGGTTACTTGTATGAGGCCATGGATAGGGCAAAAGTATCCATTCAAAACTACTATGATGATCAGTGGAATGAGGGGTTTGAGAAACAACTCCTATGGGAAGTGATTGACGAAGGATCGATAAATACACTCCATCATCTCATTCATGTTGCAAGGATCTACCCGAACCTCACATTTTCTCACTCATGTGGTTTCTTATTTGATGCTGAGGTCATGGATGGATTCTTCAATTGTGTTCAGAATATGGTGTTATCTCCAGCATAACTTACATAAATCTCCAAAGAAATGGAGATATACATGATGGCAGGTGGCACATTTAGCTTTGACATGGCTATCTATGATATGAAGACTAAAATGACAGGTAAGATTTAGTTTGTTTCAAAATTGATTGTCTCTCCAAGTTCATACTTTGCTACAAATTTAAATTTAATTATTTTTCTTATGTTTATCTTATTTTTTGTATATGCATGGTGGATAAGCTACGATGGCAGAGTACCCGATCTCCAAAGGCTTTCCATTCGAGTGCTCAACCAAACATGTAGCTCCTCAGGATGCAAGAACAATTGGAGTATATTTGAAAAAACACGCACCAAGAAGCGGAACAGGTTAAAATATTCCATTTAATTTTTTGAATTCATTAAATAATATTTTTTTTTTATAATTTTTAATCTATTATTTAATTTATTAATTTATGACCCTTGTACAGGTTGGAGTCTCAATGACTTAATGACATGGTCTACGTCCACTACAATATTCAATTGTGAGTGAGGAAACTTGAGAGGAGGAATGATGTGGAGGCCATCTCATTGGATGTGATTGAAACCATTGCTACATGGAGGGTTGAGGTCAAGAGGCCTATCATGGAGTCAACCCCTGATTGGTTAAAGCAGGATGTAGTGGAGGGGGTAGATAAGGAGGAGGAGGAGGAGAAACAAGAGGAGGAGGTGACACCACATACCCCTATCACCAGTAGAGGACGTGTTCTACCTCCTATAGCTCCTAACTCTTCAGCTTCCAGAGCATAGCAGAGTCCATTGCCAGCCCCACCACCTTCTTCATCTAGAGGGAAAGATGTTACATTTTCTCGCAAGAGGGGCAAAATAAATCAATAGTATTAATTATTTGGTTCATTTAATTGTATATGAAATTATGACTCATGATATGAGATACATTATTATATTTTTTGTTGATATTTTGAGGCTGAGTTGGGACTCATGACTTAGTATTCAGGACATGATTCATTGTTATGTTTTATGCAGTACTAGACATGATATTACCCATCTTATATATTAGTTCTCTTTTCATATTTATGTTTCAATGCATTTATTTGATGTTGTGGATGATTTAGATATTAAAAATTTGAAAAAAAAATGATTATTTTTGTATTTGCTGATTTTTTTTTTTTCTGCTTTTTACCTATTTTTTCTCAATTTTTATGATTTTGTACCCTTGATGATTTAATCCCCATCGCGATGTTCGCAACATTTGTTGTAAGAATAGAAACAATATTTTATCCATTTTCTACAAATTTTTTTCTATGAAGTTTCCATTTGATCCATGATATAAACAAATAATTTCCTGGATATAATGGGAAAATCAGAGTAGTAATAAACACTGTTATGATTGGAGTAATAACAACAATGAATCATGGCTCATGATATGGTGTATTTATTACTATTGGTTCTTGTGTAGCAATGACATGACTTCCTATTACTGGTTCTTGTGTAACAACAATAGGGTTTCCTTGTTTCACTATTGTTATCATACTTTCTCACTGCTAAAACAAATGATAACAACTCATAATTTTTTTTTATGGGAATGGCTTCTACAACAACTTGTTTTGTTGTAGGTTCTTGTAGGCAATCCTAATCCTTTCCAAAGTATGTATATGGGTTATGATTCATTGGATAATATAGTACTCAAAACTATCTTTTAATGTAGGTTTCCTAGAAACAATAAAAAATAAAAAGAGAGACATGGCACTAACAAATTTTGACTATCCCTTTTAGCTACTTCATTTTTTGTGTGTTGGTGGTTCTTATGGAGCAACTGTTGGAAATACTGAGAGGGGGGTGAATCAGTATTTCTTTTCAATTGTTAATTTTTTCCAATTAGATTCTTCACAATTAAAAACAGAGAGGTGTATAATAATAATATTATTAAGGATTAATAAGAACTTCAGTCCTTTTTCAAATAATTGAGTACAATAGATGTGTGAGGGCACCAACCCTTCAATGAATTAGGGACCAACCTGTTGCCAAGCACCAACATGGACTTTGATGAGGCTCCGACCTCTAGGGCTTCGACCCTATCTTCTCAAGGCACCAACCTTGTGTTTAGGAGCTCCTAACCCAAGGACACCAATCCTTCTTCGCTTCTCTATTGATTCTACACCAAAGTTTTCACCAAGAGTTCTCCACCATAGTGCACTAATACTTTTGCACTATTTACTTAGCAATAAGCCTTATTTATTTTTCATCATTCTTCATCATCAAATCTACCCAATGCTTCTGCAACATACTACACTAGAAGTTTTGAAACAAGTCTCCACAAGTCACTGTTTGAGCTCTCAAAAGTCTGTCAACTTATTCAAGCACAAGTCCGAACCATTTTTAGTAAACCGAGCTATCAAAAGATTATGATCACAAGTTGAAGTCCCTTTTTCCAGGCTTGAGCAACTTATGGTATATGTTCGTCTTTTTCCAAGTTCGAGCTTGAAGAGGATTGTGCTACTAATCCAAGGTTCACTGCAATGGAGACTGTCCAAGTGATGAGCTGCTACAGGTGAATATTTCACAGTGTCACAGGTCCGGGCCGGGGGAGATCCGACCTACAAAAGGTGACAGTCCACCACAAATATATCCAAAGTTTCGGCCTCCCACAAGTGACTGTCAAGGGTGTAGAACGAAAGTGAGATGACTGTCCTAAAACCTAAAACTGTGCCTCCAAGAGACTAATCACAGACCAAGCTTAAGTTAGCCTCAAAAAGGTGACTTTCCTTCAAATCTGAGCCCTGAAATTTTGGGATGATAAGTCTGAAATCCAGCAAGAGATGGCAGGTCCGAGGTGTATACAGTCCAAGAATTGCTTGATGTTCTAAACCCAAACAGAAATATCTATACCTTATCTCCTACTCCTTTTCTCCCTTTTGTTCACGAGCTGTGAACAATGATAATATTTTCTGTGGTGATAACTGAAAAGGATGATGGAGAATGGAGTCTTGATGTTGTATATATAGTGGTTTTATCAATGCAAAACAAAAAGACATGTATCCACAAACAGAGCGACATGGGAGGCTAGAAAAGGTCAGCTCATAGACCAGAAAAAATTATTCTTAACTTAAAAAATTGATAACTTTCAAACCACTTGGATATTTTGGCTGAGTAATAGCTCGTCAGAAAGCTAAAATTATGATTTATAATATGGTATAGGTTTCATGTTCAGGTTCATCCTTTCAAAGGAAGAAATATGTTTTTTTAAGTGATTTGTAAACAAATGGTGCAAAAAAAAATAAACGACAGTGGATGGGCTTCTTGGTGGATGGGATTCTTCATTGTTTGCCTTCATCATGGGATCAACATGTCATCATCTAGCATATTGACATCAATGACAACTTAGATTAGAAATCTCCCCCTTTGTCATTGGATGGGAATATTATTTTTCTCCTCCCCCTTTGACATCAATGGCAACGGGGTGTCAATGTGCTCCCCCTGTCATGATGCTCCCCCTATCATGCTGCTCTCCCCGACATGCTGCTTGTTTTAATGTGATGCAAGAGAAGTGACCCCCATATTTTGGCGAAGATACGCAAATTCTTCTCGTGGAAGGGGTTTTGTAAAGATATCTGCAATTTGTTCTTTTGTATTGACGTATTCCAACTTGATATTTTGTTCAACAACTTGTTCTCGGAGAAAATGATATTTGATTGGAATATGTTTGGTCTTTGAGTGCATCACTGGATTTTTTGAAAGACTGATGGCACTAGTGTGGTCACAAAAAATAGTAATTGGTTGCTTAGTCTCTATGTTGACATCCTTCAAGGCTTCCTTCATCCATATAATTTGTGTACAACAATCAACAGCAGCTATATATTCGGCTTCAGCTGTAGAAAGAGATATAGATGATTGCTTTTTGTTGAGCCAAGATACAAGACAATCTCCCATAAAGAATGCATTTCCACTGGTACTTTTTCGATCATCCACGCTTCCGACCCAATCAGCATCACAGTAAGCTATCACAATAAGAGTTAAACTCTTAGGATACCAAAGACCGAAATCAGTCGTTCGTTTCAGATATCTGAGAATTCTCTTCATAGTTGTTAGATGGGATTTTTTAGGACTTGACTGGAATCTTGCTACCATTCCTACTGCTTGCGTAATGTATGGTCTTGTAGCTGTTAAGTATAGGAGAGCTCTAATTATTGACCTGTAAAGAGTTGTATCTATGAGAGGGATATCATCATCTTTACTTAATTTACAATCTGTGTTCATTGGTGTGCTCATTGGTGCACAATCTTCCATCCCATATCTTTTGAGCATGTCTTTAAGATATTTTGCTTGAGATATAAACATGTCTGCAGAGGTTTGAGATATTTGTAGCCCAAGAAAGTAAGACAACTCACCAATCATTGAAATTTTGAATCTTTTGGACATATTTAGAGCAAATTCATGGCTCATCTCATCATCATTGCTAGAAAATATTAGATCATCAACGTATACAAGAGTGATCAAAAGTTTTTCCTTGTCCATCTTCATGTAGAGATTGCTACCAGCTACTCCCTTTTTGAAACCTTCTTGTAGCACATAATGATCCAACTTTGCATACCATGTTCTAGGGGCTTGTTTTAATCCATACAAGGCCTTTTTTAGCTTGCATACAAAGTCCTTCCCTTCGGCAAGATCAAATCCTTCTGGTTGCTCCATGTAAACTTCTTCCTTGAGATCTCCATTCAGGAATGCTGATTTTATTTCCATTTGATAAACCTTGAATCCTTTTGAGCAAGTAAATGCCAAAAAAATTCTTATGGCTTCCAATCAAGCTACTGGTGCAAAGGTTTATTCGAAGTCAATTCCTTCAATTTGTGAGTATCCCTTACAGAGAAATTTGGATTTATTTCTGATGATTTGTCCATCCTCATTCATCTTGTTTTTGAATACCCATTTTGTTCAAATTATATTTTTATCTTTTGGGAGAGGTACTAGCTCCCAGGTCTCATTATCTTCGATTTGAGACATTTCTTCTTCCATGGCCTTTATCCAATAAAGATCTTTGCTTGCTTGAGAAAAAAATTCAGGTTCTATTAAAGATAATAGAGCAACATTATCTTTTCTTGGGGTGCTTATCATCCTTCTTTGAGTTTGAATTCCTTCATCTATATTTCCGATGACTTGTTCTTCTGGATGATGTCTTTGAATGAACTTGATCTTAGAGGGAGTTTGTGAAGGTTCACTTTGAGGTTCTCCATTCTCCTCTTTTTTTTTTCAGATTCTTCTTCTTCACTTTGTTCAAAGAAAGGCTCAACTTCATGATCTTCAATTCTTTTTTCTGGAAGGCCTTCATCAATCTTCACATCAATGCTTTTCACTATTCTTCATAGACGATTGTTGTAACATTTGTAAGCTTTGCTCCTAGTGGAGTATCCAAGAAATATTCCTTCATCAACTCTAGAATCAAATTTACCTGGTGAGTCATCATTTATTTTTATGAAACATTTTCTTCCAAAAACCTTGAAATATTTTACTGAAGCAGGTCTTCCTTTCCATAATTCATAAGGAGTGTTTTCATTATTTGGTCTTAGTTGATTTCGATTTAAGGTATAAACTGCGGTGCCAACTGCTTCTCTCCAAAATTTTGGTTGTAAATCAGTTGCTAGTAGCATTGTCCTTGCCATATCTTGAATGGTTCGGTTCCTTCTTTCAACTACTCCATTTTGTTGGGGTGTCCTTGCAGTAGAGAGTTCTCTTTCGATTCCATGCTCTTTACAGAATTCATCAAATTCTTTTGAGGTGAATTCTCCTCCTCTATCCATTCTAAGACATTTAATCTTAGAACCTTTATCATTCTCAATGAGAGCCTTAATATTCTTAAAACATTCAAATGCTTCGGATTTATATTTTACGAAATATATCCACATCATTCTCGTATAGTCATCAACAAATAGAGCAAAGTACCTTTCACCTTGAAGAGCTGGAGTTCTAGTTGGCCCACACAAATCTGCATGAATGATTTCCAAAGGTTTTGTTGTTGAGAACTCCTTAGTTTTGTGGCTAGTTCTGGTTTGCTTTCCATGTTGGCATGGGCCACATACAACTTGATTTGGTTTGTACATTTTTGGAATATCCCTTACTGCATTAATTTTGCTGATGTTGACTAGGTTATCAAAACTTGTATGCCCCAATCGCTTGTGCCATAACCAACTTTCATCTGTTTGACTTAAGTAAAATTTATCTTCTCGGATTCTACTGAGAATGTAAACATTATCTGGTGTTCTTACTCCTTTCGCCACAAGTTCTCCCGAGGATGAGTCTCTTATTTCACAATTTTTTGTACTAAAGACAACATTATGTCCTTGGTCACAAATCTGGCTAACACTTAAGAGATTGTGTTTGAGCCCTTCTACCAGCAAGGTATTTTGAGCCTTTCCTAGTCCATTGACAAGGGTAGCAGTTCCTTTTCCAGTGATTTTAGCGGATCCACTTCCAAAGGATACATTTCCATTTTTCTTGTTCAATGAGATAAACTTCTTTTGGTCACTTGTCATATGTCTTGAGCATCCACTATCCACGAACCAATGATTTTCTTCACTATGAGCACATAGAGCTAGGCCACATTTATCAGTTTTGAGATTTACGTTTTTAGCTTTCTCCCTTTTGAGAGGGAAATTTTGTTCATTATGATCATAATTATCACATAATGAGCAAGATAGATCAAACTTAGCCAAAGGATTAAAGGAATTGTAAGTTTTGATTTGTCCTTGCTCTTTAGGACCACGTAGTTGGTTTGTTTGATCATTCAATCTTGGTGCTTCATTCTTTTGAGCCTTGCAATGCTTAGCTTGATGCCCAAAGTTTTTACAATTGTAACAATGCCCAAGAAAAATAGTTTGATACCTGTTGTAGTATCCATAGCTTGAACCAACATTCTTCCTTGGAGTTTCTCTTTCTTCAATTCTTGGTTTTGAGATGGGACTTTGTTCCTGACAAGATGACTTTTCTTCTTTTGGATGGCAAGAGAGTACATCAACATAAATTATGGAATTATTCTTTGTACTTGATGATTCTCCTTTGAAACCAATTCCAGACTTGTCATGTTGAGGTTTTTGACTATTAAGAATGTTGTCAATAGCTAGAGAGCTTTGCCAACTCCTTTTAACTTGTTCTAATTCCTTTCTTAGAGATATTATTTCAGCTTCACGTTTTTCACAGATATCATCCTTCTCTTTTAGCTTAATGCTCAAGAAGTCTTCCCTTCTTTTTGCTTCCTTTATTTCTATTTTGAGAGAAATTATCTTCTTTTGTAGATTCTCATTTTCTTCAATGGCACTCATTAGAAAACTATCCATTTTTCTTTCATCTTCTAGTTTTGAGTCATCATCATTTGTAAATGCCATGAATAACGTTTCTTTTCTTCCAACATAATTACATTCCTCATCTAATTCACGATCACTTTCTTTGTAATGACGAACATTTCTAGTTGATTTATTTTTTATGACTACAAATTCATCTTCATCAGACTCATCTTGTTTGGAGAAGAAATTCTTCTTATTAAACCCTTTATTTTTGTACATCATTCTTTTAGAGTCCTTTTCATCATCACTATCATGTTTATGAGGACATTTTCCAACATAATGACCTATTCTTCCACAATTGAAACAAATAAGAGGGTACTTACCTTTTATCTTAGATCCCCTTTTTAGTCTTCATACAAATTGAGCTAACCCGTTTTCAGTATCAGATTCATCGTTGTTGAAATTCCATCCTTTTACTTATTTTGTAGATCTTGAGGCTTTGAAAGCTACTTCTTTGAAATCTGGGCTCCCTTTCCTCATCTCATAGGCAATAAGAATTCCATGAAGTTCATCCATCTTGAGAGTATCTAGGTCCTTCATTTCTTTTGTGGCACTTACTTTGGAGTCAAATATATCAGGAAGCGATGTCAGGATTTTTTGAACATTGGTGCTTTCTTCAATATTTTCTCCTAGTCCTTTAAGAGAGTTAACCACTTCAGCTACTCGGAGGAAGTATGATGCAATATCTTCATCATCATCCATTTTCAGACTCTCGAATTGTCTTCTATAGGTTTGAAGCTTTTCCTTCTTAACTTTGGAGTCCCCATCATATAGAGAAACCAACTTATCCCATACTTCTTTGGCTGAGTCACAATTCATGACTTTCATAAATTCGGAATCGGTAATTCCACTAGTGATGGAATTTAAAGCTTTGGCATTAGCAATGTAGGCTATTATTTCATCTTGGTCAGTTGGAAGATTGGCGGGAGCTTTGTACCCATCCAAAACAAAGTGCCATGCTTCAGGACCAAGAAACATTAGATATTAGGACATCCTCTTTTTCCAAAAACTAAAATTTGTTTCATCAAAGATAGGTAGTTTCCCTGTTGCTTCCATGTTCTTCATTGCGCCTAAGAATCCTTCTTCCAGCTGTTAGGCTGATAATGAAGAATCTGGCTCTGATACCAATTTTTGGAAATACTGAGAGGGGGGTGAATCGATATTTCTTTTCAATTGTTAATTTTTTCCAGTTAGATTATTCACAATTAAAAACAGAGAGGTGTATAATATTATTATTATTAAATTAATAAGAACTTTAGTCCTTTTTCAAATAATTGAGTACAATAGATGTGTGAGGGCACCAACCCTTCAATGAATTAGGCACCAAACTGTTGCCACGCACCAACTTGGACTTTGATGAGGCTCCCACCTCTAGGGCTTCGACCCTATCTTCTCAAGGCACCAACCTTGTGTTTAGGAGCTCCTACCCCAAGGACACCAATCCTTCTTCACTTCTTTATTGATTCTGCACCAAATTTTGCACCAAGAGTTCTCCACCACAGTGCACTAATACTTTTGCACTATTTACTTAGCAATAAGCGTTATTTATTTTGCATCATTCTTCATCATCAAATCTACCTAATGCTTCTGCACCATACCGCACCAGAAGTTCTGAAACAAGTCTCCATAGGTCACTGTTTGAGCTCTCAAAAGTCTGTCAACTTATTCAAGCACAAGTTCGAACCATTTTTAGTAAACCGAGCTATCAAAAGAATCTGATCACAAGTTGAAGTCCATTTTTCCAGGCTTGAGCAACTTCTGGTATATGTTCGTCTTTTTCCAGGTCTGAGCTTGAAGAGGATTGTGCTACTAATCCAAGGTTCACTGCAATGGAGACTGTCCAAGTGATGAGCTGCTACAGGTGAATATTTCGCAGTGTCATCGGTCCGCCTGGGGGAGATCCAGGCTACAAAAGGTGACAGTCCACCACAAATATATCCAAAGTTTCAGCCTCCCACAGGTGACTGTCAAGGGTGTAGAACGAAAGTGAGATGATTGTCCTAAAACCCAAAATTGTGCCTCCAAGAGACTAATCATAGACCAAGCTTAAGTTAGCCTCAAATAGGTGACTTTCCTTCAAATTCGAGCCCTGAAATTTTGGGATGATAAGTCTGAAATCCGGCAAGAGATGGTAGGTCTGAGGTGTATACAGTCCAATAATTTCTTGATGTTCTAAACCCAAACAAAATTATCTATACCTTATCTCCTGCTCCTTTTCTCCCTTTTGTTAATGAGCTATGAACAGTGATAATATTTTCTGTGGTGATAGCCAAAAAGGATGATGGATAATGGAGTCCTGACATTGTATATATAGTGGTTTTATCAATGCTAAGCGAAAAGACATGTCTCCACAAGCAGGCCGACATGGGAGCCTAGCACAGGCCGGATCACAGACTAGAAAAAAATATTCTAAACGTAAAAAATTGATAACTTTCAAACTGCTTGGAGATTTTGGCTGAGTAATAGCTCGTCGGAAAGATAAAATTATGCTTTATAATATGGTATAGGTTTCATGTTCAGGTTCATCCTTTCAAAGGCAGAAATATGTTTTTTTAACTGATTGGTAAATAAATGGTGCAAAAAAAAATAGAGGACAGCGGATGGGCTTCTTCATTGTTTGCCTTCATCATGGGATCAACATGTCATCATCTAGCATATTGACATCAATGAAAACTTAGATTAAAAATCTCCCCCTTTGTCATTGGATGGGAATATTATTTTTCTCCTCCCCCTTTGACATCAATGGCAACGGGGTGTCAATGTTCTCCCCCTGACATGCTGCTCCCCCTATCATGCTGCTCTCCCCGACATGCTGCTTGTTTTAATGTGATGCAAGAGAAATGACCCCCATCTTTTGGCGAAGATACTCAAATGCTTCTCGTGGAAGGGGTTTTGTAAAGATATTTTCAATTTTTTCTTTTTTATTGTTGTATTCCAACTTGATATTTTGTTCAGCAACTCGTTCTCGGAGAAAATGATATTTGATTGGAATATGTTTGGTCTTTGAGTGCATCACTGGATTTTTCAAAAGACTAATGGCACTAGTGTTGTCACAAAAAATAGTAATTGGTTGCTTAGTTTCTATGTTGACATCCTTCAAGGCTTCCTTCATCCATATAATTTGTGTACAACAATCAACAACAACTATATATTCGGCTTCAGCTGTAGAAAGAGATATAGATGATTGCTTTTTGCTGAGCCAAAATACAAGACAATCTCCCATAAAGAATGCATTTCCACTGGTACTTTTTTGATCATCCACACTTCCGGCCCAATCAGCATCAGAGTAAGCTGTCACAATAAGAGTTGAACTCTTAGGATACCAAAGACTGAAATCAGTCGTTCCTTTCAGATATCTGAGAATTCTCTTCACAGATGTTAGATGGGATTGTTTAAAACTTGACTGAAATCTTGCTACCGTTCCTACTGCTTGCATAATGTCTAGTTTTGTAGCATTTAAGTATAGGAGAGCTCCAATTATTGACCTGTAAAGAGTTGCTTCTATGAGAGGGGTATCATCATCTTTACTTAATTTACAATCTGTGGTCATTGGTGTGCTCATTGGTGCACAATATTCCATCCCATATCTTTTGAGCATGTCTTTAAGATATTTTTCTTGAGATATAAACATGCCTGCAGAGGTTTGAGATATTTTTAGCCCAAGAAAGTAAGACAACTCACCAATCATTGACATTTTGAATCTTTTGGACATATTTAGAGCAAATTCATGGCTCATCTCATCATCATTTCTAGCAAATATTAGATCATCAACGTATACAAGAGTGATCAAAAGTTTTTCCTTGTCCATCTTCATGTAGAGATTGCTACCTCCCTTTTTGAAACCTTCTTGTAGTAGATAGTGATCCAACTTTGCATACCATGTTCTAGGGGCATGTTCAAATTGTACGATAGTACTCATGGCTGCTAGATACCCTTGGTATATATTCGGATTCTTTCTTCAATGGAATGTCCCCCTCAGGGTCATATGTCTCTCGGAATCCTCGAGAGTGTCCCTGAGCCATGATGGTCTCTTCCCCATTGAAGGAGGTGGATCAATCGGGTCCATCAGTCCTTCAGCATCAGACATCATCTCATCCTTTGGTTCTTCTTGATTTCGAGGCCTTGCTTCATGATCTTCCTCAGATCTCCGAAGATTGACTACTTTCCTCAGGGAAGAATCTTCATCAAAGGTGACATCGTGGCATATCTCCACTTCCCTTTGACCAGGCACATAGACTCTATAGGCCTTCGAAGTTTCGATGTAGCCCCCAAACATTCCCTTCTTCCTAGAAGCATCCAGATGGCTCCTCTTCTCTTTAGGCACATGAAAATAAACAAGACATCCAAAAACTATAAAATGTGAGACATCAGGTTTCTTACCAGAGAAAACCTCTTCGGGAGTTTTGGAGACCAGAGTGGAATGTGGGCATCAGTTTTGTATGTACACAACCGTGTTCACAACTTATCCCCACAGAAACTTCGGTAGACCCTGGTCACATAGCATGGCATGGGAAACTTCCACAATGGTCTTGTTCTTTCATTCAACAATGCCATTCTGCTCAGGAGTATAGACAGTTGTGGTCTCCCTCTTGATTCCAGCTTCTCTGCTAAATTTCTTGAACTTGTTCGTCTCATATTCAGTGTCGTTATCGGTATGTCAGATAGTATCACATGTCATCGCTCCAAGTGGACTTCCTCCAACCTGGTAGAGTGTATCAACTCTAAACCCAATCGTGATAGCTTCCTTGAAACTCTTCTTCCAAATACGCACCTTCCCATCAATGAATGCCACATTGAAACCTTTTTTTTCCATGGCCGATATAGACAAAAATTTCTTCTTCAAATCAGGTACATAGAGTACCTCCTGCAAGCAGAGGACTCGACCTTGAGATAAGTGGAGGGTCATAGTACCTGCCCCTTTCATGGGATATGTGGCATTATCTCCAAGGATAATTTCCATATTAGTATCTTCTCAACCATATCAGAAAGTGCTTCCTTGAACCCAATGATGTGCCTTGAGGCACCACTATCTATCAACCAGACATCCATAGTGTCGGGTGGAGATGCAACAAAGAAGGTAGATAAAAGAATGAATTCATTTCTTTTATCAACAACATTTGATTCCTCATACTTGGAATTTCTCGACCTTTTGAAAGGTTGACCATTTCCGCTGGAGGGAGCCTTCGTCTTCCCCTTGAACCTGTTGTTCCTTTGATTGCCATTCCTGTTGTGAAACCAGCTCCAAAAAGAGAAGAAAAGAGATATCACGCCTTAGAAATAAGCCACTTCGAGGGGGAAACATCCAATACATTACATGAATGAAAAATTCTTGGATGATACAATTTACAAAACCTCCTTTCTATATATAGGAGTCCATGGGGCCATAATGTAATCCTAGTGGGCCACAATGTAATCCTAGCCGACCTAACAATAATAATTTAAGGGCACAATAATAACAATATGGGGTTACAGGGGTACAATAATAACAATAAGGGGGGCTACACTAACATAATAAGGGGCTATACTATTAATATAGGGACTTAACATGCCCCTCTCCTTCAAACAAGTGTTGTCCTCAACGCTTGATTATTTCTTGATGCTTCTGTATAAAATTCTCATCCTCCCATGTGAAATATTCTACAGGAAAGTTCTTCCACTTGATGAGATACTCTGAAATTGATTGTACTTGTCGAGTTCTTGTTTCTAAGACTTCTTCATAACTTATTTCTATGTGATGTTGATCTTCCGGTTGTTTCATTTGATTTTGCACCAAAGTTAGGTTATCCTTTGAGAGTTGGAGAACTTGTTGTTGATGCTCGATGTGATCTTCCACTAATTTATCATCCATATTTGCTATTATTTGATCCTTAAAACCATCCAACTTAGCCTCCATTTCTGCTTTTAAACCATCTATTTCATCTTCAATTGCTCTTCGTAAGATCGAAACTTGTTGCACTTGGTACCGTAATTTTGATATCTCATCCTGCAATTCTTCCTCTTCACGCGTCATAGTATAGATTTCTGAGGGATTAATGGGTGTTGAATTATTTTTAGGAGGCATTTTATAATCCAATACTGATATGTATTGTACAATATGCCCTTGCAATCAATTCAACTTGATTCTTCAAACAAGACTTATGCAATTCGGAAAAAAATTACACACCTTTTACTTGCTTTAAGGAGCTCGATATTGAAATTGAATTATCTCTGTAATTGAAAATCTTCAATATATAAAATTCAGCCCTGCAGTAGCCCTCTGAAGCTTCTTTCAAATGCCACAGGTCTGACCTGATTTGGATTCTGCAAGACAAAGTTGTGTCCAATCACCCACAATGACCTAATTCTGGACTGGTTCAGTAGAGCGAACTTGTACGACTTGCCACGTGTCACTGTTTCGTCCTTTGCCTCTGAAATTGATATCCAAGAAACTACAGTCTGTGTGATTGCAACCAATTTTTACGGCACTCAAATCCAATGCACAGAGAGAGAGTTATTGAACTTTTCCCACGATCACCTCTTTGAGATGAAATTCAGGAGCCTGAAAAAGCACTACCTTCCACAGATCATATCTCCAAAAATATTGCGAACCAAGCTCTGAAATTTTTTGAAAAATTTCCTCATGATTTCAGCTTCGCACCATATGAATTTCAGATTCTGAACCTTCGTAGAAAAAGTTTTATAGCGAAAATGCCACGATGACCTGTTTAGGAGCTTGAAAAAAGGCCTAACTTCCACAGATGATATCTCCGAAAATATTGCGAACCAAGCTCTGAAATTTTTAGAAAATCTTCCTCAGGATTTCAGCTTCACACCCTAAAAATTTCAGCTTCTGAAACTTCGTAGAAAAAAATTTATAGCGAAAATGCCACGATGACCTGTTTGGAGCAGCGAAACCCTAGAATCCCAAGCTTTGATACCAAATGTTGTGTAACCAGCTCCAAAAATAGAAGAAAAGAGATATGAATGCCTTAGAAATAAGCCACTTCGAGGGGGAAACCTCCAATACATTACATAAATGAACAATTCTTGGATGATACAATTTACAAAACCTCCTTTCTATATATAGAGTCCATGGGGCCATAATGTAATTTAAAAAATGAGCTAACAATAATAATTTAAGGGCACAATAATAACAATATGGGGGTTACAGGGGTACAATAATAAAAATAAGGGGGGCTACACTAACATAATAAGGGGCTATACTATTAATATAGGGACTTAACAATTCCTCTGGTTGTTGTTGTTATCATCATCATCATCATCATCGGGAGAATATTTCTTGAAAGGGCATTCTCTAGCATAGTGACCTGGCTTGTGACAAGTGTAACACTTGCCCTTCTTTCCTTGGGCCCCTACTCTTCCTTTGTTCCTTGGACCACCAAATTTATTCTTATTAGAATGAGCAGCGAAGGCAACATTTCCTTCATTTTCATATTCCTTCATTCTTGTCTCTTCTTGTATGCATCTCGATAGTACTTCGTCAAAGTCAGGTATCACATTGTTATTGAAAATGGTAGTGTTGAACACATGCCATTCGGTTGAGAGACCTCCAAGTGCGGTGAGTACCATCTCTCAATTAGCTATTGTCTCCCCAATAGCTAGCAGATTATTCCCAATCTCTGTCATCTTCAGAAAATATGATTGAACAGAATCATCCCTGCCTTTCTTCAGATTATTCAATTGATTCTTGAAGAATAGGACTTGATTCACATTTTTTTCCTTGAACATGTGTAACAACTTATCATACATCTCCTTGGATGTGCCCTGCTCAGAGATGTAGGCAACTAGACTCTTGTGAATTGAGTCCCTGATCATCAACTTTGCTTTGATCTCCCCCTTCTTATACTTTGTTTTGGCAACATTAGTTGCAGTGGATGGAGGCTCTTGGATTTTACCCTGCACATAGTCCATGACATCTTGGTCTTCCAAGTTAAGATCCAATGTCATCTTCCAAGCATGGACGTCATCTTTCCTAGTCAATTTGTCATTAGCCTTAAAGCCATTGTAGTTTGAGGAACCCATCCTCTTCTTCGGTGATTGCTACAAATTAGGGCTTTGTCTTCACCTCACCTCTGATACCATGTAAATTTATGTAGATGTTATATGCTTGATGCAACTTTAATTTTTATCCCAATTTTAGTTAGCAATCACATAAACAATAAACTAAAATGCTGATAGAACATACGAGTAGATCGACAAAAGACAAGCCATAAATATATAAGTGTGTTGTTGCATTACGGCGGTCAACAAGATGATTTAACCAACAAAGTATCAATATGGTTAGCCAACCAGCAATGTCACACAACCCTCTAGGACAACCAAACGATCAACTCAAAAGTCAACCCAAAAGTCAATGTTGTTAGTCAACGATCAATGAAAACAACAGCAGCATCTAGGTCAATGGAAAAAATTCAAAGTCAATGTCTAGCCTCAGGAATAGTGCCAAAAAATGCGGATTTTGAAAATTGAACTTTTGGGAGAGTTTCAGGTCCATTTGACCTTGCGTTGACCAAAGTCAGCGCTGGTCAAAGTTTGCTGCAGAAACCCTAGATTGAAATCAGAAATGTGCTGCTGCTGGAATTTTCCCATGTGTGGAGAGAAGAGCCTCCAAGGTCATCGAACCAATCAGATGAGGAGAGAGAAATGTGTGAGGATGAGATGAGTGAAAATGGCCTCCAACGTTAACCAATTTATATCCATCAGTGAGGGTGTGTGACACAACTGTTGGGGCACAAAACCTTAAGGGCGACTTGCACATATTTTTATTAAATTCAAAACAAATGTTCTGCTCATCGGATTAAGATGATCTTTAGATCGATCTTGCACCTCTTTGAAAGAGGAGTCCAATACAAATATTGGCATCTTCATCTAAGCATCACAACATGGAGTTTGGACCTAGTTGTCCAAAATTAACAAAAATTCCTTGATGAGCAAGTTGAAGGATTGATGGCAAAGGTATTGTTATTGATTTCCTTTGTCCGTTGAAGGATTCCAACTAACAGAGTTGAATTCCTCCTACCCAAGTTCAGTTATGGATCAAGTGTCCATTGGTTATCATACTTCTAGGAGTATTGGCGTAAATAGAACAAATGGGTTTTGAAGATTGACGACCTGAGATGGTGGTGTGTTGCTTCATTCACACCTAGGTTGTTATGAGGCATCATGAATCATCCATCAAAGTCTTGTCAAACCACTCCCTTGTATGTAAGAACAACCCCTGCATGTTAGCATCTGGTATCATGTTTATGAAAGAAGTATTGAAAGCCTTGAAGAGAACAATAATCATGCCATTGGTGAAGATAATCAGATACCAAAGGCCCATTTGAAACCTTGGAGTACATTGAATTTATTTAACAACGTTTAGAGCCTCTCTTTGAACAAGAACTATTAGACAAATAATTTTTACACGCTCCATTCCAACGTCTTATGAATAATATGGAGTCTCAAACTTATGAAACAATTGAGAAATATATTATGAAGCATGCTCAATATAAGAAAAAAATTCATGTGGCCTTACTTGATCCTGTACCCAAGGAGAATGTATCAGCAACTAATACTATTCGTATAGTTGTAGGAGTTTAGCAGGGAATTTTAGTAAGGGCTTCATTGTAGGCTGTGGCAGAATAAGGAAGGTAGCTTGATAAAACTAGAGTGTTATCTTCATATGTTGTGTCTAGTGACATGTGCTAGTGGGTTACACAAGAAAAGGCTGGAATTATGTAAGCGAGTTGCCTAGTTCATTTGGTGACAATGAACTATCTTTGGTGGTCCATGACATGCGACTATGGGTTTCTCATTCCATTTTTTGCTCTAAGATTTTGGTGTCAAAAAGGGCCAATGCAATCCTCTAAGTACATATCGAAGCTTTTGAAGTCACTATAAATATAACACAAAACATAGGCAATGTTGAATATGCCATATTGATGGGTAAATGAAGTATGTTTGCAGGATGTTATAGTTGTAAAGATATAAATGGATGGCATGTTCATCAATAAGTAAGTTACCCTCCTCTTTTATTACAAAAAATCAAAGGTCAAATCAATGGCTTGGACAGGCTCACGACTAAGGAAAAATGGAAGGGACAACACTGATTTTAAATATCTTTGCCGGTGGTTAATTGATGGTGGCATCACAACAATTTTTGATGGATCAACTGATAAGAAGGATGATAATTTTAGTTTTAGTTTTGAGCCTCGAAAGCAAGAAAATTTTTTAAGAACACAAAAAAAGCTATGTGATGCAATGCAAAAGTTATAAAGCACTTGAAATGTGGGAAGGAGGTAAGAAAACATTGCATATTTGGAGGTTGTTATTAAAGGATGAGAAGGATGAAACTTGCTTGTTAATTGAGGGCCCTTCAATAAAATCAATGTTGTGGTAACCTTATAGTTCATCTTTAATGCATGTTCATATACAATCATAGATTCTAATACATATAAGTTTTGATCCAAGCCTTGTTGAATGGAACATGTAAAAGAGTTCTAGGGGCCAATTCCACACCTTGGAAGCCCCTGCTTGATGGATCATTCACACCTTTGGATCACCCTTGATAACATCTTCCTTAACATCAAAAATCAGAATTTTTGCTAACCTATAAATGAAATTTTTTCAAGGTTAGCCTCATCTCCACAAGTCAGCCCCACTTCATGTAGGCTCACTTGGTCAAGAAATATGTCTCTTGACCCCACATTAACCACTATAAATATAACATTTGTTCACTCCATTTTTGACATCTCATCACCACACATTTCTCTTCTCTTCTTGGGTTTGATACATTGGAAAATTGCAGGAGCTTCTTCACACATGCAAGGAAGAAAGAAGACAAAATTGCAGGTGACTGAAAATATGATTTGTCCAACACTTGTACCAGTGTTGACCAGCATTGAATTTGAATTTTTTAGGAGACTTTGACTTCAATCTTTTGGGAAAATCTATGTCTGGCGAGGCCGCATTTCTGGGCACAAAAATCGATGTAATATGGGCTGTTTGACTGGCATTAACCCCATGCTTAATTGAATACTTGGACCACAAAACGTTGACCAAATTTGATTAGTTATTTCTTCATTTTTTTGGGTTTAATTTCACCTATTCTAGAGGTTGAGTTACTTGCTTCCTTGATTAAGAATTTTGGAGGTTGTTTGATTGGTATTTGGACATCGTTGATGTTGTGGCATGTTTTAAACTTTTTCTATTGTTGTATATAGGAGATTATGTTTTTTGAAAATATATATATATATATATATATATATATATATATATATATATATATATATATGCCCAACTCAAATTTGAAAAATATGTACTAAACAATGTATGGAGTTGGAGGTAAATGTGATAGGCTGTGGGACCACATTTGTTTGCATTATGTTTAAAAAATGACAAGTTGCATTAGAGTACACGAATAGAAAGTATTTCCCATGATGGAGTGTGAGCGACATCAAAAAAATATTGGAGATTAACTGGTGGGGTGCCTCCACTAGAATCTTTGACCCCCACTAGTTGACTAGAATGATCGGCTCAGATCAACTATTGAGGCACAACTCCAAGATCAGTTCCATACTACGGAGTCCCCCTGTAGTGATGAAAGCAGAGTGGCCCGCGGCGTAACAAGCGGTAACTATTCACTCCACGTCATCCTCCATATCACATCTTTGTCCATCACATTCCATCAATCATTATGCTTATGTATAACGTTTTCCTGCCTAGTAATCCCTCCTTCTATAAAAATGGTTTTTGTCCTCATTGCGTCCACATCCACTTCCAAAAGCTAAAAGCTCTCCATCACCTGTACCAGTGTCCAGGTCATCAAACCACCTCAATAGAGCCAGGTAACCCATGCAACTGTCCTTAAAATTGTTCAAAATGTTAAAGAAAAGCGTCATGGTTGGGTCTTCTACTCACATTCCATTAATGGACAAAGAAATAGATATTGTAGATATTGTCTGCACAGTAGACCACCTACTTTTTTATCAGCATGTCATCCTAAACTATTCAAAATTCCACATTTACTCTACTTTGATTAATTCTGGAGTCCTATCAGTTTTTGTTCCATGGACTTACCTATTTCTAGAGTTTATCCACTGCTTAGTTTTTTCCATGTATCATAAAAAGTGTTTTGTCATGAACCAAATGGGAGAAAATGTCTTCCAAGTGTCATCTTAGTTAATTAGGCAGTCTTTTTTCTTTCCATCTGCGGAGTCATATGTTAGTTTTACTGAAGAATCCCTTTCCACATACTTTCAAGAAATGCCTGGAGCCGAGCTTGCCCAAATTTTTTTTGTTTAATGTATGAAAAGGAAATTTTTTCCATAGATTCAGTAAAATATCCCTTGAGCGTCTTTGTTGAAGATGTAAGGCCAATTCTTCATATTTTGGCTAAAATCTTGGGTAAAGTAGATGTTGCAATGGTGGATAAGTCAATTCTAGGAATGTTTTCTTTAATGATGAATCCTAGGGTGGTTTTAGATATTCCCACTTATTTGGAGAATGTTGTAAATAATAAATTTATGAGTTTATCAATCACTGGTAGTTTTAGGTTTCCATCTTTGGTCACATATTTGTTTCTTTACAGTCATGTAGAAAAAATTACTCATTTGGGGTTAAATATTGTGGATGTGAATAAGAATAAGCAATTAGTGGTCTTTTGGATAGACCTAGTAAGAAAGGAGGTGGGAGATGAAGGCCTATTTGAGTTTGCCTCTTCTTTTCTTCCTATTTTATATTCAGTTTTAAATAACATATTTGCACCAAGGTTCCTAAAGCTCAGTATTTTGTGAAATTGAGCAAAGATGTAAGGTATCGAGATTGGTTTTTTCATGAAATTTATACTGAAATTAGATTGTTTGGAGCTGATATTGAACCTTTTAGGAGCCTACCTATTTTTCTTCCCATGAGGATGTTTGCCTTGGAGTTCATCAGGCAAGTTCTTAATGTTGATAAGGTTTATTTTGTGCCAGTGAAGAAGGGTAATTTGTTCAGATTATCCATAATAGTAGGGCCATTCATTGTAAACAATAGGCAAGGCTTATAAGAAGCTTACAAAATGCTGACTGATATGCATTTGTCATTAGAGGAGAAATGGGCTTATGACCCATATCCTGTGATTTCCAACCGCAGGGTGGAGAATGGTTATTCTCCATTTGTTCATGAACCTAGACCAGAGATGGAAAAGCTAGAAAATGGTGAACAAAATTTTGCATCTGATCCGAATGGAAGATGGCATCCACCCATGGTGTTCATCTACCCATGTTATCCATCCACCCATGGAATTTACCCTTGGTATTGTAAATGGCATTGACCCATGGTATTCATCCACCCATGATATTTATTCGCCCATGGTATTGTAAGTGACCCATGGTATGTATCCACCCATGGTATTCATCCACACATGGGATTTACCCATGGTATTGTAAGTGGTAACTACCCATGGTATTGGCCCATGGTATGCAGTAACTTAACCTATAAATATAGGATTCATAATTTTGACTTGACTGATGGTAGTCTTGTAAATATGTACAGAATTTTCTTTTTGCAAGTTATTTTCTCATATTTTGTAAAAAATAAAAAAAATATAGAAAAATAAAAAAGAGGGTAAAAAATCCTAAAAAAAATATCAAAGGACTTAAAAAAATAATATACCCCAAAAGAAAAATATGAATAAAACATGAAAGTGTGCAAGTATAAATGCCAATACTTATACTTCTTGCAGTTGATTATGGCAGAGTGTTAGTAAATGCCATAATCCATGATGAGTTGAACAATTTAATCTTG